>OY978010.1:4506315-5106315 GCA_963854515.1 Pandemis heparana
CCCAAGGGAGCCCCCTGACATTATAATGAACAAATTATGAGAAAAATGACTGTTGAATTAGTCTGTAGAAACGCAGTGTGATTTTTAATATTTTTTTTATTAACAACCATAAGACTGAATTGTTTAGATAGTGTCATTTTCTGTTTTTATGAATAAAAACCAACCGGGAAATCAAAAAGTTTAGTTTTATTTAGCAAATTGATAGACTAAAATTAAAAATGTAATTTGTGTGGCAACAATGTAATTTGTGTGGCGTGAATATTTTCGCCAGCGAATTTTAGCTAAACTATTGAAGACCGAAGAGTGCCTCTTTTTGCATTTTGTTCATCATTCCAATCTCTACCATAATCTATTATCAAAATATGAAATAAAAGAAAAAAAAACGTGCCACGCAAATTACCAAAAAACGTCCTGTTCAAAAATTCACCCACCTGCTACTTATACAACGTGTCCCCAGCCTGTGGACACAGAATGAACACCATCGTAATGCTACTTCTCACTAATGCTGTGAAACAGTTTTTGTTTTAATTAGAAGTAAAATCAAGAATCAAAAATTTCTAACAAATTTAATTCCAGATAAACGACAGAAAAAAGTTACATACTGTATCATTATTGACACCAATAAGATGAAATGATATGCCTGTGTGAGTGTGACAAACATGTCAAAGTCGACAACAGGGATATGTGTGCGTATCTGCTTACAGGCAACACACACGCGCCATCGGAGTAGATAAATTTCTAATTTACCAGCAATATTATTAAACTGATCGGACTATCAAGTATCGAAATTGTAACTCTAGGATTAAAATAATTAATGAAACCAAATTTACGTAATCATCATTTATTAAAAAAAAAATGTAAAAACTTACATTTTTAAATGTTCAAAGTGGCTACCGTTTCTTAGTGTACACATGTGTAAACGCCGCCTCATATTGCTCTGGACTTTTCGTAACAGAGCACTATCTGAAACCATCGTCTTTAACTTTCCGAATGTTACCGTGAACATGAAAACGGCGAGCCGCTCGCCGCAAGCTTAGATTTAGGCGTACGACGAAAGTATTCAAAAATATGTTGTTCTTGCCAGATAGGCAATTGCCGGGTTATAACGCCTTCGCGGTTAATTGTTGGGTCCAGTGGGCGAATTTCTCTCACTCTTTGAACTGCCCTTGTTATTGTACGCGGGTTATTAGGGCATCACCTAGTTTCACTATATCGCTCACGGTACGTTCTGATGGCGAGATTGCCATTCTGATGGCACTCCCCTTAAATTAATATCATATCCATGTACACTGCAGCAGAATATCGTGCCATCTTATCAAAATGCTTTTCATGAACAAAACCAAACAAATTGATTTATGTTATGGCAACGTCACTTTAATCAGTGTCATTTATTTTAAAAGAAAATCATGCAGTTACCACAGAGTTTTCATGCACGTCTAAGGAGTTTCCACTTGAATATTGTTATTACAGTACTTCAAACTCTTCAAAAGAGATTGCATTGGTCCCATAAATGCGTATTAATCAACACAATGTAAATAGAGGGTGCTCCAAAAGTTAAAATTTTAAAACCATGGTTTTCTCGGTAAATACTAGACCGATTGTTTTAATACTTTGCATATTGGTTAGAAATACCCTAATAAACGTGTAGTATTCGTCTATGTCCATAGGCTGGGGACACGTTGTATATGTATGTATAACTCTTTATCCTTCTAATATTATAAATGCGAAAGTTTGTGAGTGACGATGTGACGATGTGAGTGTGTGTATGTTTGTTCCTTCTTCACGCTGAAACGACTGAACGAATTTGGATAAAATTTGGAACAGAGATAGCTGGTACCCTAGATTGAAACAGGCTACTTTTTATCTCAAAAACTGCATAGTTCCCGCGAGATAGCGATAAACATGTCAAATGCTTATTTTACGCGGACGAAGTCGCGGGCAGAAGCTAGTTGTGCATAAAACACACAAACAACATATTAATAATACAAGGTTACAAGGTTATTGTATAGTATTGTATTGTATACAAGAGTACCTATAATAAATCTTCCCCTTAACATTTTACAGGTATTGGATAAACATTATGAACAAAGTGTCGTGGTTCGTGGTATACATCATTTATTTTATATCCAAATTTTTATACATAGCCCTAAGTTGGAGCAGGAAATACTTCAAACTTATTAAAGACGCTTACTGTGTCGTGAAATTAGCCTATTGATTAATTAAGTTAAGTCTATTGACCCTCTCAACCCCTTGCGAGTTGTAAGATTTAGGCCGAACTCCACCTGCAAACTAACGCATCGTGATATGTCTAAATGCATAATTTAAACGAAAGGTAAATAGTGCGATGTGGTGTCAATTGGACGTAGGAATTAAAATAAATGTTTTTGTACCTAATAAATGTGTAAAAAATGTATTTTTTTTTAAGTTTTATTATTTAAGGCTATTAAGAATATTATACCTACCCTAGAATAGCTAAAAAATCTCGCGATAAAAATAAAGTAATGCCTCGTCTCCACGAGATTGAGTGATATGCAGATTCAGCTATTTGCCTTTCGCCTTACATACATACATACCGTCACGCCTCTTTCCCACAGGGGTAGGCAGAGACTACTTTGTTCCACTTGCTACGATCCTGACATACCTGTTTCGCTTCATCCACATTCATCAATCTCCTCATACATGCTCGTCGGTTTCGGGTACTATTGACCTGGCCTTTTTCCAAGACGTCCCCAATCTGATCACGGAACGTCCGTCTAGGTCTAATCTTCCCCTTCCAATGCACCCATTCGCACTTCCCATATAAATCTGTTTATCCTAGTCACTATATCTTCTTTCACACCAGCACGTTCCCTCATCACACTATTTCGCCTTACAACCAGTATAATTACGAGAAATCACCGCTATACTTAATAGAAGTTAAGAAACAATTGCTGTCTATGAGCGCAGTAAACAGAGACAGGTTGAAATATCACTCAGACTTATGACATTGCTCATTTCTCCGGAGGGTTAAGGTGCGCTAAATGAAGTGATATCACCGGCTGACTGCGTTTGCTTACCGTTAACTGCTGCTCCGTCGCGCCACTTAGCCTTACGGTTTAATAGCAGCGTTTAAGAGTATGTCGTTTCGGAACAGTTTTACAGAAGCTTACATTTTGGGCAGGGTCCTTTTTATGATGTAGACAAGAATTACGGATGGATGTCGCGAAATTCTTAAACGGTAGGGAATTCAGCATTGAGTTTTTGAATCAAATTTTTTTTTGTCATAAATGGAATGATCATATATAAGTTTTGTAAGAAAAGTATTTTTAGTTTTTTTTTATTCGCTATAATTAACGAGTTATACCGATTTTAAAATTGATCGTCGAGTACCGCACCGAAAACACACCGACAGTTCCCGAACAAGGCCGAGCCGCGTGTGACGTCACAATGTTAGTTTCCACTCGTAGTTAGTATACAGGTGATACCGTTTTTTGACTTTAATGTACTCTATTCTGTTATTATCCTACTATTATTGTAAAATGCTATTGTTTGTGAGAGCGTATTGGTTTGTGACTCTTTCACGCTAAAACGGCTAAACAGATTTCGATAAAATTTGCTATACACGAACTTTATAATTTATAATCTGGATTTACGTACCGGCTATAGTAGGTGTCATTCACGATGGATGCCATCCACCGTGGTTCTTATTAATTTGTAGTTAAAGGTTAATTTTAATACATCTACGAGTCTTTGTGGATGGCACTATCTATACTTCTATCATGCTTCTATCCCAACTTTCCACGGTACCGGGATTTAAAACAATAAAATTAGATGAGAATAGTGATGAGTAGGTAGTAACTATTTATATGAATAAGTAAATAAGTCGTGGGATTTCAGTTCAAAATCCCGTTGATTTTATTCCAGGAGAATTTCATAAGAAAACCCGGAATTTCGAGCACAAAGATGGCGGATGACATTTTGACACTATGACACTAAAAATGTTTATGGGTGTCGTTTTTGAGTAATTTGATGGCTCTGAGCCCGATTTTGGCATATTTTTTTAGATTCAAGATGGCGAATGACATTTTGACACTATTGACACTTTGACACTAAAATATTAATGGGTGTCGTTTTTGAGTAATTTGGTGCTTCTGAGCCTGATTTTGACATACTTTTTTGGATTCAAGATGGCGGATGACATTTTGACACTATGACACTAAAAGTGTTTATGGGTGTCGTTTTCGAGTAATTTTGTGGTTCTGAGCCAGATTTTGACATAATTTTTTGGATCCAAGATGGCGGATGACATTTTGACACTAAAAATGTTTATGGGTGTCGTTTTCGAGTAATTTTGTGGCTCTGAGCCCGATTTTGGCATAATTTTTTGGATCCAAGATGGCGGATGACATTTTGACACTTATGCCACTAAAAATGTTTATGGGTGTCGTTTTCGACTAATTTTGTGGCTCTGAGCCAGATTTTGACATACATTTTTGGATCCAAGATGGCGGATGATATTTTGACACTTATGCCACTAAAAATGTTTATGGGTGTCGTTTTCGAGTAATTTTGTGGCTCTGAGCCAGATTTTGACATACTTTTTTGAATCCAAGATGGCGGATGACATTTTGACACTTATGCCACTAAAAATGTTTATGGGTGTCGTTTTCGAGTAATTTTGTGGCTCTGAGCCAGATTTTGACTTACTTTTTTGGATCCAAGATGGCGGATGATATTTTGACACTTATGCCACTAAAAATGTTTATGGGTGTCGTTTTCGAGTAATTTTGTGGCTCTGAGCCAGATTTTGACATACTTTTTTGGATCCAAGATGGCGGATGACATTTTGACACTAAAAATGTTTATGGGTGTCGTTTTCGAGTAATTTGGTTCTTCTCAGCCCGGTTTTGGCATACCTTTTTGGATCCAAGACTGACACAAAAAACACAAAAAAGTGTAAAATGTTACTCGAAATAAACATTTTTAGTGTCAATAGTGTCAAAATGTCATCCGCCATCTTGGATCCAAAAAATTATGCCAAAATCGGGCTCAGAGCCACAAAATTACTCGAAAACGACACCCATAAACATTTTTAGTGTCAAAATGTCATCCGCCATCTTGGATCCAAAAAATTATGTCAAAATCTGGCTCAGAACCACAAAATTACTCGAAAACGACACCCATAAACACTTTTAGTGTCATAGTGTCAAAATGTCATCCGCCATCTTGAATCCAAAAAAGTATGTCAAAATCAGGCTCAGAAGCACCAAATTACTCAAAAACGACACCCATTAATATTTTAGTGTCAAAGTGTCAATAGTGTCAAAATGTCATTCACCATCTTGGATCCAAAAAATTATGCCAAAATCGGGCTCAGAGCCACAAAATTACTCGAAAACGACACCCATAAACATTTTTAGTGTCAAAATGTCATCCGCCATCTTGGATCCAAAAAAGTATGTCAAAATCTGGCTCAGAGCCACAAAATTACTCGAAAACGACACCCATCAATATTTTAGTGTCAAAGTGTCAATAGTGTCAAAATGTCATCCGCCATCTTGGATTTAAAAAATTATGCCAAAATCGGGCTGTTTTACTCTCCTCACCCGGAACACATCAGCGCAAGCATTGCTGCTTGGCGGCAGGATTACTAAGATGCTGGTACAGTCGACGTCAAAGATATCTTTACACTTTAGTGCCTTGTCGCTCCAAGCACTTTGACAACTTCATACGAAACTTCAAACATATAGTTACAACGACAAGGTACTAAAGTGTAAAGATATCTTTGACGTTAACCGTACCTAGCGATCCGAACGTACCTACCTAGAACAAGGTTAGGCTCTTACACCCGCAAAAATTCCCATTGAATATATAAATACAATCCCACGGGATTATAAAAAAAACTAGAAATACCTATCAACCACAAAATCTAGCCATTAAAATTTACGTACCTACGGTCGAAGATACTGAATCACGTAACCTACCTAATAGCTACAATTTAGCAATAATATCTCTGGCAGGGTATGTTAAAATTCCACAGTGGTAGGTAAGCGATTCAGTATCTTTCACTGTACTTAGGTACTTTATTGTGAAATCTCAGGTCCAGTAAAATCAATCCAGTTCACATAAATCAGAAACATTATCAGGATTAAGCTTTTATTACCTACCTACACATGACTAAAACAAAAATTTACTTACTATAAGCTGATACGCGTGCTCGTTTGCCACCTTATTTCATAAAAAAAACTTCAGCAGATATTTTTTGTATTAAATTTCGGATATTTTTAGTGAAATCAGCCGTTAACCCAGTACTGTCGTGAAATTGCTTTAACATTGTGACGTCACAGCCATGGCGACCAATCATGGCCCGTTCCCGGTCAAGTGGTCATATTTCAAATTTAATCAATTTTGAATTGCTTATAATTAATTTAAAAAAAATATTTTAAGATTTCTTTGAATTAGATATTATATAATATGCTATAAAGTTTTAAAAAACATAAAAAAAATCGATATTTTTTTTAAATTCAAAGACTCAATTGAGATTGACCCATATTTTCACCTGATGGAAAGCGTAGATGAGACGGTGTAACTCACCGTTTCAGTAACAGCCTATTCACTCTGGCCTTGAAGAGCCCTAGGTTGTATAGTGCTTGGAATAACGGAAAACATAGTTCACTTCCGGATACCAGCACCAAATTTTTATGTGTTACTAGGCATATTATCTGAACCCCAAAACTGCAGGGAGACAGTTTCTGAGGTGTCAGGGTCACCAGTTATGACGTCATCAAATTGACCGCCGCCGCGTTGTGAAAAATTGAAATTACACCCAACATATGCAACGCACGTATACATGTGGGGTATCACGTGAAAGCTAATTAAATAGACTATATTTGTGCTCTGAACTGTAATTGCATTAATGTTACCGTTTAAGAGCTATTAATAGAAAAATTATAATCTTGGAAAAATATTACGGACTTTTATTTCTTGCACCAAAACTAAAGACTCCAGACTAAAATAATGTACTACAATAATGAAAACAGATTATTAAGCTTTACATTACAATTCAAAGTTTGAAAATCGGGTATGAAATGTCGAAGCTATGTTCAAAAACTTGACGACGCTGCAGTGTCTAAAATTACGAAAAAAAAATTTTTTTCCGGAAACCAGCACCAATTATTTATATGTTACTAGGCATATCATCTGGACCCCAAAACTGCCGGGAGACGGTTTCTGAAGTATCAGGGTCACCAGTTATAACGTCATCAAATTGGCCGCCAACGCGTTTTGAAAAATTCAAATAACACCCAACTTATGCAACGCACGTATACATATGGGGTATCACGTGAAAGGATATTAAATTTGCTGCATTGTTTTCTTTAAATGTAACTGCGTAAATATGAAAACAACAATAATAAAGAATAAACCAGACAAATTACAAAAAAAATATTGCATATTTATTTTTATAGCCAGAGAACCATTTGTATTGAAGAGAAAAATATAGAGTACAAATAATTCTACGTTATTCTTCTATGGTATAAAATTTAAATCATCACAATCAGGTAAAAAAAGACATAGCTATGCCGGTTTAAAATAAAGCGCGGCGGATGCCATATATTCAAACGACGTCGCCGGCGCGTTTTAAAAGATTTAAATTGGACAAATTACGCAGTGTATATGCACGTATGGGGCATGAAATGAAAAGATATTAAAATTTGCTGCATTGTATTCATTGATTATAACTGCGTAAATATGTAAACAACAAAAATATTAGAACAAGTAGACAAATTAAAGAAAAAAATGCATGTTTATTTTTATAGCCAGAGAACCATTTAAGTTGGAGAAAAAAATATATGGTACAAATAATTCTACGTTATTCCTCTATAGTATAAAATTTTAATCATCACAATCGGGTATAAAAAGACATAGCTATGCTGGTTTAAAGATAATTCGGCGGCCGTCACAAACAACGTGACATGTCGCGTTATGCGCATAATGTATATGCCCATGCCAACTGGTGTTTCAAGGTATTTTTTATGAATTCAATTATTATGTAGCCTCATAAAGGGTAATTTTAAATTATATATTTTTTTTATTATAAATGTAAATATAAATAAATATTATACTTACGCATTTTGGATTTATATACCTATACCTCCTTCTTCGAACAATTAGTATACTTACTACTATTACTACTACTACTATTTAGGTAATTAATATGATAATTATAATAAAATAACCAATTGTAACGTCTCGGTGCAGAAAATTAATAATTTACCTATTACATTACAATTCATCGTCAGTCATTGTTACTAGGCACATAAATACACCACCGAATCATTCACGCGTGAAATTTTGAAGCTGACTAAAATTCGAAGAGAAAATATGTAGGTATCTACAGTTTTCAGCGATGGCGGCAATTTCGCGCGCTTTAAGTTTTTACCCTTAACTTCAACATTTCATATCCGATTTTCAAACTTAAAATTGTAACGTAAAGCTTAATAATTTTTTTTCATTATTGTAGTACATTATTTTAGTCCGGAGTCTTTAGTTTTAATGCAAGAAATAAAAGTGCGTAATACGTTTTCCATGATTATCATTTTTCTATAGCACAAATATAGTCTATTTAACTAGCTTTCACGTGATATCCCATATGTACACGTGCGTTGCATAAGTTGGGTGTAATTTGAATTTTTCAAAACGCGGCGGCGGCCAATTTGATGACGTCATAACTGGTGACCCTGACACCTCAGAAACTGTCTCGCGGCAGTTTCAGGGTCCAGATGATATGCCTAGTAACATATAAAAAATTGGTGCTGGTTTCCGGAAGCAAAATTTTTTTTCGTAATTTTAGACGCTGCAGCGGCGTCAAGTTTTTGACCATAACTTCGATATTTCATATCCGATTTTCAAACTTTGAATTGTAATGTAAAGCTAAATAATTTGTTTTTATTATTGTAGCACATTATTTTAGTCTGGAGTCTTTAGTTTTGGTGCAAGAAATAAAAGTCCGTAATATTTTTCCAAGATTATTATTTTTCTATTAATAGCTCTTAAACATCAATACTAATGCAATTGCAGTTCAGAGCACAAATATAGTATATTTAACTAGCTTTCATTTGATACCCCACATGTATACGTGCGTTGTGTAAGTTGAGTGTAATTTGAATTTTTCAAAACGCGGCGGCGGTCAATTTGATGACGTCATAACTGGTGACCCTGACACCTCAGAAACTGTCTCCCGGCAGTTTCGGGGTCCAGATGATATGCCTAGTAACCTATAAAAATTTGGTGCTCGTATCCGGAAGTGAAATGTTCTCACCCTTTTCGGACGTAAGGCCAGGCGCTAGTACTTGTTCGGAAGTACAGACGACACACGTGAGATATCACACGTGACGATTATAGTAAGTGATGGTTAAGTAATTAATACGATCTCTTTGTCGCATAGTCAGTCGGAAATCAAGCTTTATGCAACTGACCCAAGCTTACTCGTAGCGGACAGCTTCAACTACGTAAAAAATTTGCGAAACAGTATAAAGGTCAACGTCGTATCTTCTTAAGCCTTCAGGTTTAATGGCAGTATTTAAGCGACTCGCCCGAGGCCAAACCTATTCAGCTAATTCAAATAAAAATTTCATGAAACGAAAGAAAGGAAAGGGTGGAATGTATGTTTTACTTAATGTACCCTTTCAAGCTGAAGTTGCAGTGGGGTCTATCTTCAAATGAACGCTTATGTTCTCTAGTATGTTTAGGTAGCAGTGTTTTAGATGAAATCGATACGTGAAGTCGGATTCCATAAAAATTATGGTAGCTAATAAAACTTGGCTTCGGTAGAGGTCGTTTAAACTTGGTTTCTTATTGCATAGCAATGCAATAAATAATTTTATTACAAGTAATTCTAGTATGCAGTAAGTATACCTACTACACGCCATGGCATAAGTACGGGTAAGCAAGAAAAAAAAAACAATATACTTACTTACCAACTAATTTCAAAAAGGTACACAATTTGGTCGCATTGCATTGTTGCGAATCTGGTGACAGGAAAACTTATGGTGGGATTTTATGGCGATTCCATACGTAGATTAATCTCATACATCATCATCATCGTTATTATCTCTAGTTATCATAGAGCAACGTATAGGCTCATTTCATCAAAATGAAAGGATAGTCTTTGTAATTAAAGTTTACGTCAATTTAAAATTCATCACTCCTTTAAACGTGATGTCGACACGCACATACGCCACAGAGATGCCAGCTAGTAATAAATAAAAAATATCGTTTCCATCCGAGTTCA
This sequence comes from Pandemis heparana, assembly GCA_963854515.1. Taxonomy (NCBI): domain Eukaryota; kingdom Metazoa; phylum Arthropoda; class Insecta; order Lepidoptera; family Tortricidae; genus Pandemis; species Pandemis heparana. Next base: position 4,516,586 of record OY978010.1, read on the forward strand.
TATAAGACATAAGACAACATCGGTGGCAAGGACTGCAAGATTATGTCTTTTCTAATTACCCTACACAATACACCCAACCCTGTATGTACATAAGTACAATAGAATTAAATTGGTACTCATTTACAATGAAGTAGTTAATTGGTGATTTAGACTTCTCATGAGCGGTTTGTTGACACAAGGAATTCAAAAGCGGTTCAGTGGTCTGAAAGCTGAGATATCCAATCTGGAAAGGGGTTAAGTGGTATTCGCGACGTTTGTTACGTAGCTACGCTGCCTAACAGAGGTGAATTTTAAAGGCGCAGTGCCTACAATATTCATTTACAATGCTTTTGTTATTCATATAAGTTAGTATTGTACTGTGAATCGGGCGAGTTGAATATGTAGTACAGTGGTCGATTTGTAAGAAATCGTACCGGATCATCTAGCATTTTATGCGTAATAGGCCCCGCAGTGAAACGACTTTTCCAAGCGCTTAGTGTTAGTTTTTTGCTGAAGTGTGAAGTGTGATGAGATTAGTTTGTTACTGCTACATGCAGCTAGTGGAACTTCTAATTTTTACATACCTACTTAAAGAGAGGTTTACGCGAATGTATTAGAGTCATAGTACAATTTCTACGATAGACCGCGTACAGACGGACGAAGAGGCGACTTTGCGTAACTATAAGGGTAGTATTGAATTGACTACGGAATCTAAGACACAGTCTTATAACGTTGGTGATTACAATGTTGTAGGAACCAGAAGGCTCAAATACTCAGTAGAATAGCTATCTTTTACTGCTCTACACAGTCATGCTTAACGTTATGCTGGCCCTGCGGGGAACAACACGTGCAAATAATAGTTCGTGTTAAAGCGTCTGTCGGCTGCAGCATATGCTTATGATTACCTACCTATGTTCAGTCGAGAGGCCATAGCCTTGCCTTTCATTGGCACTACTAAGAGTGCATTGTTGTGCATGAGAGCTTAACAGACTGAGACGGAGTTAGGTACTTTAGTTTTTGATTTAATTGTTTTAAAAGCTAAATTATTTAATTACAAATAAAACAACTAAGAATAGGTTAAGGCACTGTATGTAACTAACATTTTCATATGGATCTCGGTCTGAAATAAAACTATTTTTTTAGCATTTTGAATCAATAACAATTTCAATTTATTAATTACTAGTTGTTGCCAGCGACTTCGTGTGCAAAAAATTCGTTTATCGCTATTTCGCGGGAATTTTCCGGGATAAAAAGTAGCCTATGTGCTATTCTAGACTTTTCTCTATCTATGTGCCGAATTTCATCCAGATTCGTTGAGCCGTTCTGGCGTTATTGAGTAACAAACAAACATCCATCCATCCATCCAAACTTTCGCATTTATAATGTTAGATTGATGGTATTACTGGAAATAATTCCTATTGAACTATTATTTTAGCCCAGGCGTAGTTGCCGGATATCTTTACTATTTGAAAGCGTTGTAAAATGTGACGCGCAAAGAATCAAAAATAGATTACACAAAAAATATGCTAGGTATAACAGCGAGAATTCTTTTCAAATCTTCTACTGCAGGACTAAGTTACTGAGATCAAAGAGAGTTTACAAGAAGTACTCTCTAATAAGGTAATATGAGTAGCCAATTTGTTTAAGTTTTTCCTCCCTTATTTATGATCGACTGTTAAACTTTATGTGTAGCTAACTAGACAAGATAAGTGACAATAAGTTCTGAAGCGTTTCGATTTCTACATACGCTAACGCTTTGGCTTTGTCAAGTGTAAAACTATTAGCTATTACAAATTAATGTGCATCATCTGCAAAAGCGAACGTATCCCATTAAGGTTAAGGGATCGCTACCAGTTAACCAACAAAGAGCGAGTTTAATATTACAAATAGTGATAATCACAACTTCACAACCCAATAGGTCAAGCAATATATACAATACATAAGGAAACTCATGGAAAATGGAAAAATAACAAACTACAAAATATTAAACATAAACAAAGAAGTGCTTCCAAAATATAAATATATGTATAAGGTACTTATAATAGCAGGCACGGGTAGACTCTTGCCCTGCCGCCTGCCACGAATTTCCTTAAATCGTAAGTGGCGGACCGGGAGGAAGGCATTAAAAATCTATTCAAATGTCTTCAGAGATTTCCCGAGACTATTATTCATTCGATTAGACTGACACAGCCAAGTTTCCTCACACAAATAGAAATAAATCATCACTCTACTATTCTAAGTGTGAAAAATTACGCTGACTCACTGTACCTGTACACATTTAGTATTGTATCATTTACAAGGGCATATATTTACTATTAATTATGATAAAGTTCCAAAACTCATTCCGACCGAAAGTGCTAACGGCAATCCTAGATTAGAACTTTCATATTAATTTCTCCGTCCGTGGCATCTATTTATATCTAAGGGTTTTTGTTTATTTAGTTACGTTCTGTCGGCGGACAGTGATATATTGCGAGAAACTTTCTGAAATACAAATTGCCGCGTAGGAATATGAGCAAGACGAACTTGAATACCTCTGAAATATATGATGGAAATGAATCGATGAGTTGAACGACAAAGCAATTAAAGCTAAAGTCATATGGCGTACAATCAATGGTCGCGTGATAAAAGGGCACGCTACGAGGACGAGGCAGCGCGGTCGTGTTTACAAACCCGGTGGTTCGGCAGATGTAGTTAGGTCGCGCGGCTCGCGGCTCGCTGGCAGTGATACCTTCAGTAATGTTTTCAGGCATCGGCCGAAGCCGCGACGTTGCCAGTCGCGTTTCGCCTTCCCCAGTGCCCGGTACTTCTCGCCGCCGTTCGCGATCGTATCCCCGCTACGAAGCTAGCTCTACGCTCTACTCGTAGCAACCTGCATTAGATACACAACCATAAAAAAAGTATAACCGCTACGTCAAAATTTCAAACGTTACATCAACTTTAAAACTATTGCGACTTAGGAATGTTTTTAGTTTTGAGTGTTGAGTTAGTGCTAAACAAATTAGAGAGTTGCTAAGTACGGAGTCGTGTTTGTGTTAAATGCCTCAGTAAACTGTAATATTAGGCACTTCAGTGTGTGTTATGTGACGTTAAGTGCCGTAGTTTTTGTTGAATAGTGACTAAAAGGATTACATTTTTACTGTGATTGCTGTGGTGAGTTGGTTTCTGGTTTTATATTTTTCTTCCTTTTTAAATATAAACAGGACACTAGGGCAGTTAGGATTGACTTGTTCAAAGCACGCACACAAGAACTCCCAGAAATATAGTACACAAATAAAATTTATATGGTCAAATATAAAAATTTGGTCATATATTCGCCTGAAAAAATTATTATGGGTCTACTTAACATGAGGTGTAAAACCGGCATAGATTCGCAAAAATATACATAGGTAGGTACCTAATTCACAAGGTACTTAACAATTGTTTAACAGTAAATAGTTGTGTTGATGTCCTTTAAACTATTTCAACTATTTGAACCACGATATGCTATAGGTATTTAGTTAATCTATCTGCATTTCAAATGTTAATGCTTTAGTGACATTATCTATTTTATCTTGTCTGATCATAAAAATCGTGTTCCTATTGTGTAATTTAAATTATACATGAGTTAGTTTATTATCTGTTACTTGAAAAATGATGCAAATCTTATCCTGCATAAATACGGGGGCAAAGCGATGAAGCCTTTCCCAGAGCGGGAATATAAAAAACTTTAAGACTTACTTAGACTTGATAGCAATGGAACACCAGTTATGAGGTACTCAAAAGTTCTACAAAAAGTCGTTAAGCGACTATGAATGATATACGTGCTAATACTGTAAGTTAGAGAGCATTAGTTAGGCACTGACTTTGAAAACGCAAAATTACCTGGTTACGTGGTTACTGCCACTATTGGCAATTAAAAAAAAACTTAAGTGCGTGAAGAGAAGAGTAGGATGCCAACTTTTAACGACAAATTTTTAGAGCTATTTCATAATAAATTCATTTTTGTTGCTCATTTGAAGAATGTAACTATTTCAAATTCGAAGTATCAGCATCCTTCCCTCGCAAATCTCGCTATGCTCGAGTGTCGGGTGAAATTGGTGCTTTAACTCCCTTGTGAACAATCTGTTACTATTACACGAAGTAGTGTTATCTTCTAGGAAATAAGATATAAATTTTGCTCTTGTTTATTACGACTAAAGTGGAAACTAAAGGAACTTTGTGTTAAAGTTGCCCCTTTGATCAATTTCGATGGCTAGTATGTAAAATAGTAGGTATGAGTATGACTATCTCAACAGTCAAACACACGTGAATGTGGAAGTAGGAAAAGTAAGGAACGGCTTTTAGTTTATGAATATTTAATCAGTTATTTATTTCAACTGTGGTACAGCGGTTTCTTTGTTCGCTTTATGTGTATACGCAAAAGGCAAGTCCTAAGTAGTGATAACGAGTTGCTAATTACAATACCCATTGACAACATACGAACGTTTTGTCGTGTTCTCCTAAGTAGATGTTGCGATGTATATTGATTTGCTATTTTGCTTGTATTTGCTCATATTCATTTCTGTATCTTTATTGTCAGGTAGAGTCGCTTAAAAGCGATAAGATTGGTACGTTCAATAAAAAAAATGTTTTATTTGTAAATATAACCACGAGTCATTGAAATTCTTGGTGAGTTGATAAAAACAATGAAATAAAAAAATCCCCTCATAATTCTTATCTACAGGATTAAATAGTAGATTGTTGAAACAAGGAGGAAAAACATCAATTACATTACTATGCTCGGGTTGCTGATACAACAAATTCGATAAAAACGGCGTTTTTATAACATTAAAAACTCCTGCTTCTCATTTTATTGTGAGGCAATACAGAATTACTTATTTAGTTTAGGATTAAACGTAAATGTGTCTGTCTGCCAGTGTTTAATTCTTCACGCTTAAATCGCTGAACCGATTTAGTTGGAATTCGTTTTTTTATGCGACAAGGAAGGCAAACGAGTAAATATGTCACCTGATTGTATGCGAGCACCACCACCCATGGACACCCGAAACACTAGAGCAGTGATGGGCAAACTACGGCCCGCGGGCGACCTCCGGCCCGCAAAGGAATTTAATGCGGCCCGCCGGCGTTCCTTCAAAATGGAGTGTCATGGCACAGGATGACAATATTTAGACGGTCCTGCTGTATAGAATAGAATAATAGATGCAAAGGCAAAGGAGCCAGCTGGACTAGCCACGTAGTGCATTTTGGAATAATTTTGGCCCTCCTCTGAAATATCTGTTATTTTCTGGCCCGCCATGAAAAAAGTTTGCCCACCACTGCACTAGAGGATTGCAAATGCGTTGCCAGCCTAACGGCGAGGATAGACTCTTGGTGTAGAGATAGATAGTTTTATCCCGGAAAATCGCATAGTGCAGGTGAGATGGCTATAAGTTGATTCCGCACAGGTAGAGTCGCGGGTAACAGCTGGTACACAATATGTGTAGCTTGTATTTTTGTTTTCTTCCTACACAGGTTATTATTCATCTAACTAATATTATAAATGCGAAAGTATGGATGGATGGATGGATGGATAGATGGTTAGACGGATGGATGTTTGTTTGTTACTCAATCACGCCAGAACGGCCCAACGGATCTGGATGAAATTTGGCACATAGATAGAGAAAAGTCTGGAATAGCACATAGGCTACTTTTTATCCCGGAAAATTGCGTAGTTGCCGCGGGATAGCGACAAACGAATTCTTTGCAGACGAAGTCGCTGGCAACAGCTAGTTTATCCTAAATGTCATATATGGTTTACCCCACTTACCGTTATTAGTTTTACGCAGTATTTACGCATACGCAAAGACTACGGAGTATCCATGGTAGTATTAGGTAATTTTTCGTAGTTTCGGCCAAACGACCCATCTATTATCGTTACTAGTTTCCCTTATAGCCGAGCTATGCGTCAATCTAGATCGGCGAATTAATGAAATAGCATTGATGTTGATTATGATTATCAATAAGATAATTGGTTGATTGTATAAGTCATCGCTCTATCGATTGAACGGGTAACTGATTATATCAACTTCAAACGCTTCTTCGCAACTACCCAAATGAGATTTGGACTTAATTAATTAAGTAGATTGATTCGTTTTATCGCCTCAGCTTTAAGACGTATAGCTAGTAGCTTTTATCGCCGGCGTAAAACATTTAACCCTGACTGACTAATATGATTATAGTAGTACTAGCTTCTGCCCGCGACTTCGTCTGCGTAGAATTAGCTATTGACATGTTTATCGCTATCCCTCGGGAACTGTGCAATTTTCCGGGATAAAAAGTAGCCTATGTTTTAATCTAGGGTACCAGCTATCTTCGTTCCAAATTTTATCCAAATCCGTCAAGTCGTTTTAGCGTGAAGAAGGAACAAACATACACACTCAATCACATCGTCACATCGTCACAAACTTTCGCATTTATAATATTAGTAGGATACTAGTATCCTAGGTATCTATTTTACCCTACTGCGCAACGCAAAGGAGGGTGATGTATTTATCGAATACCTGACAGTGACAATGTGCCTGATGGGAAGACGCCTGCAATACCAATGCAGATGTGTTGTAGTTGTAAACCTAGAGGGGTAAGACCATTCTTAAGACACAGTACTCAGTCCAAACACTGTCCTTTCATGGCAGGATTAGTTAATAAGATAATGGTAGCGCTCCGACTGACCTTGCGCAAGATCCTACCTACAAAACAACACTTGAAAAGAACAATTAGTCTTTTATCTTCGCGATAAACGCTAGCTTATACGAAATAGCCTAACGTCGACGATATTAACGTGTTGGAATCTGGGTTTTCGATATACATATATAAATGTAGAATCATATAAGGCTGTGGCGTCACAAAGGTCGTTATGTTCAAGCTTTTTGCTTTATATCAAACAACGTCAACCGTAGATTCTTGAAGAGGCTTGCTTTTACGTAGAAGTGATTGGCATAATTATGAACAGAACATAAATTAAAATCACAGTTTGAGACTTTATAGCATGTTTTCCAAACTGTTTTGTGAATTTGGTTGATTGGTTTTTGGTGATTTGGTTTAGTAGGTACTAAACAATTAGCAAAATCATGTTGACACTTCTGTTACATCGTACCTACTTACGTCGATTAGACAGACAGATAATCTGAATATTACATATAGTGAGATTTTTTTCTCTCTTGGAATTCCCACAGGCCAAAACCAAAACCGTAAAACATAGGGAAAGCCACGTCTCAAACATTCGAAATGATGTAGGCGCAAAAATGTGAAATGGTAAAAAGTCTGAAGCGAAAGTTTGATAACAATAAAAAGAATATGAAACAACAAAACTCTCCCGAGTTCACATTATTATTTTCTAAAATCCCTGCGCCTCTTATATCCAACACAATTTTGATAGCAAGTCACGATTTTATCAACAGGATATAAAAGCCAATATTGTGAAAAATATCTTTCTTTTCATTAACTGAATTGCTCAGGTGCTCAAAGTACACAGTCATGTTATTTTAAAATGTTAGCATTGAAAAGATTTTTTTCTGATTCGCCGTCCCCTTATTTGAGTCTCGTAATGGTTGTCCGGTATAGATATAAAAAGGCAATCACAATTCATTGTGTTTTATAAAACGTAGAAGAAACGCGCCGCGTTGAAGGGAAATAAAATCGGTGCATAAATTATTAAACGGGGATATTATTTATTTACTGGGTATGTATGTGTACATAAAAACATAGAGGGAAATATGACGAAAGTCAGAAGTAGGTAACGTTTTTAGAAAAGAACAGTGAGCATATCATTTTCTAGTATGTAATTTGTAATTTATATTTTACTCGTACAATGTAATGTAGCTAACAATTTCCAGGTTATCGTATTTGAAGCATTCTAAGCGCTGGCTCACAATATTTGATAGCCACGTGTAATCAACCTCGAGAGTTTTACGGTCGTTATAAAATAACGTAACGTAAAAGATATAATTTGGAACATCAAAGACAAGTCAAAGACGTTCGTATTTGCAAATACCTAATTGGTGCGTAAACATTTCTCAGCCGGTTTAAAATAGAGCATGCATAAACATGCTGGATTTAACAGATAAGATAAAGTGTCAGTCATTTGTTGGAGTATAACCTCTGCACAATAGTGATTGGCACGGGTTTTGAATGAGACAACGTTACTCGTGCTCTCGGCTCAATTACCAATGCCATCGAGATTCATCTCGTTTGCTAGTTCCAAAAGAATTGCGGGTAACATTCCATACAATGTCGTCAATAGATCACCAACGGAATTGATTACATTGTGATAACAGCCTTGGTATTTGAATATAGTTTTTTGATACAAAGACAACTTTGTCAAATGCTTTTATACCTTTTACCCCTTAGTTCACAAACTGATGACAATGTACTTTATTAAAAACCACACTAAAATTAATTAGGTATAGACAGGCACACAATTAATTGTTGAGCTTCTGTTAACATTATTTTGTAGTTATCTGTCACGTTGACCTTTTCCTGTAATATAAACAAAAAAAAATACACTCTCCCATAATAAGAGTTTTGTGATTGTTTTTAAGATGACCAATTTATGATTACTTACCTAGTTTTTAGCACTGTAAATTATCTCTTCATTCCCGAATTTCAGCTGCCAATCTGGATAGTATTCCAATGTGTTTAAGATATTCACTTCACGTACAAGATGATAGGCTCCATAGTTTCCGCCTTGATACGGAGCAGTCTCTTGGCAGGAAAAAGAGCGGATATAAGTTCAGGGACAACTGCATCCGCGTTACGCGATCAACGGTAGATAACCAGTAACATAAACTGCAGTATCTATCAAAATACCCCATTGCTGACTAATATTGAAATATTAAGTACATACAATACATTGTGTTTCATTTCATTAATCAAATAAAACACATCTTAAATGCCGGGAAAAAACATCCCATGTGTAAGTAGAGTTATCGAAGTAATTAGGTGCTACCAGAAAAAGATTATAATTTTAATTTATTCTTTTAAAATATTTACTGAGTTACAGTCATATGTTTGCTCAAATTCTATGTCGACGGGAAATAAGAATAGCTGTTTTCTTTCGCACGGTTATATTTCAAAGGTTCTTCTTAGCAATCTTTTGGTCACCCAAAAATATACTTTTTTAATTAATTAACTGCACGCGTTCCTGATCATAAAAGGGTCATGACATATAAACAGACATACAGTTGGACAACGAAGTGATTCTTTCAGGCTTAATTTTTTCCTTTTGAGCCCTAAAAAGGAACCCTAAAAAGAATATTTGTTGATTTATTATTTTAGTAGAAAGGGCCTGAAATCCGTTTACTTTTGTACTTTGATTGTTCATTGTTCATCCAACTAATACATTGTTGTAAAATCTTTGCTACACAAATTATTTACTCGAATTCACTTGAATAAACGTGCTTTGTTGTCGTAGTAGGGCTGAAAACTTTATTTAATTAACATCCAACTTTATTTGTTAATTAGCTAATTAGCACAAAGGAGCTGTTCAGGGAATACACAATATCATACGAGCTCCGTCATTTCACGGCCCAACGTAAACAGAAAGTTGCAACACACTTTATTTAACGTGAAATCTGCCTCAATACACCTTCCGCAAACAAAGAAAATTGATTTCTGAGCCCTAGATAAATAGCGCTATGGAAACCAACAACTAAACAACTTTATTTTCACCTGTAACGTAGTTTTTAGGGTTCCGGACCTCAAAAGGAAAAAGGGACCTATTACAGAATCTGTCAAGAACTCAGGAACGCGTGGAGATATCAAATTGAAATTAATATGAAATGCCAAAATAATTAATCATGGCTATGACCTCTTGCAAGAGAAAAAAAACACCGGGTAGCACTCCGGGAGTGCCGGCAGAAGTAAAAACTACACACACGCACACTCGTGCAAAAAGAAAAAAAAATACACGGGATTTGAGCTGCGGTCACCTTAGAGAACATACTGTTGTTCCACACCTTATAACACTAGACCAAACGCACATCTGGCAAAGCGACGAAATCAACGTACACTTCAAAAATTAAACCCGACTCTAGCTTCATTCGTATTTCAAAATAAGCTCTTAGAGGATCCTGATATCCTGGTACTTAAACTCTCTCTCCATCCTACGCCTGACGCGAGTTTAATTTTTTTTTATTTTACCCGTCCCAAAAAGCGCTTAACGCCGCTAAAAAGTTTTCACTTCAAAAACTTCATGCGATCAACAGACACAACCTTTTGAAAATATATTTTCACTAGCTGTTGCCAGCGACTTCGTCTGCAAATAATTCGTTTATCGCTATCCCGCGGGAGCTACGCAATTTTCCGGGATAAAAAGTAGCCTATGTGCTATTCCAGACTGTTCTCTATCTATGTGCCGAATTTCATCCAGATCCGTTGGGCCGTTCTGGCGTGATTGAGTAACAAACAAACATCCATCCATCCATCCATACTTTCGCATTTATAATATTAGTTAGATGATAAGGTAAAAGAAGTCTTTCCTTTCATTGATTCTTTGAAGATTAAGGCTTTGTTTTAATGACGTAAGTACATATATTATTTGTACTTAATGAACGTTCATAGGATTACGTGGCCGCTTATAATGTGATTCCCGGCATTTACATTGAGTGGTATTACATTTAATTAGAGGCTGTTGATCTTTCGCGGCAGACAAAGGGCTGACTATCAAACTAAGTTTAAACGGCAAAAACGTCTTCTACTTCCTCAAGCTTTCTATCGATTTTGTCAATATTTGATACGTGGACCGGACTTAAATTACAGGGGCATTACCACGACGTCCTAATTCAGACAGTTCAAGTTTTAGCTGTCACTTTTAGCATGAATCTGACAGCGAGCGAACTTGAACTGAAACGCATTAAGACGTCATGGTGAGGCCCTTAATAGTTGCCATAATTTATATTGGATTTTGGGTACCTATTTATCGTACAGATATTTGTGAATATAAGACTGTAATGTTGTCAAGGATCTGGAATTGTTTTAAAAATGAAAGAACATGGTTTCTATAAAAAGTAAAAAAAAAGGAGTAGACTCATAGTTTCTTGAAATATAAGTATGTATTATGTTTCCCGGTAAGTTGAAGACGGCTGGGCAGATTTTTTTTTCCATTACATACATTACATACATACATACGTACGTACATTTTCCAGTCAGTCCCGTTGACATCGGGGCAGGATATGGAGATGTGATCATGAAGAAATTATTTTGAGTAAAAAAAGTATTTCTGCAATTAGCCAACTGGCTAACCAGATGATTTATTATTCAATGTTAACTTGACGAGTTCAAACACAATGATTACCTAGGGCAAGCGAATATACACGAGGACAATACAACAACTTATAATATTAAAGCTTGCCATTGTCTACCTACTACCTAATTTCATCCATCCGTTTGAGGCTTGGGGTTCTGGTAAACATTATTAATAATAAGACTTAGGGCCTGTTCCACCACTCTGTATTAAGTTCCTGATATCTTAAGTGTCAGATATCTATAGTGCTGTCTCTATTTATTACTACAAAACAATCAGAAACAGCGTCATTGATATTCGGAACTTAACAGAGATAGTGGAACATATTGTCCTTAAATCAAGAGAAGTATTTGACGTGTCAACGGCAGCAAGTTGAGTAGCGAGTGGCCACACTAATTTGAACGTTGTGTTTAATTTACTATCAAGTCTCAATCCTATGAATTTTAAATGACAAGCGTCACTCGTTTTTTCGGCCGCAAAAAGCAAAGTTTCTTTGAATAACATTAAGCAGAACATTCGAGCATTGAACTAAGAGTTTTAGTAAGTGCGAAGGACTTTCAAAGCCATTGAGACTTACATCACAGTTGCTGCTAAGTATTTAAGTCTGTCCAGGTACTTTGGGGTTGTGTTTGTTGAGGCCCGCCGCGGAATAAGATTTGAATTTTTATTAGTCAGCACTATAAGCGTCTCGCTTAACCTATACTAAGGTCGGCGTTAACAAGCGGTTTAACCGTTTTCTTTTACCAATGTCTTATACCGGTAGACAGAAAGAAATGGCGAATGTGATGTGGTTGCAAGCGCCCAAACATTAGACAATAAGCTTTTCCCAAAGAACCTATAACGAAGTTTACCTTGAAAGAAGATTATGTTTATGTAAAACTTAGTCAGGTAGTTTTTTCTAATAACTTGGGTCCAACAGAAATAAACAGAATTTATTTTTTTATTCTATGTGACATAACAATGATAAACGCACTAATAAACTTTTGGTTTGCTTTTTAATAGACCCCTTACTTTTAAACGCACATGTTAACCTAACTTTCGCTTTGCCGGGCAAACAAAAATACATTCAATTTATATCATAATTTATGAACATTATAATTCCCTGACAACTGCAATTTCCTTGATATCCTAGTTTCTGTGTTATCCGAGCAAGAAACATTTACTGTCTGCGTCACATCAAGGCGATCGCGCCTTCAGCTTACGTCGCAATAGGCTGTAGCGCTACAATGGCGGAATTGGGCTAAGGGCTTACTCAGCAGAATGCCTCGTACACCATAGAAGATAATATTATGTTCATTGCTTCGAAAATAATACAGATTTACGTATCTAAAACAACGTAAAGTCAATGTACAGGGCAAACCAGTAAAACAAGACTTGAAATTCGGCTGATATTGAGATTTGAGAGCCTCCAGTGTCATAGAGGTGTACATACTTAGAGAGAGAGAGAGCCAGCCTTTTTTTCCGAAGGAATAAGCAAGTAGGACAATATCTATGCCACGCTTAATCTTCATGACGAAGCTAGGCTAAATTCGTAATTGGTAGTGTCTTGTAAAATAAATAATTTTAGGTAGAAGTATACAATTTCACAGCGATGAATAGCGTCTGGTCAGCATGATGTGGAAAGGGTAACTAACAGAAAAACGCGACGTATTTCGAAATATGAAAAAGTCAAACTGCAAACCTAAACTGAGAGAATTAATATTTAATTAAATATAAATCGTGTTGGCAACTGGCTGGGTCATAGCCCCTCCTGGTATAGACTAACCCCCTTATTCATAAACGCACTATAGGCCTCTGCTAAGTTAGTAATCGTTTGTCCTTATCTGTGAAAGGTAAATGTCAAAGTGACAGATAAGGACAAACGATTACTAAGTTAACAGAGGCCTATAGTGCGTTTATGAATAAGGGGGTAGTTCTACATTTAACCTGTTTTACTGACAGAGTTAGCGATTCGACAGTAGCTTTCTCCTGTCGGATTGTGCTCTGAGTGATATTGTTAGTTTTTATTAGCTGTTGCCTGCAAAGAATTCGTTTATTGATATCCCTCGGGAACTACACTATTTTTCGGGATAAGGAGTAGCCTATATGTTATTCCAGACTATAATCTTCCAGACTTCTTCAGACTATAATGTTCCAAATTGATTGTCTGTTTTATGTATGTATACATCAATCTTACAAACTTTCTTATTTATAATATTAAAAGAAAGAAAGAAAGAAAGAAAGAAAGAAAACATTTATTCGTGGTTACAACAAAAGAAAAAAAAGGAGTAAAAAACATAATAACATGCATCACAAAATGGTCCCATCTCAGCATAATGCTGGCCTTGCAGGCAGCGCTGGTCTTCCGATGGAACCATTAAGTGCTACTGAAAGCACATACTAAAAATATTATATAAATTTGAAATAGTGAACCGGCATTACATCCTTTGACATGGCTGTATAGACAATAATTCCTTTACTTTTCCCACAAGGAGTGAATTTTATAAAAGTAAATAATTTTTGGCTCTGGTTAAGAAGAAAAATGACAATATGTATTAACAAACAATAGTTATGTGTTATACAAGGGGGGAAAGTTGTATTTTACCTGCGAGTGTTCATTTGAAACACGAGCTAGCGAAAGGATTCTGTGATTGACCACGAGCAAAGCGAGTGGTTCAAAAATAGAATCCTGAGCTTAGCGAGTGTTTCAACACACGAGGCGTAAAATAACTTTTCACCCGTGTATAACACAAAACTTTTCACCTCACTACAGCGAGGAAAATAAGAAAAAGGGTTTCTACTATCACTCATTTTTAATAACAAAATAACTAGAAAAACATGCGAATATTTAAAGTTGACGGCTTAATTGAGTAGTTTTGACTTAATTTTTTTTAATTATTTGAAAGAAAGAAAACATTTATTCGTGATATAAATTACTTTTTGTTACTTTTACTTTGTATTATGGTTTATCGAGGGTTGTGTGATGCATTACAATATCAAAACTATTGAAATTGATAATTAACTCACTGCAATAGCCAAATTAACGTTTGGCTTGACTCGTTTCGGTTTATTTGGTTTAATGCGATTGAACTGATCGAGTGTTGCCATACATACTTCCGTGTATTTGTCAGCTTGTTTGTGAAGTGTTTTCCACTGGCGTTCGTGTCGCCACAGTGTATGTGTTTTTTGTGTTTAGTTGTATAGTTTTATCTGGGTCCCACTGAAAAACAGCGTTGCGGCTTGCCGCAACATTATGCTGAGTGGGATCCATTTTACACCATATCGGTACTTCCTTAGTATATTGTATTTCTCCTTGTTTTATATCTTAGTGTATCGAATGTGTGTAAATAAATGTTTCTCTCTCTCTCTCTCTCTCTCTCTCTCTACTTACAGAAAAAAAAGAAGTAACAACATATACAACAATCACGAAATGGTTCCACCTCAGCATAATGCTGGCCTTACAGCCAGCGCTGGTCTTCCGTTGGGACCATCAAGTGCTACTGTCAGCACAAACAGTGAACCGGCATTACAATCTTTAATATGGCTGAATGGACAATAATTCCTTTATCTATACCACAAGGGGTGAATTTTATAAAAAAAATACATATTTCGGATGCGTTTTGTTCGCATATTGACTTACTTAGACTGTCAGAACATTTTATCCATTTTTACAACAAGAATGAAGGTTAATGTTGAATGCTGATATGTATGAATTAAAATAAAGTTGTAAGACTATATTGAGTGTTTTTTACTCGATGCAATTCATTATTTGTGATATTAAAAATTCAGCACTTTTAACGTTTTACGTTTTGTTAGCTGTCCAATATCACTTAAGCTTCCTTCAAATGTCAAAATCCTCTCTGTACTATATCTTTCTAATCTGTGGTCAAAACTCTTTCTCCACATGTGGATAAAAAGCGATTTTCTCAATAGGTATCAAACAAACAAAAGGTACTTTCCGAGCTGGTGAGGTGAAAAATAATCTTCTTTTACATTAATCTAGCTAGACTAGAAGGCAAAGATGCTAGAAGGTAAAACTACTAACAAACAAACTTTGTATGACCGTACGTAATAATAATAATTATGGCAAACGAACCATTTAGTAGTATATTAGTAGGATTGTTTAAATAAAAATGTAGTAAAACCAACGGAAAGTGTATGCTAATTCCATAGTCAAGAAGTCCAAAGGATCTCTTTCCATTGTGAAAACACCCTTGACATTTATTTATTTAGATGGTCTTCTAAGTGTATTAGTATATTATCATCACTCAAACAAATAACTTTACCAAAATGTTCGTCGCAATTCTAGTAATATAAAACAAGACAAGCGATAGACTTGACAATATACATACGTCTATTATCGTTCCTTAACTCTTGCTCTGTTTTAAATAGTCAGCAATATGGATTTCGCAAGAAAAGCTCCACAACACTTGCGTGCTTTAACCTAGTAAAATCAGTAACAGAATCAATAAATAGTAAAGTTTCTGTAGCAGCAGTCTTCTTAGACTTAAGCAAAGCGTTTGATTTCGTAAATCATTCTATACTTCTCCATAAACTAGAAAGATACGGCATACGAGGAAATGCAATAAATTGGATCCAAAGTTATCTCAAAAATAGACAGCAATGCACTGAGATACAACATATAGAAAAAAATAATCTGGTTTCAATTCGGTCCAAATATAAATATAACCGTTGTGGAGTACCCCAGGGTAGCATTCTAGGCCCGTTACTGTTCTTGTTATACATAAATGACTTGCCATATCATATGAAACACAAATGTATAATGTTTGCCGATGACACTACCATTATCGTTCAATCGGAAGACAAAAATAATCTTAATACAGAATTAAATGACTCTCTGACAGATGTAATAAACTGGTTAAATAAAAATAATTTAAAAATAAATATAAACAAAACTAATATAATGCAATTTCGTACACATAAAAACCAAGACGCTAATATAGACATACAATATAACAATCACAAAGTGGCAGAAGCAGATACAGCAACCTTCCTGGGCATTCATGTTGACAAACTTTGCAAATGGAAAAATCATATTTCTAATATATGCAGCAGATTAGACAAATTTGTATTCGCATTAAGAAGGCTAAGTAATACTTCTTCCCGAGAGGTTGCTCTAACGGCGTACCACGGCTATGTCTCTTCTGTTTTAAACTATGGGTTGCCTATTTGGGGCAACTCTGTGGATATACAAAAAGCTTTCTTAGCACAGAAAAAATGTATACGAGCGGCATGTAATACCCACTACCTAGAGCCTTGTAGACCTTTATTCAAAGCGACAAAGATTCTCACACTACCGTGTTTATACATAAGACAGATGTGCATTTTAGTCAGAGAGCATCCGGAATATTTTAACCATAGTAAAAATGATAACTGTTTTCTCAGAGCAAGTCGGCCTAAAGACAGGCTGCAACTACCACTTATAAAATTGGAAATTTATGGAAAAAATGCATCATGTATGGCCATTAAATTATATAATAGTTTGCCAAAACATATAAAAAAATGTAATTTTAGTAAATTTAAGTTAGTACTTACGGAATGGCTTCTAACTAAATGTTTTTATTCTGTCAAAGAATATTTAGATAGTACTTCTATTAAAAATTAAACTTATGTACCTAATAACTAAGTAAACTAAAAATTATAACGGCTTAGCCGTGTGATATGTGATCTCATTAATTTTTAAGTTTATAAGCTAACAGAGCTCTATTTTTGTTAATACTGTATTACAATACTAAAATTTTGCATGCCTATGAGGCAGAACACAGTGAGGTTGTAATGTACTATAACTTGTGAACTGTATTCTTGCAATAAAATATTTCATTTCATTTCATTTCATTTCAATGCCTCAGGGCCGAAAGATTACTGTCAAGGCACTTTATTGTCTTTCTGTCTTTATACAAGAGAATTCGTGAAATTATATTAATTCTAACGATAGCGGTGTAGGAATAGAAAGCTCTCTTTTTCTTCGCCCGTCTTAAATGCCATCTAACGATCTGCGTTAATTATATTCATTACCTTTCTAATTGCGTTATCCGACTTTGCTTTAAAACAGTTTTCGCACAAAGCCAATGTTTTTAAGATTTTATAACTTTATGCTGGTAGAAAAGCAGGACGTGCTGACATAATATATATACAGTAGGAGAGTACAGAACTTAACTAACAAGCGACATGAATGACCTAATGATGTACGTACTTAAATGAACAAATGTGTTTTCTTCTATTAACAAATGTTAGTAGGTACTTTCATCCACTCGTACTTATACATGTATTATCGATATATTAAACAAATACAGATCACTGCTTACGTTTTTCTTTATACCTACGCAAATAAGAGATAATATGTGGAATCTTTGTGCCCTTTTATCTGATGAAAGCACAATGCGGTAGGTATAAATACAAACCATTTCCTTATTATTTGCTTACGTTACACATCCAAATCCAGTATTGAATTTGATATTTACTTGCTCTTATATTAATAAGTTATTAATACATCCATGTTCTTTAAATAGATTTCTGATATCTGATATATATGCGAAATGAATGAATCGTTTGTTATTAGGATCGTTAAAAACATACGAATTGCTTTTTATCTACCTAAGGTTTGTTTATTGGTTCTGTTAGCGACTGGCTGCGGATCCAAACCTCTTTTTATAGCTTTACCTTTTTTATACCTGCTTGTAGTGGTTAGTGTCAATCTGTCACGTAAGTAAGGTCGCGAATGCTCTGTACAATATTAATATTATATTATTGCTACGAAATACCGTCTTTTCATCACCACGCATCTTCCAACTCATACAGTCCACCGCTCCATAACATTTTTGGTCCATTCGAACCGTAAGTTTTGAAAATCCAGACTTATTCCGAAAATTTTTGTCACGTCAAAATTTTTTCACCGTTGTCAAAATTTTTTCACGACTTTCATTTTCATTTCAACTCATTATTTTCATTAAAAACATTAATTGTATTGTTAATTTGTTACATTAATGGTGAAAACACGTAGTATGAGCAAAACAGCGACCTTACCAAACGTCGAAGTCGAGCGGACGCAGCACGAAAGTCGCGCTCAGTCGCCGAGCGGCGTCCGGCCGGCTTCCTCAGCCGCATCCGAGAATGTTTCGACACTGCCCACTACCTCAGGCATGCAACCAATGGACACAGTTCCTATTGAAACGGCACAACCTTGCCCTATCAATCGTCCAGATGCCCGTTGTAGTTATCCAAACGAAGGCAGTGCCCAAACACGTTCTCAAAAATCAATTAGCTGTTACAGTAAACAAGCTGCAAATGAAGGCTCTCTTTCGTCGCGTTCGTCCGCAACCGTCCGCGCCCAGATGCTTACAGTTGAAGCAGAGGCTTTACGGCGCCGCTTGGATCGCGAGCGCGAGCTCGCACGTCAACAGGCGGAGCGCGAACGTGAACTCGCTCGTCAACAGGCGGAGCGCGAACGTGAACTCGCTCGTCTGGAATTTGAGGCGGAACAGACGGAGCTGCAAGCCAAATTAGCAGCACTGGAAGCTAGAGATAAGTCAATGAAATCTCATAGTTCATGCTATTCAAAGAAACGCACCGCGAGCTGGGTGTTAGAACAAAACGCAAATATGACTTCGCTAGTGCATCCAGACGAACACGCTGAGGCACGGACTGTCACCTTGGGTATCCCAAACATTTGTGTACAGTCCACCGTGCCCACCAACGCGGTACCGTCGCGTGCACCGTATGTCGAATACGTACGTTTTCCACAGCCCACACAACTCGCCGACAATACCGTTGCAGTAACACAACCGCAACCGCTACCGGACTTACCTCCAGCAGACCCCATAGCTAAACTCGCCCAAGCTATTACAGCTCTGTCCAACGGGCCTAAGAAACCCGAACTCGTCACTTTCTCGGGCGAAGTTGGCCAATGGATGACTTTTAAATCGAGTTACGACAGATCTAAATCTCATTTTTCCCCTACAGAGAACTTAACTCGCTTAAGCCATGCCGTACGCGGTCCGGCATATCAATCCGTGGCGTCACTCCTGTGGACCTCCCGCGACCCTCAGGACGTCATAGATGCCTTGGAGCAGACCTACGCGCGCCCGGAGCTCCTCGTGGCCCGCGAGGTCGCCGCGCTTCGCGCTAGTTCAAAGCTAAGTTCCCCCGAAGATTTAAACGCCTTAGCAAATAGGTTACGTAACTTCGTAACAACTATCAAGTCATTAAACCAGAATGATTATTTGTTCTCACCAGAACTTTTTCGATGTGTTTTACTTAAGCTAAGCGAACACACAAGAGCTCGGTTTACTGATTTTGCGACAACTCTCACACCTTTAGAACAAAACTCATCTAAATTGGACTTATTGTCTCGATTTTTGCTTATCGAAGCCGATAAACAACTGAAGTTCAACTTTATTCCCGATTGTTCAGTGAAGTTGCAAAATCCGTCACCTTTTTTCAAATTTGTCCCGAAAAAAGAAACCATACACGCTACAATATCGCCGAGTAGTAGCAAAGTACTAGAGTGTACATATTGTAAACAAGGTGTAATGGTTTAGGGTAGGTAGGAAGAAATTGCAGCTAGCTATGAGACAGTTCCAAAAGATCACAGGGTCATGAATTTTCACCGTCCTGGAGCAGTATGTGTATCTTAAATTTATTTAATTATAGGCGCCAAAGATACCACACCGTCAAACGAATGATGTATTTGAAATTAAAGGCACATAACCAATTCACCATAAATTTATTACTCGGTTGTAACGATAAAGGGAATTCTTACACGGTAGTTCGCACACGAAAGTTCAAAGTCCAAGTTTCCGCTTAGAATAATCTTAGGTTCTACACTGTGTAACGAGTTCACGGAACCAGTCTTTGTTTAATCACAACAACACTATTTAAAGTTATTAAAGTTTACATTACCAGGAAATGGTCCAGGTCAGTTACCAACGCTGGTTGAGTACAACGACTAATCCAGAAATACCACTGAGACACTAGTTGTCACTGAGACCGTAGGCACAGGAAACCGCCTTGTGTTCCGGGAAGGACTGCTACAGCATCACGGTCACGGTTGTTCACTCAAACAGCATTAGTTCAATTAAGAACATTCAGTCATAGACTAAGTTGTAAAATTTTCTTACATATTCCCAAGAAAATAAAAAAAACCCTGTGAACAATAATTCACAGTTTTAGTGATTTGGAATTTAAGCATTATTTATGTACGTATTTATAACTCTTTATTGTACATAAAGCACATGAAAAAGATGAATACAGGAAAACACAAATGCATAAAAGTGAATTTAGGCTTAATTTTTATTTACCCCAAACGGGTATTTGGAAGGAAAAAATGAACACTTACCACGGGCCGCGTGGGTTCTTAAAGGTTTTTATGAATTATCCACATTTTAGAAGATTTCGTCATTGGTTAAAAGTGGTTAAGCTGAGGAAAAAGAAAGAAAACAGATGTCAGGATAAATATATCGAAACAAACGAAAATAACAGCCACGAAATTGGTAGAAACGCTCACCGGTTAACAAGAATGCATCTGGAGGTACGTCGAATTACAATGGGGCCGCCATTGTCGGCACGGGAAGCTAAATTATTTAAAGGTGGGCATCAGCCCGACCCGATGAAACAAAACCAGAGAATTTTTTATTCGGTGTTCACATTGCGCACTCTGAGACGCCGGGTTCACGACACCCAACGGGATTTTTGTCGATCGAAAATCAATTGTCACTTGTCATAGACAGAGTTCGGATACTAAGCCGAGCGAGAGTGAAAGAAATATCCTCACAAAAAAAAACAAAAGGGAAAACTTCACCCTTCATATGAAAAACACTCCATTGAAAACAAAGAATACGAATATCGCCATAAATCCATTTCTGAGAATGAATTTCTACCTAAAAGAAAATAAATAATAGGTATGATTGACAAGCAATGACAACTGCCGGACTTCATCCTGCACTTATCCGAACACGCAAAACGGGTACCGTTCCATTTCAAGCAATGAAGCGACAAAGACAGATTTTATGTTAAGTTTCAGAGTTAAAACTTTACAAATATTTAGAAATACTGAGACATAATCCTTTGGAAAGGTATTAAATGGTTGTTTTAATGTTCATCCTAATTGTATTCCCATTAATAGAAATGCTTGGAAAAGAAAATTTATTTCTGACACTTGAGCGCGCGTAACGAAACGTATTCGTGACAGACCGATGAATTAAAAAAAAAACAGAACTCATAACAAGAATCGAATGGCCTGATGGCTAGTTATTTTGTTATTCTAAACATATGTTTGCAAGTGTAATTAAGTAATTTCGTTAACGTGTTAGTGTTCAACACGAAAGGAGAAATGAATGCCAACAGGAATGCTCTTTGAAATGAATGCTAGAAGCAAAAGATGACGTTCAAATATAAGAATTTAGTAGTTTCCCAGGTACGTAATTAAACTAAGTTTAGATTTAGTTGTGACTAGGATTTGAGCCAGCCTAAAAGTGTTACAGTTCATCTTTGGTTGGGTTAAAAAAAAATATTTAAAAATTTTAAATTTTTAAATATTTTTTTTTTTCAGTAAAAGAATTACCAAAAGAAAAACAAATGTCATGGATACTATGAATGGAGACAATGACCGAGAAGAGAACTTCACCTCCTGCAGAGAAACGACTAAAATAATTTGGTGGAACCACCGTCGAATTAAATTCCCCCTATCAGACAAGAGAAGGAAATAACTTATAACTAGGTTACGGAGGAACTCATCATGAGCCAACTAAAAGTTCTTGACTCCTAATCTTATAGACCTAAACTGGTTCATCTTCTTACCAGCATGACTTACAACTAAATGGGGGTCATCACCCATTGACTTAAATCTAGCCCGGGGTTAAATCTACTTAATATGTGAAATGCGCATTTCGAAACTACACCTAAGCTTATCAGTAATGAGTTGGAACTCGGCAGGAAATAAAGCTGACCCTGATATGACTAGCAGTACATACCTGTCCCGAAATTCTCTTTTCTTAAACGAAAAACTTAACTAAACGACTGACAATCAGTCTTTATGAAAATACTTCACGTAGGAGAACCATGTAGTATCACAACTGCGATGGTCCAAAGAACCAACTTGAAAAGGAAATTACACAGACTACTTTCGTAGGAATAATAAGTAAAACAGAACGCTTAACGCCTGCACTAACTTAACTAAAAGAGGAGAACATTTGTCTCGACAAAACGTGGAGTGGCACAACATTGGCACCTAACACCCCTGAAACAAGTGATTGTTTTTAAACCATCCCGATTTTATCAGGATAAAAGAGTATGAATAAAGAGAGAGATGTGATCTGTTTTAGCGCATTAACAGTCACTAATGAATCAAGAGGCTATTGGGGTTTTTACCAATAGAATAGTATTAAACGAGTAAAGTAGATCAGTAATGTTCGACGACTCTGAAGAAACTAACCTATTGCTCAGGAGCTTCGCCAGGCCGAACCAGATCTTTTATATGAAAATCGCCTAGAAATTTTCCATCCAGGGATTTAAGAGTATAAACAAGTGGTCCATGTTTTTTATGGATATAACATTTCTCATAGCGAGGAGCTAATTTCGCCGAAAAATGTTTAGAAGCGTTTGATAGCGGAAAACATCTTTTATAAACGATTTGTCCCTCTTCGAGTTGTACTGGACGTTTTCTCATGTTATAATATCTAGCATTACGTGCATGAGAATTCAGTAGCGATTGACGCACCTTTTGAAAGATAGTTTTCAACTCCTTAAGACTGTCTGAAAAAGCAAAACTATTATCTCTAGAGAGGGCGCTTTGGTCAATAGGAACCTCGTCGTTATATACTGAGCCATCGATGATCATTTCACGGCCATGATGTAGGAAGTAGGGTGTGAATTTAGTTCCTTCATGAACCGCTGTATTTAAAGCACACTGAATCTCAGAGATATTTTTATCCCAATTACGGTGATCTTCTCTAACATAAGACGCTATTGTTCTTATGATTTCACGATTGGCTCTTTCGCTTTGATTCGCTTGTGGGTGATACCGTGGATTGTAGAATACATGAGGAATCTTATATTTATCTATGAGATCTCTAAAAATTTTTGAAGTAAATTGCGGTCCATTGTCAACATGTATATATTTCGGTGCACCATGAGTCAGGAATATGCCTTTCTCCAAACACTTGGCAATGGCCTGAGCAGTGACAGTACGCAAAGGGAATAAAGTTACCCATTTGCTGAAATAATCACAACAGACAAATATGTATTGGTTTCTCAGGTAAGAGGGTGGAAACGGACCTAAAATGTCGATAGAGATAGCTTCAGTAGGAAATGAGACTTGTCTAGGCTTACCCATCAGACCAGGGCGAGCAAGATTAACGGGTTTGTACGTTTTACAAATTTCACACGAATCCACATACTCCTTTACATCTTGAAAAAGAGTGGGCCAGTAATATAGATTAGCGATTTTAAGATGAGTTTTCGCAACCCCAAAATGTCCTGACGTAGCATCATCATGACACTTCATTAAGATTTCTTTCCTATCTTCGTAAGGGATCACCAGCTTCCAGTCGAACTGAGCGGTAAGACGGTATTTATTTTTGGAAAGCCTGAAAAGTTTATTATTATCTATTTTGAAGTTGGGAAATAGAGAGGGTTGGTTCGCTACTTTTTGATAAAGATCTAGGTACCAAGGGTCACGAGTGGTACAAACATCAATTGTGTCAATTTGAATACGAGACAGACAATCCGGAATCACATGTTCTTTACCCTTTCGGTGTATGAGTTCGAAATCAAATTGACTCAACCTGCAGGCCCATCTGTTCAATCGACCAGTAGGATTCTTTAAACTTGAAAACCATTTGAGTGAGGCGTGGTCGGTTACTATATAACATTTTCTTCCTTCAACATAAGCTCGATACTGTTCAAGTGCATATAGTACCGCCAACAGTTCTCGTTCAGTTGCTGAATAATGAGATTCTGCCGAAGAAAGAGTACGACTACAATAAGCAATTGGATGGTCACAGTCATCTATTTTCTGGCTTAGCATTCCTCCTATAGCAAATGAAGACGCATCCGTATGAATATAGAAAGGCCTAGTGTAGTCCGGACATTTCAGTATCGGGGCTGAGACAAGAGCAGACTTAAGTACGTTAAAAGATTCGTTAGCCTCGACTGACCAATTGAAAGTTACCTTTTTACTAGTTAACCTAGTCAACGGTTTAGCTATTTGGGAAAAGTTTTTGATGAAACGTCTATACCATCCCGCCATGCCAAGAAACCGTTTAACACCTTTAGCGTCCTTAGGCGCTGGAAAGTTTAAAATGACATCTACCTTAGCAGGATCGGTTCTAAGACCATATCTATCTACCATGTATCCCAAATATTTCAGTTCGCTTCTACAGAAAAGGCATTTTTTCATGTTAATGGTTAGATTGGCTGATTTAGGCTTTTCGAAAACTGCTTTTAACAAACGAATATGTTCGTCAAAATCCGACGTACAGATAATTATATCGTCAATGTAACAAAATACCCGGTTGTCAAACTCCGCTGTAAATAACTGATCCATCAAACGTTGCATGGTGGCAGAGGCGCCAACCAGTCCAAAACACATCCGTTGGTAATGATATAACCCGCGACCAGGGACCGTGAAAGCAGTCTTTTCTTTAGATGAAGTTTCTAAGGGAATTTGATGGTAAGCAGCGCTTAAGTCGAGTGAAGTCAGGTATTTAGCATCTCGCAAATTTTCAAGGATGTAGTTGACATAAGGCAGCGGATAAGCATCAGGCTTAGACACAGAATTTACCTTCCTGCTGTCCAGACATACTCTAAGAGAACCATCAGGCTTTTGTACCATCACAACATTCGAATTCCAAGCAGAATAAGACGGTTCTACTATGCCTAACTCGAGCATGTGATCCAGTTCTTTTTCCAAGGCATTTTGCTTATCTGGGCTAAGACGAAAATACTTTTGTTTAATAGGAGGGCTATCACCAGTATCGATCATATGTGAAATCAGGTGTGTTTTACCAAGACCTACCTTATCAGTGTCTATTTGACTAAAGAGAAGTTTTACATCGTCTAAACGAGCCTTTTGTTCCGGAGACAAAGAGTCACAATCATTTAAACCAGTTTCCTTAGGTACGGAAGTCATACTATATATATTTTCATCAAGAGGTAAGTTTGAAATTATATCAGGAGCTAAGTTGAACGCTTTCCAGAAGTTTAAACCCAATATAATAGGAGAATTAATTTCAGGTTGGATGTTAAAATTTATTATTTGTATAACATTTCTATAGTTGACTGGCAATGACATAAATTCGGTACAAATTAATTCTTGGCCGTTAGCTACACGTAGCTTTAAAGGTTGTGAATGAGAGAAAGTAGGTAAACCAGCATTAGCAAATATGAGATGACTATCCTTCCCTAGGACAGAGCAGCTGGCACCACAATCGAGCAAACCTTTAATTTTCAAATCGAGGATATCAAGTTGTATATAAAGCCTATTATCTCCCTTTGGAGGTTCAAAACTCGTTGCCCTTTCAATAAGCGAGGGAGTCGTAGAAGTGACAGGTGTTTCATTAGAAAAGACAACTTTATTTAGTTTTTTGATATAGTATTAGTATTACATTTAGGGCACTCAGGAGTGCGAACTCCTTTCTCTCCGCATTTGAAGCATACGATATCTCTAGAATTCCTACAGATATTGGTAGTGTGATTAGTCATGCCACAACGAAAGCAGGGCTGTCTATTAGTATTATGAGACACGGCTGCTACGAAAACATTCGGAGGCTTATTTGAACGATATGATTTTTGTTGATCGCTTGAGCTCGCCTTAGGTGAACGCGAATAGTTAGAAAAATCAGCTTTACCCGCTCTTGAAGAGGGCGGTTCGCGAAATTGATCCGCTTTCACCTTCGCTAACTCAATGCGCTTGCATAAAGTTTTGAGTTGTCTAATAGAAGTGATGTCTTGCAGAGCCAATTCTCTACTATACTCTGGCCGTATATTTCTGATAAGGATGTCCAATTTCTCAGACTCAGGAATCTCCTTGTTCAAACGATCGAACATACCTAGCACTATAGAAACAAAGAACACGATGGTTTCGTCTTTAGCTTGGGTTCTGGAACGAATTTCCTAGAGTAATTTGTAGTCCAGGTCTGGAATATCAAAATCTTCTTTGAGAGCATTTACCACGTCACGGTACGAATGAAAATCGGCGCGATTAGAGCGGAACCACGACAAAGCTGGGCCATCGAGAATTTCAAGAAATCCCCGAAAAATTTTATCTTCCGGAATTTTTCTAGCCTCGCGCAGCTCGTCCAGACGTGTAACAAACGCACGGGCACAGGTATCCCCCCTATACTTTAGATTAAGTGAGTTAATGTTAAAAGACTTGTCAGTTTTATAAACAATTTCCCTAACGAACTTAGAAGACCTATCAGACAGATCTCCCTCACTATCCGATCCAGAGGATGAAACATGAGCAGCCTCCCTCTTCAGTTGTTCCATCAAAGAGCCTATTAGTGACTTAAGCAGAGTGACCTCCTCATTACCCGATGACAAACGAGACAGGCGGCAGAGTAAATACTTGCACCGAGAGATAAGACGAGAACTAGCAGCGGAGGATAGGTCATCAGTGATCTCCTTTTCAATTTCTACAGCCTTTCTCTGGCAGGTCTCCAGTTCCGTAGAAAGGTCACCTTCCGTAAGTGAAGAAAATTTTAAACTGCCTCTCCGAGCAAGTTCAGCAGTTTGTTTGAGTGCTTGACGAAGACTATCACGTCTAGAGAGAGGATTAACCGGTAAGTTACGAATAGCCAACTCATGTGTAATCTCATCTTTATGTAGATAGGCAATCTTACAACCAGCCTTAAGAAAATCCATATTGAATAGTGAAAGCCGTGAAGAAAATGTTCAGATTAGAGGTTTAAGTTGAGAAAATTGATTGAAATACTGTTATAAGGTTATATTGTTTATAGTTATATTGTCAACTCACTTAAATTCCAAGTTCACTTTCCAGTAAATAACTATTTGATAATTATTAATAAAATATATTTTTTTTTTTTAGCCGAAGGTAGTTTCACTTAGATGTATAGCCGTAGATTATAATTAGGTATGTAGCAGAACAAAGTCTGAATTAGAATGAGTAAGCACCAGAAATGTTCACTAAAAATGTAGTTTATAATGCACTTTAAGTTTTCTGTTTTTAAAAGTAACAAGTTATTTTTTATTAAAAAATAGGTACACTGTCAGAATGTAAAATAGTTTCAGCAGGTAGCTAATAAAAGTTTGAGTCAAACACATAAGACCACTAAGAGTCAGAAACACAATAAAAAATTAAAATAGGATGCATTCATTCATTAGTTAACCGCTTATTAACCAATAAAAGTATGTGATATTAACCACTATTAAAGTTTAACACTCAATGTTTAGAGTTTAAATAGTATTTCTTATACTATTATTCACTAAATAATATATTTAAAAGTAATATTCCAAATACATCATTCTCCAGGCCTACGTTGGGTATCGCCAATTGTAATGGTTTAGGGTAGGTAGGAAGAAATTGCAGCTAGCTATGAGACAGTTCCAAAAGATCACAGGGTCATGAATTTTCACCGTCCTGGAGCAGTATGTGTATCTTAAATTTATTTAATTATAGGCGCCAAAGATACCACACCGTCAAACGAATGATGTATTTGAAATTAAAGGCACATAACCAATTCACCATAAATTTATTACTCGGTTGTAACGATAAAGGGAATTCTTACACGGTAGTTCGCACACGAAAGTTCAAAGTCCAAGTTTCCGCTTAGAATAATCTTAGGTTCTACACTGTGTAACGAGTTCACGGAACCAGTCTTTGTTTAATCACAACAACACTATTTAAAGTTATTAAAGTTTACATTACCAGGAAATGGTCCAGGTCAGTTACCAACGCTGGTTGAGTACAACGACTAATCCAGAAATACCACTGAGACACTAGTTGTCACTGAGACCGTAGGCACAGGAAACCGCCTTGTGTTCCGGGAAGGACTGCTACAGCATCACGGTCACGGTTGTTCACTCAAACAGCATTAGTTCAATTAAGAACATTCAGTCATAGACTAAGTTGTAAAATTTTCTTACATATTCCCAAGAAAATAAAAAAAACCCTGTGAACAATAATTCACAGTTTTAGTGATTTGGAATTTAAGCATTATTTATGTACGTATTTATAACTCTTTATTGTACATAAAGCACATGAAAAAGATGAATACAGGAAAACACAAATGCATAAAAGTGAATTTAGGCTTAATTTTTATTTACCCCAAACGGGTATTTGGAAGGAAAAAATGAACACTTACCACGGGCCGCGTGGGTTCTTAAAGGTTTTTATGAATTATCCACATTTTAGAAGATTTCGTCATTGGTTAAAAGTGGTTAAGCTGAGGAAAAAGAAAGAAAACAGATGTCAGGATAAATATATCGAAACAAACGAAAATAACAGCCACGAAATTGGTAGAAACGCTCACCGGTTAACAAGAATGCATCTGGAGGTACGTCGAATTACAATGGGGCCGCCATTGTCGGCACGGGAAGCTAAATTATTTAAAGGTGGGCATCAGCCCGACCCGATGAAACAAAACCAGAGAATTTTTTATTCGGTGTTCACATTGCGCACTCTGAGACGCCGGGTTCACGACACCCAACGGGATTTTTGTCGATCGAAAATCAATTGTCACTTGTCATAGACAGAGTTCGGATACTAAGCCGAGCGAGAGTGAAAGAAATATCCTCACAAAAAAAAACAAAAGGGAAAACTTCACCCTTCATATGAAAAACACTCCATTGAAAACAAAGAATACGAATATCGCCATAAATCCATTTCTGAGAATGAATTTCTACCTAAAAGAAAATAAATAATAGGTATGATTGACAAGCAATGACAACTGCCGGACTTCATCCTGCACTTATCCGAACACGCAAAACGGGTACCGTTCCATTTCAAGCAATGAAGCGACAAAGACAGATTTTATGTTAAGTTTCAGAGTTAAAACTTTACAAATATTTAGAAATACTGAGACATAATCCTTTGGAAAGGTATTAAATGGTTGTTTTAATGTTCATCCTAATTGTATTCCCATTAATAGAAATGCTTGGAAAAGAAAATTTATTTCTGACACTTGAGCGCGCGTAACGAAACGTATTCGTGACAGACCGATGAATTAAAAAAAAAACAGAACTCATAACAAGAATCGAATGGCCTGATGGCTAGTTATTTTGTTATTCTAAACCTATGTTTGCAAGTGTAATTAAGTAATTTCGTTAACGTGTTAGTGTTCAACACGAAAGGAGAAATGAATGCCAACAGGAATGCTCTTTGAAATGAATGCTAGAAGCAAAAGATGACGTTCAAATATAAGAATTTAGTAGTTTCCCAGGTACGTAATTAAACTAAGTTTAGATTTAGTTGTGACTAGGATTTGAGCCAGCCTAAAAGTGTTACAGTTCATCTTTGGTTGGGTTAAAAAAAAATATTTAAAAATTTTAAATTTTTAAATATTTTTTTTTTTCAGTAAAAGAATTACCAAAAGAAAAACAAATGTCATGGATACTATGAATGGAGACAATGACCGAGAAGAGAACTTCACCTCCTGCAGAGAAACGACTAAAATAATTTGGTGGAACCACCGTCGAATTAAATTCCCCCTATCAGACAAGAGAAGGAAATAACTTATAACTAGGTTACGGAGGAACTCA
This sequence comes from Pandemis heparana, assembly GCA_963854515.1. Lineage (NCBI taxonomy): Eukaryota > Metazoa > Arthropoda > Insecta > Lepidoptera > Tortricidae > Pandemis > Pandemis heparana. The sequence goes on from OY978010.1 coordinate 4,546,539, forward strand.
TCATGAGCCAACTAAAAGTTCTTGACTCCTAATCTTATAGACCTAAACTGGTTCATCTTCTTACCAGCATGACTTACAACTAAATGGGGGTCATCACCCATTGACTTAAATCTAGCCCGGGGTTAAATCTACTTAATATGTGAAATGCGCATTTCGAAACTACACCTAAGCTTATCAGTAATGAGTTGGAACTCGGCAGGAAATAAAGCTGACCCTGATATGACTAGCAGTACATACCTGTCCCGAAATTCTCTTTTCTTAAACGAAAAACTTAACTAAACGACTGACAATCAGTCTTTATGAAAATACTTCACGTAGGAGAACCATGTAGTATCACAACTGCGATGGTCCAAAGAACCAACTTGAAAAGGAAATTACACAGACTACTTTCGTAGGAATAATAAGTAAAACAGAACGCTTAACGCCTGCACTAACTTAACTAAAAGAGGAGAACATTTGTCTCGACAAAACGTGGAGTGGCACAACATTGGCACCTAACACCCCTGAAACAAGTGATTGTTTTTAAACCATCCCGATTTTATCAGGATAAAAGAGTATGAATAAAGAGAGAGATGTGATCTGTTTTAGCGCATTAACAGTCACTAATGAATCAAGAGGCTATTGGGGTTTTTACCAATAGAATAGTATTAAACGAGTAAAGTAGATCAGTAATGTTCGACGACTCTGAAGAAACTAACCTATTGCTCAGGAGCTTCGCCAGGCCGAACCAGATCTTTTATATGAAAATCGCCTAGAAATTTTCCATCCAGGGATTTAAGAGTATAAACAAGTGGTCCATGTTTTTTATGGATATAACATTTCTCATAGCGAGGAGCTAATTTCGCCGAAAAATGTTTAGAAGCGTTTGATAGCGGAAAACATCTTTTATAAACGATTTGTCCCTCTTCGAGTTGTACTGGACGTTTTCTCATGTTATAATATCTAGCATTACGTGCATGAGAATTCAGTAGCGATTGACGCACCTTTTGAAAGATAGTTTTCAACTCCTTAAGACTGTCTGAAAAAGCAAAACTATTATCTCTAGAGAGGGCGCTTTGGTCAATAGGAACCTCGTCGTTATATACTGAGCCATCGATGATCATTTCACGGCCATGATGTAGGAAGTAGGGTGTGAATTTAGTTCCTTCATGAACCGCTGTATTTAAAGCACACTGAATCTCAGAGATATTTTTATCCCAATTACGGTGATCTTCTCTAACATAAGACGCTATTGTTCTTATGATTTCACGATTGGCTCTTTCGCTTTGATTCGCTTGTGGGTGATACCGTGGATTGTAGAATACATGAGGAATCTTATATTTATCTATGAGATCTCTAAAAATTTTTGAAGTAAATTGCGGTCCATTGTCAACATGTATATATTTCGGTGCACCATGAGTCAGGAATATGCCTTTCTCCAAACACTTGGCAATGGCCTGAGCAGTGACAGTACGCAAAGGGAATAAAGTTACCCATTTGCTGAAATAATCACAACAGACAAATATGTATTGGTTTCTCAGGTAAGAGGGTGGAAACGGACCTAAAATGTCGATAGAGATAGCTTCAGTAGGAAATGAGACTTGTCTAGGCTTACCCATCAGACCAGGGCGAGCAAGATTAACGGGTTTGTACGTTTTACAAATTTCACACGAATCCACATACTCCTTTACATCTTGAAAAAGAGTGGGCCAGTAATATAGATTAGCGATTTTAAGATGAGTTTTCGCAACCCCAAAATGTCCTGACGTAGCATCATCATGACACTTCATTAAGATTTCTTTCCTATCTTCGTAAGGGATCACCAGCTTCCAGTCGAACTGAGCGGTAAGACGGTATTTATTTTTGGAAAGCCTGAAAAGTTTATTATTATCTATTTTGAAGTTGGGAAATAGAGAGGGTTGGTTCGCTACTTTTTGATAAAGATCTAGGTACCAAGGGTCACGAGTGGTACAAACATCAATTGTGTCAATTTGAATACGAGACAGACAATCCGGAATCACATGTTCTTTACCCTTTCGGTGTATGAGTTCGAAATCAAATTGACTCAACCTGCAGGCCCATCTGTTCAATCGACCAGTAGGATTCTTTAAACTTGAAAACCATTTGAGTGAGGCGTGGTCGGTTACTATATAACATTTTCTTCCTTCAACATAAGCTCGATACTGTTCAAGTGCATATAGTACCGCCAACAGTTCTCGTTCAGTTGCTGAATAATGAGATTCTGCCGAAGAAAGAGTACGACTACAATAAGCAATTGGATGGTCACAGTCATCTATTTTCTGGCTTAGCATTCCTCCTATAGCAAATGAAGACGCATCCGTATGAATATAGAAAGGCCTAGTGTAGTCCGGACATTTCAGTATCGGGGCTGAGACAAGAGCAGACTTAAGTACGTTAAAAGATTCGTTAGCCTCGACTGACCAATTGAAAGTTACCTTTTTACTAGTTAACCTAGTCAACGGTTTAGCTATTTGGGAAAAGTTTTTGATGAAACGTCTATACCATCCCGCCATGCCAAGAAACCGTTTAACACCTTTAGCGTCCTTAGGCGCTGGAAAGTTTAAAATGACATCTACCTTAGCAGGATCGGTTCTAAGACCATATCTATCTACCATGTATCCCAAATATTTCAGTTCGCTTCTACAGAAAAGGCATTTTTTCATGTTAATGGTTAGATTGGCTGATTTAAGCTTTTCGAAAACTGCTTTTAACAAACGAATATGTTCGTCAAAATCCGACGTACAGATAATTATATCGTCAATGTAACAAAATACCCGGTTGTCAAACTCCGCTGTAAATAACTGATCCATCAAACGTTGCATGGTGGCAGAGGCGCCAACCAGTCCAAAACACATCCGTTGGTAATGATATAACCCGCGACCAGGGACCGTGAAAGCAGTCTTTTCTTTAGATGAAGTTTCTAAGGGAATTTGATGGTAAGCAGCGCTTAAGTCGAGTGAAGTCAGGTATTTAGCATCTCGCAAATTTTCAAGGATGTAGTTGACATAAGGCAGCGGATAAGCATCAGGCTTAGACACAGAATTTACCTTCCTGCTGTCCAGACATACTCTAAGAGAACCATCAGGCTTTTGTACCATCACAACATTCGAATTCCAAGCAGAATAAGACGGTTCTACTATGCCTAACTCGAGCATGTGATCCAGTTCTTTTTCCAAGGCATTTTGCTTATCTGGGCTAAGACGAAAATACTTTTGTTTAATAGGAGGGCTATCACCAGTATCGATCATATGTGAAATCAGGTGTGTTTTACCAAGACCTACCTTATCAGTGTCTATTTGACTAAAGAGAAGTTTTACATCGTCTAAACGAGCCTTTTGTTCCGGAGACAAAGAGTCACAATCATTTAAACCAGTTTCCTTAGGTACGGAAGTCATACTATATATATTTTCATCAAGAGGTAAGTTTGAAATTATATCAGGAGCTAAGTTGAACGCTTTCCAGAAGTTTAAACCCAATATAATAGGAGAATTAATTTCAGGTTGGATGTTAAAATTTATTATTTGTATAACATTTCTATAGTTGACTGGCAATGACATAAATTCGGTACAAATTAATTCTTGGCCGTTAGCTACACGTAGCTTTAAAGGTTGTGAATGAGAGAAAGTAGGTAAACCAGCATTAGCAAATATGAGATGACTATCCTTCCCTAGGACAGAGCAGCTGGCACCACAATCGAGCAAACCTTTAATTTTCAAATCGAGGATATCAAGTTGTATATAAAGCCTATTATCTCCCTTTGGAGGTTCAAAACTCGTTGCCCTTTCAATAAGCGAGGGAGTCGTAGAAGTGACAGGTGTTTCATTAGAAAAGACAACTTTATTTAGTTTTTTGATATAGTATTAGTATTACATTTAGGGCACTCAGGAGTGCGAACTCCTTTCTCTCCGCATTTGAAGCATACGATATCTCTAGAATTCCTACAGATATTGGTAGTGTGATTAGTCATGCCACAACGAAAGCAGGGCTGTCTATTAGTATTATGAGACACGGCTGCTACGAAAACATTCGGAGGCTTATTTGAACGATATGATTTTTGTTGATCGCTTGAGCTCGCCTTAGGTGAACGCGAATAGTTAGAAAAATCAGCTTTACCCGCTCTTGAAGAGGGCGGTTCGCGAAATTGATCCGCTTTCACCTTCGCTAACTCAATGCGCTTGCATAAAGTTTTGAGTTGTCTAATAGAAGTGATGTCTTGCAGAGCCAATTCTCTACTATACTCTGGCCGTATATTTCTGATAAGGATGTCCAATTTCTCAGACTCAGGAATCTCCTTGTTCAAACGATCGAACATACCTAGCACTATAGAAACAAAGAACACGATGGTTTCGTCTTTAGCTTGGGTTCTGGAACGAATTTCCTAGAGTAATTTGTAGTCCAGGTCTGGAATATCAAAATCTTCTTTGAGAGCATTTACCACGTCACGGTACGAATGAAAATCGGCGCGATTAGAGCGGAACCACGACAAAGCTGGGCCATCGAGAATTTCAAGAAATCCCCGAAAAATTTTATCTTCCGGAATTTTTCTAGCCTCGCGCAGCTCGTCCAGACGTGTAACAAACGCACGGGCACAGGTATCCCCCCTATACTTTAGATTAAGTGAGTTAATGTTAAAAGACTTGTCAGTTTTATAAACAATTTCCCTAACGAACTTAGAAGACCTATCAGACAGATCTCCCTCACTATCCGATCCAGAGGATGAAACATGAGCAGCCTCCCTCTTCAGTTGTTCCATCAAAGAGCCTATTAGTGACTTAAGCAGAGTGACCTCCTCATTACCCGATGACAAACGAGACAGGCGGCAGAGTAAATACTTGCACCGAGAGATAAGACGAGAACTAGCAGCGGAGGATAGGTCATCAGTGATCTCCTTTTCAATTTCTACAGCCTTTCTCTGGCAGGTCTCCAGTTCCGTAGAAAGGTCACCTTCCGTAAGTGAAGAAAATTTTAAACTGCCTCTCCGAGCAAGTTCAGCAGTTTGTTTGAGTGCTTGACGAAGACTATCACGTCTAGAGAGAGGATTAACCGGTAAGTTACGAATAGCCAACTCATGTGTAATCTCATCTTTATGTAGATAGGCAATCTTACAACCAGCCTTAAGAAAATCCATATTGAATAGTGAAAGCCGTGAAGAAAATGTTCAGATTAGAGGTTTAAGTTGAGAAAATTGATTGAAATACTGTTATAAGGTTATATTGTTTATAGTTATATTGTCAACTCACTTAAATTCCAAGTTCACTTTCCAGTAAATAACTATTTGATAATTATTAATAAAATATATTTTTTTTTTTTAGCCGAAGGTAGTTTCACTTAGATGTATAGCCGTAGATTATAATTAGGTATGTAGCAGAACAAAGTCTGAATTAGAATGAGTAAGCACCAGAAATGTTCACTAAAAATGTAGTTTATAATGCACTTTAAGTTTTCTGTTTTTAAAAGTAACAAGTTATTTTTTATTAAAAAATAGGTACACTGTCAGAATGTAAAATAGTTTCAGCAGGTAGCTAATAAAAGTTTGAGTCAAACACATAAGACCACTAAGAGTCAGAAACACAATAAAAAATTAAAATAGGATGCATTCATTCATTAGTTAACCGCTTATTAACCAATAAAAGTATGTGATATTAACCACTATTAAAGTTTAACACTCAATGTTTAGAGTTTAAATAGTATTTCTTATACTATTATTCACTAAATAATATATTTAAAAGTAATATTCCAAATACATCATTCTCCAGGCCTACGTTGGGTATCGCCAATTGTAATGGTTTAGGGTAGGTAGGAAGAAATTGCAGCTAGCTATGAGACAGTTCCAAAAGATCACAGGGTCATGAATTTTCACCGTCCTGGAGCAGTATGTGTATCTTAAATTTATTTAATTATAGGCGCCAAAGATACCACACCGTCAAACGAATGATGTATTTGAAATTAAAGGCACATAACCAATTCACCATAAATTTATTACTCGGTTGTAACGATAAAGGGAATTCTTACACGGTAGTTCGCACACGAAAGTTCAAAGTCCAAGTTTCCGCTTAGAATAATCTTAGGTTCTACACTGTGTAACGAGTTCACGGAACCAGTCTTTGTTTAATCACAACAACACTATTTAAAGTTATTAAAGTTTACATTACCAGGAAATGGTCCAGGTCAGTTACCAACGCTGGTTGAGTACAACGACTAATCCAGAAATACCACTGAGACACTAGTTGTCACTGAGACCGTAGGCACAGGAAACCGCCTTGTGTTCCGGGAAGGACTGCTACAGCATCACGGTCACGGTTGTTCACTCAAACAGCATTAGTTCAATTAAGAACATTCAGTCATAGACTAAGTTGTAAAATTTTCTTACATATTCCCAAGAAAATAAAAAAAACCCTGTGAACAATAATTCACAGTTTTAGTGATTTGGAATTTAAGAATTATTTATGTACGTATTTATAACTCTTTATTGTACATAAAGCACATGAAAAAGATGAATACAGGAAAACACAAATGCATAAAAGTGAATTTAGGCTTAATTTTTATTTACCCCAAACGGGTATTTGGAAGGAAAAAATGAACACTTACCACGGGCCGCGTGGGTTCTTAAAGGTTTTTATGAATTATCCACATTTTAGAAGATTTCGTCATTGGTTAAAAGTGGTTAAGCTGAGGAAAAAGAAAGAAAACAGATATCAGGATAAATATATCGAAACAAACGAAAATAACAGCCACGAAATTGGTAGAAACGCTCACCGGTTAACAAGAATGCATCTGGAGGTACGTCGAATTACAATGGGGCCGCCATTGTCGGCACGGGAAGCTAAATTATTTAAAGGTGGGCATCAGCCCGACCCGATGAAACAAAACCAGAGAATTTTTTATTCGGTGTTCACATTGCGCACTCTGAGACGCCGGGTTCACGACACCCAACGGGATTTTTGTCGATCGAAAATCAATTGTCACTTGTCATAGACAGAGTTCGGATACTAAGCCGAGCGAGAGTGAAAGAAATATCCTCACAAAAAAAAACAAAAGGGAAAACTTCACCCTTCATATGAAAAACACTCCATTGAAAACAAAGAATACGAATATCGCCATAAATCCATTTCTGAGAATGAATTTCTACCTAAAAGAAAATAAATAATAGGTATGATTGACAAGCAATGACAACTGCCGGACTTCATCCTGCACTTATCCGAACACGCAAAACGGGTACCGTTCCATTTCAAGCAATGAAGCGACAAAGACAGATTTTATGTTAAGTTTCAGAGTTAAAACTTTACAAATATTTAGAAATACTGAGACATAATCCTTTGGAAAGGTATTAAATGGTTGTTTTAATGTTCATCCTAATTGTATTCCCATTAATAGAAATGCTTGGAAAAGAAAATTTATTTCTGACACTTGAGCGCGCGTAACGAAACGTATTCGTGACAGACCGATGAATTAAAAAAAAAACAGAACTCATAACAAGAATCGAATGGCCTGATGGCTAGTTATTTTGTTATTCTAAACCTATGTTTGCAAGTGTAATTAAGTAATTTCGTTAACGTGTTAGTGTTCAACACGAAAGGAGAAATGAATGCCAACAGGAATGCTCTTTGAAATGAATGCTAGAAGCAAAAGATGACGTTCAAATATAAGAATTTAGTAGTTTCCCAGGTACGTAATTAAACTAAGTTTAGATTTAGTTGTGACTAGGATTTGAGCCAGCCTAAAAGTGTTACAAAGGTACGCATGATATAAAAACTTGTAAGGTTTTTCTGTCCCTAACAGTGGACGATAGATGGCGTTGGCTGCGAGAATCAAAGTTGTGCTACCGCTGCCTTAAATCGAACCCGCATACGTGGAACAGCTGTAAGGCAAAGCGTTGTGGTGTTAACGGTTGCACCAGGCGACATAACTCACTTCTGCACGGCATAACAGCTCCTAACGCGGGGGTCAGCGCAACATCACAGGCTTGTAATACACAAACGCTGCCTATGAATTCTAACATTCATGTCGACAAAAACGCTCTCAATAATGAAAATGAGCCTTCCGTAACAACTACGAACACTTCTGACTTTCTCTTTAATATGACAGGAGCGTCGACTTCTCAACCACGCGGTCTATTGAAAGTGCTGCCAATCGTTATCGAGGGCCCCAATGGCAAGTACGAAACCACGGCCCTACTCGACGAAGGTAGCACCGCCACACTTATCGACGGCGAGGTAGCGGCCCGCATCGGTGTAAAGTCAACCCGTCAAGAGTGTCTTCGAATCGAGGGCGTCGGTGGGATGTCTAAGGTGGTAGACGTAAGTTACGTAAATTTTTATATCCGAGGACGTAATTTACCTGACCGCTACTTAGTGGAACACGCGCGAGCCATTTCACCCTTAGGCCTTCGTAGTCGAAATTCAGAAGATATTAATTTACAAAATTATAATCATTTATTCGATTTATCTGACGAACTTTCGATGCCAGACGTGGCTCCTACTGTACTCATCGGCGCCCCCGACTGGCACTTATCTATCAGCCATGAAGTGCGACGCGGAAAAAAGAATGAACCTGTCGCTTCTAAAACGTTGTTAGGTTGGGTGTTACACGGTGCATTCTCTGTTTCGTCAAAACCGATTGAGTTTCTGAATCATGTATGCGACGACTTAGACGTTCTTATTAAAAGTCAATATGACATAGATTCACTAGGCATAACAAAGAACGCATTGCGCCCTAACATTGATGATCAACGAGCGATAGAGATCATCGAAACCTCAGCCCACCGACTCCAGGATGGTAGATTTGAGGTCGGCTTACCGTGGAAGAAAGATTTACCTAAAATCATACCAGATAGCTACCCACAAGCCTTATCTCGTTTCAAAGGTCTCGAACGGCAAATGGCTAAGGACTCTGCGTTCGCCGAAGCCTATCATCGTTTTATTACCGATATTATAAGCAAGGGATATGCCGAAGAGTGCGATCCGGAAACGTTTCACAAACGGTCGCTGTCGAACGATTCCCGTGTAGGTCAAGATAGTGGTATCTGCTGGTACTTACCCACCTTTGGCGTCTTTCACCCTCAAAAGAAAAAACTTAGGGTAGTCCATGACGCAGCTGCTGCGACGAAAGGTGTAAGCCTTAACAGCTTGCTCCTGCAAGGCCCCGACTTGCTGTGTTCTCTGCTAGACATGCTTTTTCGTTTTAGAGAGGGTGCCGTAGCACTTAACGCTGACATTAAAGAAATGTTCCCTCAAGTTAAAATCGCCCCGAGAGACAGAGATGCCCAACGGTTTCTATGGCGAAATACGGATGGAAACATCGTAGAATACCGCATGGCATCGATGATCTTCGGTGCAGTGTCTAGTCCATTCATTGCGCTTTACTTAAAAAATAAAAATGCAATTGAGTTCGCCGACAGTTTTCCTGCCGCTTGTCAGGCGATACAGCAAGACCATTATATGGATGACTATTTAGGTAGCCACTCCAACGTCGCAGATGCCGCGCAGCTAGCCACCGACATAATAACGGTACATAAAAAGTGCTGTTTTGAAATGAGGGCGTGGACGTCAAACGTTCCAGAGGCACTCGCAGGTATTCCGAAAGATCTCAGAAGTGATACCAATTCTGACGTATACCTGCCACCAAACAATGAAGTAGGTGTATTAGGAGTCAAATGGAACCCCTCCAACGACACGCTCAGCTTTCGCGGCAGTCCTCAGACGCTCACGAACAACATTTTGAGTAAACGCAGTTTACTGTCTAGCGTCATGAAAGTCTATGACCCACTTGGGTTAGTGATGCCAATTGTCATTTGGGGTCGCATACTAATCCAACGATTATGGCGGGAAGGCATTGACTGGGACTCACCAATACCGGAGAAATACATTTCAGAGTGTCAGGAGTGGTTTGCCCAACTGCAAAGTACCATTAGCGTAAAAATTCCGCGTTGGTATATGAACAAACCCGACCCTACCGACACACAATTACATTTGTTTTCCGACGGTGGAGAACAAGGCTACGCCTGTGTAGCTTATTGGCGGTTCAGCTATGCTGATGGTTCCGTGTCAACAGTCCTTATAGGTAGCAAAGCACGCGTCGCGCCTCTAAAACCACTTTCCATCCCGAGGTTAGAGCTACAAGCGGCTCTTATTGCTACACGGCTCGCACAAACTATATTACACTCCCATCGTCTAAAACCCTCCTCAGTCACGTTTTGGACGGATTCGACCACTGTTCTTAAGTGGATTCGGACAGATGCTCGCTCTTTCAAACCCTTTGTCGCCCATAGGTTAGGAGAGATTTTGGACACCACTAACCCTTCCAATTGGAGGTGGGTCCCTACCTCTTTTAACGTTGCTGATGATGCAACTAAACCTAAAAGACTGAATCTGTCCCCCTCTCATAGGTGGTTTACCGGCCCATCATTTCTCTCTGAACCACCCCGTACTTGGCCAACAGAACTGACTACTGACCTTGTCGAAATTTCTAGCGATATCAAACTAAAATCGGAACTTGTGGGGCTGTTAGTAGATACCGCGTTTCCTGATCCCCCTGTACCAAATTCTTCCCGTTTTAGCTCGTGGCTACGCTTAATACGCGCCACCGCCCGTGTAATCCAGGGCGCTCGACTATTCAGATCTAAAATATCTCGGCCAAGTAATTCCAAATTATTTACCGCTAATGACACCACATCACCCTCGCTCCTGAGTGCATCTGATATTGTACAAGCAGAGTTATTGTTATTGAAACGAGCACAAATAGACAGCTTTCTTCCCGAGATAAAAACTTTACAAGCCAAACAGTGTGTGAGCAAGAACAGTCGCATTGCAAAACTCGCACCAGTACTTGACGAAGAATCTATACTCAGACTAAACTCGCGCATTAAGTCAGCCCCAGGAGTGATTGAGGACGTTAAGTCACCGATGATCCTAGATGGCCGCCACCACACCGTACGACTTCTCATCCTGCATCATCATATCCAGTCAGCACATTGCTTCAACGAACTTGTTCTTAAGGAACTACGACAAACGTATTGGATACTGAGGGCCCGAAATACCATCCGCAGCGTGGCCCACGCTTGTTTACAATGCCGAAGATGGAAAGTCAAATCAAGCCAACCACAGACTGGAGACTTACCGCCAGAAAGACTCGACCACCATAGAAGGCCATTCACCCATACAGGCCTCGATTATTTCGGCCCAATAACCATCACAGTGCGCCGAAGCAATGAGAAACGTTACGTTGCCCTGTACACGTGTCTAGTAACGAGAGCCATACACCTCGAATTGGTCGCTTCTCTTTCATCAGACGCCGCCATTATGAGTCTGAGGCGCTTCATTGCTCGTCGAGGCTCACCATCAACTATTTTCTCCGACAACGGCACCAACTTTGTCGGCGCTGCCGGAGAGCTGCGATCACTGCATCACGAATCCGTTCAAGAGTTCGCCACAAACCACAAAATCCAATGGCGCTTCATTCCACCTGCCTCTCCTTTTATGGGTGGTGCGTGGGAGAGACTTGTGCGGTCCGTGAAGACAGCCCTGAGAGCCTGTCTAAATAACAGAACCATTAAAGAGGATGTCCTAATGACACTTCTTCTAGAAGCAGAATCCATCATCAACGCGCGACCACTCACCTACATCACATCGTCACCCGATACTCCCGAGGCATTAACACCTTTTCATTTTATTCTGGGAACCTCGTCGGTAGCACCATGGACGTCATCTCTCACAGACCGAGACTTAATGCGCAGGTGCGACTGGAGGAGGACTCTACGACTCGCCGATTTATTTTGGTCAAGATGGCTACATGAATATCTGCCTACTTTGCGACCAAGAGGACTACCTGGCACTGCAACCATTTTGAGTGAGGGTGATGTGGTGCTTATTGCGGATCCTACTCTACCTCGGGGTCTTTGGCCTCTAGGTAGAGTTATAAAGACGTTTCTAGGACCTGACGGGCAGGTCCGCGTAGCGGACGTACAAACGAAGGGCGGCACGCTGCGCCGACCGGCCCGGAAGCTTATTTTGTTAGAACCGGAGCCCCAGCCAGTCGCCACCAGTAGTTCGTGTACCACTAGGGGTCTGGTATGTTAGCGACTGGCTGCGGATCCAAACCTCTTTTTATAGCTTTACCTTTTTTATACCTGCTTGTAGTGGTTAGTGTCAATCTGTCACGTAAGTAAGGTCGCGAATGCTCTGTACAATATTAATATTATATTATTGCTACGAAATACCGTCTTTTCATCACCACGCATCTTCCAACTCATACAGTCCACCGCTCCATAACAGGTTCCATGAAGTAATTTTAAACAAACATACATAAATCACGTCTCTATCCCTTACGGGGTAGACAGAGCCTAAGGTAATAAGACCTAAAGGCCACGTTTAGCATGATTGAATTTAAAAAATACTAATATTGTGTTTTTATTGGTTAAACGTATTATAAGTATATACGAGTATACCCATGCATGTGTATAATGATTAGTAGTTAATTTTACGGTAACTTTTATTTTATTTTACGAGTATGCGTATTGCATTTTCGGATGTTACCTACTGTACTGCGGCTTTTATTAATTGATATTTTAACCTTCTCACCGCAAAGAATCTTTTGTGTCACTCGCAACTGTCAATTTTAACTTGTCAAATGAAGGTGCATCGCATGTATTGACTTCGTATCAAGTCAATGGCTCTGAAAGGGTTAAAATCACTTGTTGTAGGCTCGAGTAAAATACTTTCATCTACTCAAAGGTTAAACAGAAGAGATCCCGTTTTGTGTTTGTTTCATTATTTTTGTAATGAAATCATTCGGATGCTTAGTTACTCAGTTTTTATTATACGGTCTATAAGACAGTTGAAATCCGACTTAATCCACCCCTTTGTCAGTAATTAATGGTTCATTAATGACTCTGAGCTGATGTTTACTGTCAGTACATGGTTTAAATCGTGAATGGTAATAAATCACAAATTGTGAAGGCAATTAACCGTCGGAAAATAGTTGTATTGTTTATTGCTGAGCTTAAACAATAGCTAAGTAATAAATCATAACGTTTTCCTTTTATGTGGTTGTGGTATCTAATCTAACAGGTAAAGCACGAAGACGAATGGCGTGCAATCAGATTTTATTTCAGATTCTGCTCTTCGATCATTCATAGTCTAGATACAATACAACATAGACTACAATTTTACTATCCTGCTATACCTACTAATATTATAATTACGAAAGTTTGTCAGGCGTTGTGATTGTTTTTCTGCAAGCTGTGATAAAATTGGTCCAAGAGCCATTCTCTGCATTGGCAATTGGCAATGCATCTAAAAGCAAAGTATAAGAAGTAAGGATATTGTCAAGTCCCAAGCTTTTAGGATGTGCATCACAATAAACCATCAACTCCTTGCATACTTTTTATGGTACGAAATAATGTTTGTCATTGTTTTGATCTGAACAAAAAAAGCGAACTGAGTATCACATATCACAGAAAACAATTCACACGCCAGAACTTACTTTTATTTACAGTGAAACGAGATATTATACTACATTATCGAAACTTGTAGTTTTATGCATCGTACATAGTGAAAGAGAATAGGATAGTGGATTATAAGAACGAATGCTGCAATGAATTGAACTAGTACATAGTTACCTGTCATTCGAAATATGTAATTAAGAATTCTAATATGTCATTATTTACTAAGTGCAGGGGAATACCGTAAAATAATTAGCTCGTTTATCATGCACAAAGGAATTCAGTGTAAGTACCATAATCCGGATGCTATGGATGCTGGGGACAATAATGTGAAACGGCCCTTATTGTATCGTATGACGTGTTTCCATTCCTACTTACGATGACATTATAAACCCTTTTAATACCCTTATGACCCATCCTCTCCTCACATGGCTAGCATACGCATTATTTTCGTACGCGTGGCACAGTGCGTCTTTTTCTTACTTGTTAAGTCAGAAAAGGACTCACTGAGCATGGATTGACATAACGGCATGCATGTTAGTCCTTCAGGTCTCTAATTTGAAAGGAAAACTTCGTATCTCCTGATCTGCTGACTTATTCAACTCGCGTATTAACCGCCCAGTATCGAAGTATCGATTGATAGATTCATAGCACTCTACAGCGAAGTAAATCCGTAGGTATTTGTAACCTCTCAACCTCTCAGTAAGGGCTCACTACAGACGAACTTCCCAACTGAAATGTAACTATCAAACCAACTGCCCATCTATCTATCTAATCAGCCCACATCCACCCATACATTTTCTCTATTGTACCTAGTTCCATTGCAGTGGGTGTAACTGCACGCTTGCTGCGATTGAAATTTATAGGGAGTAGTCATTGACTTAAGATTGTTTATCGTAAGTCAATGGGAGTAGTCGGCAGTTAGGTTGCAGTCTTAATGCAGCCGTCTGTCATCAGGGCGGTGTCAAATGGTATGTTAAGTGGGAAAATGTACTAATCGTGGTAGACTTAACGGGGTTTTACTGTAACCGTTCCAATTTTTTACGCTCTACTAGCCGAACCGGCTAATTTCATTTCGCCTTAGAATCAGTTTCCGTCAAGTCATCAAAGATGGCGCTGCATGCGTAATATTTCTTCTTTTTCGTTAAGTTTTCATATTTTTCTGCTGTTCTGGGTGGAGACAAATCCAACAAATCAACGATCATTAAAATCGATGCGGCTGTTTTTGAGTCATGAGTGATGTAAATAGCCCGACTTTATTTTGTTTATGTCGATTAACGTTTTACTTATACGGTAGGTCCATATTTTGATTTTGTTTTTTATCAGCGGCTTCATTTTCACTTCAGTATTAGTGTGTAACAAAGCTCTCTAGTATTGCATTATAAAAATATTTCAACGTCGAATCCTCATCAAAGTCAGTTCGGCGATTACTTTTAACGTGTTCAAGTGAAAAGGGTCAATTTTATTGTATCGTGAGGGAAATTGTAACTTTTTTCAAAACAATGTCGAGCTTGACTAGTATTGTTAGGCCTCCTGAGCGTCGTTGCTTCATTTTAATTTCAATTTAGTTTTAGTTAATAAGTTTTTGTTCAGAAAATATTTTTAATTCCAAATTTTTTTTTTGCTTAAGTACGTATTTTTTTATTGTTAATAAAAAAAGAAAAAGCTGGTTCGATTCACTCGTCAACGCCCATCCCAAATCGTTGCCCTAGAAGGCTGAAATTTTGCACAGAGGTTTCTTTTATGATGTGGACAAGGAGTAGGTAGGTATGTAATGATTTCTCGAAATTACGACGAAATAAATACATTTATTGATAATATTACGAGGTAATAAATTACTAATCAAACTTCCTGAGTAAAAATGAAATCAAAACTGTATACTTAGGCATATAATGACGATTTTCATTATCACATTCACAATTTTTAAACGATAATAGTCAAACCTGAGGTTTGTTTACCTACGTTTAGTTAATTACGTAAACCTTTCAACTACAGTCTATTGTTTAAAATATAAAACAGAAAAAATATTTTCGCTACGTTATCGGAACGGTATCTTCAGAACGGAACGTGTTCCATCGCAAGTCGTAAAACAACGTCTTACAAATTGGCCCACAAAGACCGGGATAGTTCAAGTTTCAGCGAAAAAATACACCAAGTTAGCAGCCGGTATACCGGAGCATCCACCAAAAATATTTGCGGAACAGATTAGAAAACTTTGGTTTAAGACACAGTCTTTCACAGAAATATCTTGTTACTTTTATTTATATTGTTCGGCGTCCCGACAGGCGCGTAATATAATATTACTCGAATGGTATAATATTTTGATAACAACTTCAGCAAGTTTAGAAATGATTAAACCTTTTCATTATAAAGTTGTTACGAACAAAATTAGTTGGGAAATTATTTAGCAGCCTCAAAAGGTGACGGTTCCGAAATAGGCCAAGAAGGCCCTTGTTTAAATTGGGAAGCCATATATACAAATAGGAAATCTCAATCGTCAAATAACTTTTGAACATAATTAATTCATTCAATATTTAATAATAACGGCATCGGCACTTAAACGCAAACTGAAGTAGGAATGCTTTACGGCTTCTCTTTGTCCTACGGCTATCTAACTAATATTATAAATGCGAAAGTATGGATGGATGGATGGATGGATGGATGTTTGTTTGTTACTCTATCACGCCAGAACGGCCCAACGGATCTGGATGAAATTCGGCACATAGATAGAGAAAAGTCTGGAATAGCACATATGCTACTTTTTATCCTGGAAAATTGCTTAGTTCCCGCGGGATAGCGATAAACGAATTCTTTGCAGACGAAGTCGCTGGCAACAGCTAGTAATTTTATAAATAAAGTGACCAAAATTGTTCAATTCGATTCACGTCTTTTCTTATGGGTAAGAGCGACCTTGAACTTATTTAATAACCAAAATTTTGAAAGGTCTATGAAATTTTGGGTAAAATGTAAATTTTCATCTCATTTGAATAGGTCCTATCACAATCCTTTAAGGCTTACGCGGAACGTGCCGTAGAATATGTTTTCAAGCGTGGCGTTGATGGTTTAGAACCATTTATTTTTATTTTAAACAACTAACAACGTCGTGATTGGCAAGGATTACTGACAGCGGGAGAAAGGACGGCCTCCTGCCTATTTATAATTGTTCATCAGTCCAACCCTGAGCCTAAAAGCCGATCGGCACAAAAAAAATACGTCACCTAAAAATGGTCTCGAGCCTCGCTACAAGTTTATTAATATATTTTTTTTCTACAATTACTAATAGTGTTAAGTAATTTTACATTTGTTTGTTTAATTCTCATTATTTAATTGTTAAATCGTTTTCTCTTAATAATTTTGAATGTTGAATTTTGAATTACTATTTAATTAATTTTAAATTTTAAAAAGGACGAGATAAACCTTCAGGAGATTTCGTTCGAAAATAGTAAAAATTTGAGTAAGTAATTTTATTAATCATTTCATTTGATAAATGGATCTAACAAGCAGGAAACTGGTAAACCTGTAGGCTTATTGTCTAACTAGCTCGCAATCGCCATCGTGTTCATTTTGTCAGTTCTTGTATGAATGTGACAGCTAGCTGATTCTGATGACAATTGTCAGCCCATATATGAACTGTCAAAATGATCACGATGGCAATTGCGAGCGAGTTAGACAATAAGCCTACTGGCTGGGACTGGCAAGTGTTTTCACTCGCAAATAGTTTACACGAGTAACACATAACTTCATTGAAAATGTATCATTTCCACAAATGATTCTCCTTCGCCAATAACGCGGAGAGTTGAAAGGCGGCAATCTCTTTATAGCAGGCCCGCAAAACCTTGGCCAAAGGCTTGCCTTAAACCCTTCATTTTGCAATACACAAACCGACTCCTATACGTGTGAATAGAAACAG
Source organism: Pandemis heparana (assembly GCA_963854515.1). Taxonomy (NCBI): domain Eukaryota; kingdom Metazoa; phylum Arthropoda; class Insecta; order Lepidoptera; family Tortricidae; genus Pandemis; species Pandemis heparana. The sequence continues at coordinate 4,563,887 of OY978010.1, forward strand.
TTTTACGTGGTACATGCTTTTATAAGTTTTTAATGAAGGTTAAGAAAGGATTTTCATTTGTTTTTTGAATTTAAACGTGTTGTAAACAGTGATGTGGTGGATTAACGCTTTTGTTTGTTTTATTGTAGCTAATCAGATTGTACCAGTAAGTAGCAATGTTAAGGGAAGGAAGGGAATGAGGTCAAGATGTAATCCATGAAACAAGCCGTAAAGCGTATTAGTACATTAACATTCCGAGGGTGGTGAAATGAAGAACGTCTCAGATCGCAGGAACTTGTCACACGAGCCAAAGGCGAGGGCGATAAACATGCGACCCGAGGCTTTCTTTATCGCCGCCCGAGGTGTGTACCTACAGAATTTTACGTCTTCCCCAGTCCAGGAAGCAGAAACGATTGTAAATTGTTACTTACGGCCCGGAGCGACGTAAAACATTTAAACAATCTAATGACATCGACCCTTGCTGACAATGACGCGTGTTTCTCGATATATTTCTCTATTTCCCAAGGTGACACTGACGATGGCTATTTCATTTCAGGAAGATATAAAAGTTCTATTAGTGCGCTGATTGTGTATCAACAATGGACGAGCGTAATAAAGGATACAAATGTATATTTTTATGGTAGGGACATCAACTAGCAAGTCGCTATCAATGTGTTCAATAGAACTTCATCCGAGCCTGTCACAATGGGCCCGTTACGTTGATTGCACGACCCAATTTCATTGTACATTTTCACTTCAATAGCTAAGCGACAATTCTCCCAACACATGAACGTATCACTTGAATTTCGCGAGTATGAAACACATCCGCTACGCATTGCTACGCGCTACGCTCGTAACCAGTAGCAGCATTTTTGTGCTTAAGGCCCATTTAGACACACGCAAGAATTGTATGCCATTATAGTTAAAGTCGTCGCAAAATAAAAGGCCCGTTTTGACATTTGTCTTCCCGACGTAACTAGTGATGTCACCGTACGACTCGGTACTCGATACTCACGATAAATCGATTCAAATTTGCATGAGTATTTGATCGATTTAAATATGTATTGTAAAGTGGCATTGGATTAAAGTTCTGATTAGAAAGTGAATCTTCAGTCAATCATTTTCTTCAGATGATGAAGACGAGCCATTCTATTGAAACCAGTGTTGCAATTGTTTACGGCTTTGAGCTCCAAGGTCATAATTTTCAGTAAAGATCAGTACACAGCTGGTGAAATGCAGTAATTAATTGGTCTAAATAAAATAAATAAAACCGGCCAAGTGCGAGTAGGCCTTAAAAAAATTATCATTAAATTATCAAAAATTAGATTTATTTTTTCCTTAACCGATTATTAATAGTCTGTGGACAATATGAAAAAATCGTTATGCACAGCACTTCGCTGAGTGAGCGATACCCATCAATGAAAAATGCAATTACCTTCAGAACATTTCGATCGGTAATAAATAGGGAACTTCATGGGCGTGAACTGTCAAAACGGGCCTTTTAAATTGTGACGACTTTACATTGCGAAGTTTGACAGATCGGTTGAATTCGGTTTACGCAGGCAACCCGCACTGTAATGATACTTGCATGCAATTCTTGCATGTGTCTAAATAACGGGCTTTTAATGGCGAAAACTGTCTACGCACAGAGAGCCCGATGTTTGAAAGCATAACACTCGAAAGTTATAAATCTGTGCATTGATACGATACTATACAGCACCGCAAATAAAATTTTAAACAAGTTGACTAGATTAAATAGATGTGCAGTTTTCTTTGAATCTATATCTACAGCCATTGTCCGTCCACTGCTGGACGTAGGCCTCCTTTATATTGCGCCAACTTTCGCGATCCTGGGCTTCCCTCATCCAGTCACTGCATCTAAATCTACTCGTAGGTAATTCAAATACAACACAATTTTTCAGCACTTTTGAGGGGCATTTTAACATTATGTGCTTTCAAAAATCGGGCTCCTCAATGAACCTTGGTTCGCCTACACATTTTTGTATGGTAGGTACTGAAAATATTTGTCGGAGCGTCGTCACAATGACTAGACTTTTGATAGCTAAGGAGATGTACCTTGTAGTTGCGAACATTCGTTAATTGTACTTTGTTGAATGTACCCTCATAAGTTATTGCTTTTATGAAACGTCAAGCGGTATTGCGGTATCGCTTGGGGGTGGTCTGTGTTTGGCTCAGTTGCAACTACCTGCAATGTTAGTTAGAATGACAGAATGACATCTGGTGAGAGTGAGAAGCGAGAGGCATTCCTTAATCGTGACTTGACTGAGTTGAGACGTCGAAAGTGATCCGTTTGATTCGACGTACCGTTTTATGTTTAATGGTGAATTGTTAGTGATTCGGATTGTTAAGTGCGATTGCACTAAGTATCGAGCCTTATTTCGGTGCTTAGCGGTATTGAGAACATTGATAAGGTAGTTCGTGGGCGCAAGCACTGAACTCTCCGCGTTTCATTATTGGAGTGTGTAATAGTCCACAGTCCTTTGTGTAAGCGTTATTTCAATAAAGACTGGCTGTACAAGTGAAACATGATGTGTGCTGTTATTTCTATCTCATTAATGTACCTTGAAGATGGACAAGACGGTGACCTAAGCTCGGCTATGCATAAAGCTCGTTTGAATTCTAACCGACCAACCTGACAGTTTATCCAGCCTTTGTCTTCGACATATTTATTATCGTATAATTATATACTACCTGCTTTAATGAACATTAATGTACATTTATCTCACACTAAAACCATTAACGCAGATAGCCAAAAAGCCAGTCATTCGCACCGCAAATTGCGCTCGGTAGGCTTTTAAGAACAAATACTGAGATACTCGAACGCACATTTACACATACTCAGGACGGTTGACACAAAGAAAATTGATTTTGTTTCAACCCTCAGCATGTGTGTAAGTACTTAATTGAGCCGGAATGTTTTCGTTTCCTTTTCGTTTCATCTTTATTTGATGCCGTGGCAGTATTAATCATTCTATGCTAACTTGGACTAAATTTCTACATCTTATCTCATTTCAACTTAACTTGATGTACGATCGAGGTTCCCACTCACCCTATAGGGGACGCAGAGGCGAGACATGCGCTATTAGCATTTATATTAACCCTTTAAGAAAGCAGGTTTGTGTAAATCATATTATGATTTCATTTTGCTCATAACACAGCGTATGCATTTCGTAATTCAACATTAAACGAATGTCTCGGAAAATCTTCAGTAGTGAAGTATATAGAGGTATAGGTAGTGAAGTAGAATTTAAGTAGGTACTGTAATGTTGTAAATCTCTTTTATTCTGAAAAAATGACTTTCTGCCAAGTTTCTTGCGTCGCATTCTTATTGGCAATGATGCAAAATAAACTTTTGATTGATTTTAATTTTAATTTATACATACTCATTATGATGGTTTACGATTAAGATTTACTTTCAACTGGCCTCACTTTGCTGTCTACAGAACTCTGTCTTTATTTTTGGTTTGGGCTGAGACTGTAAATAATAAAAGTAATCTGTCCTCGTATCTGACGAAATTAAATTGTCGTTTGAATACAGTACAGCGAAACAGTCGTTTTGCTAACCACAAATTGAATGTTAACTCGCAAGTCATAAGTTAATATTAAAGTTACCGCAACTAAATGTACGTGCGTGCGCCGTCCCGGTTGTCGCGCATTAATTAATTTTACTTTATTACGGCACGGAGCATTTCTGCGGGTGGTTACGCCGGCATTTAGACCAAATAAAAAGTCAAGACGGAGTCCTGCAAACGGCGAAATAAAATTACACCTAGCGTGTGTGTACAGTTGCACGTACACACAGCAAAGCTATTCGGTAAGCACCTTTGCATGCACGCGCCGCTTTAAAACTGCTTACCGAATAGCTTTGCTTTGTGTACAAGCGCAAGCGAACATTACTGTATGTAAATATTTTGAGACACGCACCGAAAACGGAAAGGGGTATTTTTTTACGGGTCTCAGTTTGACATTCGCAGAAGTCCATCTTGACTTTTTATTTGGTCTGAGTGCCGTACGAGTTTCATTCAATCTCAAATGATGATTTGATACAAAATAAATTAGGGATTTCAGATCTTGCGCCGGGAACCAAGCGTCAAGTTACCCAATTAGGAGAGCGTAATCCAGCGATAATTAATTTTTAATTGCTTTGTGATACTGAGTTCGTTGAATTTGAATAGAATTGAGACGTCGATGCAATACGATTTCAATTGTACTCTTAATATGTAAAAAAGTCCTGACTGACTCATCAAAGCTCAACTCAAATTTCTGACCGAGAAAGTTGAATTTTGCCTAGATTCCCTTCTTCTTCTTTTTCGGACGTTCCTGGACGAAATAGGAGACGTTTTGAAAAAAGGGCAGGTCAGCAGTATCCGGAACCGACGAGCATGTATGAAGAGATTGATGAATGTGGATGAAGCGAAAGAGGTATGTCAAAATCGTAGCAAATGGAACAAAGTAGTCTCTGCCTACCCCTATGGGAAAGAGGCGTGAATGCATGTATGTATGTATTCTCTTTAGGTATGTGTTGCGTATTTCTTTAGTCACACATCAACTACCTCTTTTATAATGACATCGTGATAAGTGAGTGAGTGGTGCCGTCGCCTCCAGCGGGCGAGTTTTAAGTGACACGCCAGCTTAAGAGTCACGTACAGGCTCTGGAGGCGACAACCTTTCATGTTAATGGCGGGATTAGCATTTATCCGGGAACGGTTTTTTTGTAGATAATAACACGCATTAATGTTTTTGAAGCGAGTACTTCTTTAGCGGCGCTGAGCACTTTTTGGGATGGGTAAAAATGTTAAACTCGCGTCAGGCGTAAGACGGGGGGAGAAAGTAAACAGACACCTTCTAGGCAAACGTGTACCATCTGAGGCCTCATCTTCGCCTTCCATCAAGCGAGATTGAAGTCAAACGTAAGCCTATTTTGTGTCAAAAAGAGTTTAAGTACCAGGATATCAGAATCCTACTAAGAGCTTATTTTGAAATACGAATGAATGCGTTCGATTTTTGAATTGTTTTTTTTTGTCGAGTCGTGGAGCAAAAGCACTAGGGTATCAGCACATTGTATTATCTGCACATAATACGTACGTTTTTTTTATGTAAGCAGCCAGTACGGTACGCGTCTTGAGCGTCATGGAGGTTACAACATTAATATCTAATCTAAGCTGCTGTTTTCACTTCGGCCGGGTCTCCCCCCCCCCCCCCCCGTCGCTTTTTTTTTGGCTGGCGTTGTCCGTATAACTACAGGTTCGTGTACGGATTGGGCACTTTACACTCATCATTGAACTGTTACCCAAGTTGTGTATACATAGTTCCTCACAATGTTTTCCTTTATCGAAAAGCTCATGATAAATTTCATATTATTTCGCACATAATATTATTAAGAGAAACTTAAGAGGTGCAGGTTAGTGATGTAACGAATATTCGCATTCGCATTCGCAAAATTACAGCGAATGTTATGCGAATATAAAAAAAATTTTTTGAGGGTATCTAATAGTTGTTTAATTATATAATTTTCGCCGCCCAGTAAGGGAGATAGCCCCATTGGCTTGGCGCTAAATTAAATAGCCCATCTGGCAACACAGAGAGGAATTTTTACATTTCAATCAGATGCGTTCGTTCGTATCAACTCAGCTATTCTAGGAACAAAATACAAATGGAACGTACTTCGTTCGAACGGGACTGCCACCAAAGTCACCAAGCCATAGACAAATGGTGCCAAATTTTAACAAAAACTGAATATTCGCATTCGCATTCGCGAATGTTGGCTGCAAATATTCGCATTTGCATTCGCATTCGCGAATGTCGAAAATATGACATTCGTTACATCACTAGTGCAGGTCGCTAGTCCATATAAGGCTCAAACAGATAAACCAATTTTTTTAAAACATAAGTATACATTCATTCTTAGTAAGTCTTCCTACATTCGTTTACCACGTCTCAGTGTGTACCTACCTATTTTATTTTTGTTCTAGAATAATCTCGATAAATATATTCTTCTGGAACATCCTTGTCGATGATTGGCCGTGATGTTACTGCGTCACAACGAGCGAGCGGCTCATTGGATCCCTCAGGTTTTATCCCCTGCTAATGTATTTTTGCACGCAATCAGCCGGGGCAATATCCTGCAAGGAAATTTAAAACAAATTGAACAACATTTATAAGTCGGGTAAAGCCATCGTTGTTTTTTGTAGCGTGTCTACAAAATCATTTGAATAACAAAATAGCAGAAGATTCCATTTATTAGATGCTAAGTATAACAAAAACAAAATCAAGCTACTTCGCTACTCCGAAATCACACGCCTAAGATAATTACAGGCCGATCCTACTTATGTTGTTTGGGTAAAATAATGTGGTTGATAGTTTTTTTTAATGTATTTTGATTTGTATTCAAAATTAGATGTTGGAAAAAAGAGATACTTGTCACTAAACGTCTTGTCTATACATATAATAAAATCGTAACATGTCAATGTCTGTACATAATAGATATTAAAGAAAAAAGAAACTAAGGGGCCTCTATAAGCGCCATAGAAGCCAAAAATACAATTTTTAGAATTTTTGTCTGTCTGTCTGTCTGTATGTTTGTTACCGCGCTACGCAAAAACTACTGCACCAAACTGAATGCGGTTTTTTTTATTGTATTGCTGGAGGTCTAACTTAAACTGCCATGTCGCGTTTTTTTCGAAATTCCACCTAGAAGTCGAGATATAAAAGAAAAAGGGGGGGGGTCCACCAAAAATATTTTTTAATACATTATTTATTGGGATACCAAATGAAAGAGGAAGAAGTCCTGAGTTCAAAAATGTAGTACATGTAATATGTTTTAATAATACTAAGCAACAGAATAATAATATTAAAGTTTACTATGGGTTAATTAGTTCCGCTATTCGTTAATAGATGTCACTACGATATATTAATGAAATCTTTCCTGTAATATCTTTTCCTGTGAAATCTTTTCTTTAATAATAGGAATTATCTATTTTAATGGTTCTGTAAAGGGAAAAAAGAAACCCAGGATCACTTAGTTGTCCGTCCGAACGTCCATCCCTATTCCCTCTGTCTGTCAAGTTTCAGAGTTTCAGAGGTTTCAGAGGAAGTTTCAGAGAAAAATCTTGCAGAGGAGATGAAAGTTTGTGAAGTTGGTAAATTTTGAAGCTGAAGTTTGAAAAATTTTTTCAAGCTTTCGATTAGATAAAAATAGTTTTTAAGAGTTTTGCTGGTAGATAAATTAGAAATAGGGGTTGATATTATACTTATAGAAGTTTTGTGATTTTTGAAGATAGAAACGTGGAACTTTATTTTTAGACTTTTGATTAGAGACACAAAAATAAATAATATTATGTGTTTCAGCGGTTTAAAGGAGACCTTTGGAGGAGGACAAAATTGGGGTTGACAGTTAATATTGTAGTACCTATCGTTTGAAGGAGCCTTATTTTTTCATATCTTTAGGGCATGAAATGGCGTTAAAGTCACTTAAAAAACTAAAAAATCTCAATAATAACTAGGTACCTACTTAATGTATTATGAATATTTTTTTAATGAATAGATATATTAGCTCAATCGAGTGTCCCATTTCTGGGCCTTGTCTTCCTTTTTTTTTGAAGCTGAATAGCAAAAGGATTTTTGAAAATCCATTCCTGCTAATATTGTAAAATTATAAAAGTGCGTCTGTCTTTTGCCTTCTTGCCGCTGAACCGACTTAAACGAAATTTGGAATGGATATTGTTATGGTCCCGGGGAAGGGAATAGAATAGTTTTGAATTGCAGAATTTGAATGAAAAGGGTAGTGAAATTTACTACGAAGATGCAATACCCTAAGGGTAACATTTAATTTATTGTACTCTAATTAAATGTCTACCCAAAATACAAATTCTGCGCAGACGAAGTCGCGGGCAAAAGCTAGTAAACAATAAAAATATAACCCCATTCATCTATCATTATCATTAAAAAAATGGTTTAACTCTCAATTATTCGGAATATCTTCCGATAAAATCGAAACTCGGGATTCGGATGCACATATTTCGTATTAACATCCTCCATTACCTATTTAGTTTATTCAGCAGTTGCATAGTGTACATCAGTTACATACAACCTAATTACTAATATTTAAGCGTGTACAGCCCACGCAACCCTCACAATCGATAAGCCGTTGACCTATAAGTTATGAAAACTCGAACGCTCTGCTTTTTTATGAAGCAGGGTAATGACCAAGTAGGTCACCTGAAGACAACGCCAGAGGATAGCAGACGCGTTGCTAGCAGTGCTAAGATAAGAATACCTTATTTGTCTATTAATTTTATTGGCTGTCTCCAATTCGACTATGGAACACGGCTGCACGAGCACTGTTCCTTGGCAGCCACCAGTTATTAGATTCAGCCAGCCGCGGATTAGAGAGTAACCCCCTTATTCATAAACGCACTATAGGCCTCTGTTAACTTAGTAATCGTTTATCCTTATCTGTCACTTTGACATTTACCTTTCACAGATAAGGACAAACGATTACTAACTTAGCTGAGGCCTATAGTGCGTTTATGAATAAGGGGGTAAGATTCTGGTAGCAATCTGGACGAACCTTGCACAATCACTACCACTCTCAAAACAAACGGTCCCCGAATATATAGGTAGGTATGTGTACATCCGCTAAAAGAAGTAAAGTAATTTGTTCTTTGTTTCTGTATTGTTTTGCACTGATTTGTGGTGTTCGATAAAGTGTATTTGTATTGTATTGTATTGTAATAGTAAGTAAGAAGTACATTTTATTGCATCACATTACAGAGTGGATTCAATTGGGATCGCGGAGTATTTAGTTTTAGCTAATAGAAGTATCTCAGCTTATGCTTAAGACGTACCATTGCTGGACATAGGCCTCCCCTCCAAATGGGAGGGCTTGGACTTCCATACGGATCGATCCCTCTCTCTTCTTCCTTTCTGTGTCCATGCTATTTTTAACTGTAAAGCGTTAAATAATAAAGTGCAATTTATTGTTTCACGCAATTCAACTCACTTCCCTTCAGATTCCTTGTTCACATTACAATGCATTCTTGATGAGTTCAAAATCGTTTTACCAAACAAGCTACTAAGTATAAACATGGAAACAAAGTTTAAGCACGAGCTTAATGTATTCGCAATAAGTGAGTGAAATTTTACGCACCAAAGTCAAGCGTGTTTGATTTCGAATTTCATATTCGAATTATTTTATGCCATTTGTATATTCCAAAAACGTCGCTATCTTTCTCGCTATTAAAAAAATGTTTAATTTTTAAATAAATATGTATCATAGTTAAACAAATGGGTAACTCACGTATAAAAGTCGAGTGATGCTCGACATGTTTCGGACTAGTTCGTAGTCCTTCCTCTTGGAGCGCTTGTCCCGGCGATAGCGAAACGAACACTGAACGAATGCGTGAGTTATCCGTTTGTGTAACTATGATTGAGTCTCACGGTAGTTTCATGTTAAAGTTCGCGCGTTCGAGGAGCAGCGTTTAGTTGACCTCGACGCTAAACGCGATGAACTGAAGACGCGCCAGCCTGTAGCCATTCGTTACCATTACGTCAACGGGGTACTCACATGCATTCATTGTGCGCGGGGTTTCACCTCTAAGATTGGCTATAATTATAAGCCATCTTCGGGCGCATGAGCGCCGTACTGACTAGGAGTCGAGGTGGTCGCCATGGCCGAAATCTTTTTATTATTATACTCATCTACAATCAGTCACCAGACTTTAATTAGATATTTTGTAGGCCTATATCATTGAAGAGGAGCTGGACCATTGCCCAGTTCTCCTTCAATCAGGGAGCACATGCGCCCGTTTCAGTCTTTTGGTTATGCCTGCATTTAGCAGCATGCTCGCCAGAGGGTTGGGGTGAATATTCAACCTCTCCTTATGCTTTTTCTTGTGGCGGTCGATCTCTTCAGCAACTGTTGGCATCTCCAGGTATTCGTGGATTTCAGTATTTGAGGCAAACCAAGGTGCGCAGGCAATTATTCTGAGAATGTTGTTTTGAACTCTTTGAATGCATTGTATGTTCGATTTGCTCGCAGTTGACCAAAGCATCAATCAATTTATCCACTTATCCTAAATAGACGACGGCACGGCGTGACGGTTAAGTTTATTTTAACGAAACGTCTCTGTAAAAGATAAAATCTCACACACTAGTGTTGTAAAGTGTGTATATAACGTTATAAAACACGATAGATTTTGTTACAACTTGCTGAATTTCTGTAAAGGTGGAAACACATTTTTAACACGCCACGCGACCCGATGCAAAGAATGTATGCGCATGGCGTCGCGTCGGATGTTCATAGTGTGGTTCTGGTCATAGAAAATAATACAATTTGATTCGACTCAACACGCGTCGCGTTGCATCGGGTCGCGTCGCGTGTTAACAATGTGTTTCCACCTTAAGTGTACAATTTGTCATAATTATAAGGATGTAAAACAAATGTCGTACCTATATCATCGGCAAAATAGGTATGTGGTCTGTCACCCTGATGTTGAAAATAGCTTTACACGTCACAAAATATAACGTCTAACCCCCTTATTCATAAACGCTGTATAGGCTTTTGCTATCTTAGTAATCGTTTGTCCTTATCTGTTAAAGGTAAATGTCAAAGTGACAGATAAGGACAAACGATTACTAAATTAGCAGAAGCCTAAAGAGCGTTTATGGATAAGGGGGTGAGACGTGGCTGTCTACTTGAAAGTTCGACTTTTGCGACATAAGTATTCATTTGATAGGAAGTTGGATGAAAAGTGATTGGTGTGGGATCACCATTAAGTGAATCTCAGAGTACGACTACCCTTACACAAATAAAATTGTGGTAAGTAGAGGTAGTCAAGGCTACAGGTTTCCCAAGTAGGATTGTTAGTAGTTGACGTACCAATTAAGTTAAAATCGGATACCTTTTGAGTACGAAGGATACAACTTAATTATAATCCCATACCTTATTTGTAAAGCGGTGCTACGAAGCGGGATCGCCTAGGGGATTGCCTAAACTATCAGGCTCACCTACTTGGGTGAATAGTGTGAATAATGTTTCCTCTATCTAAAAATAGAAGATCGATAACGATACTTCTGGAAGAAATGGACACGTTTGTGGGGATCGTTTACAATGTAATCGCACCCACAGAATAGTAGTTAAAGTTTGGAAGGTTCACTTCTTTAAGTGGCCTTTGTTAATTGCTACGTTACTGTTCACACGCGAACACAAACTAATAATATTGCTACGCGTGAAGGTGGTTATTATTCCGAACCTATATTTAGGAATGTATTCAATTTAATATGCTTAAAAGCAATTTAAAATAATGCAATTTAATGTAATGTCCTATGTAGTTTTGCCTGATTAGTCAAAAAAAAACTTTCCTTCCTGTAGTACTGTTTTTTGGCTACAACTATTGAGAAAATACCGAGTACCTACCTAATGCTAGTATTGGAGACAATTGTCCGATCGATTCCAAATTTGCGTAACAAAAACAGATATTATTTGAAGTATAGACTGACTCCATATTCTTAAAAGCATTTGCTTTCAATGTGTTTTTTCTAAATTACTGCTCCTTTGTTATCTATTTGACTCCATCCATGCTAATAAATATTGAAAAAAAAAATGAACTGACTAACTAATTAAATACCTACTTTGTGTGTTTGGTTTTATGTAGGGGATAAATCTTTGAAAATAATGAAACAATTAAAAAATATCTGTCACTTATGAATGAAAAGTTTATCCTTGATTAACAGATACACACACCCTACCTACTTTTTATACTGGGAACGAGCAAAGTTCCCGCGGGAGACGCCAAAGTTGCGGGCAATTGCTAGTCGTAAATATTGAACGTAAAACGAACTCGACTCGTTTATTGTATTATTTTAAAATACCTTCGGGAATGCCAGGTACAGGCAGCGCGGGTAGTTAATACATATCGTAAATTAAACAAAGTAGCACAGCGCATTGCGACACCGTTTAAAACCCTATTTACCGCGTAAGTACTACCAGAAATAAACTGAAAATAATTTCGCTAGGTCTAATTAAGGAGGGCGCGAAGTAATTTCAACGAAATATTCGCGAACGTCTTACGAGTATGTACTTAAACTTCTTTCGGGGTTACTCGGTAAACAACGGAATCCCTGCCTCGAGTACTTAGAGGTACCAACGGGGAATTATGAAACACGGTTTTGCTCGAATATTATAAAGTGCTTTAGGCACGTGTTGACAATCGCTGCTTGATGTCTGGAGAAGACATTCGTTTATTCTGTTACAGACGCGGTCGAATTTCAGATTAAAAACAAATAAATTCCAGGTTTATTACCCCTTACTCATAACGCTGCACGTTAAAAATAAAACAAAGTCAGGTTCAAAAAATTTTAAAATAAAAAATAGAACCGCCTTCAATTCGCTACTTTAAAAATGTCAAATTAAAATTATTTTCCGGTAAGTGCTACCTAATTATTTATTATGTTGAAGTCGGTGCCTCAGTCCGCGCCACTGTTATATTTATGTGTGATAAGCGTGGCAGAAGTGGACCTAGTCTATCTGCCTATTATAGTACCTATAAGTATATTCGGCTTGGAACTATTTGAGCTGAGGCACCGACTTCACACAATATAAATAATTAGGTAGCACTTACCGAAAAATAATTTTAATTTGACATTTTTAAAGTAGCGAATTGAAGGCGGTTCTATTTTTTATTTAATTTTTTTTTTCACGCTTTTTAGTGAATCGTTTTGTAATTTATCCAATTTTTAACACCAATTTATGTAGATAAAGCGAAAGAGGTATGTCAGGATCGTAGCAAGTGGAACAAAGTAGTATCTTCTTCATCAGGTCCAGTCCATCAAATTATACTTTCTGAATGTAAATACTAGATTTGCTGTCAAAAATGTTATAATCGCTATAGGTGTGCTTATAAAATTTGAAGGTAAAATAACTATTAGTGAGAGCGGAACGGCACGAAACGAACTTCGAAAATCGAATTTCGGAGTATAAATAATGCCTGAGGCATGGTAGAAACTGATTCTAAGGCGAAACGTAGTGCATGCTATTTACTACACTCGGTTTCAATAAGGAAGGGTTGTATGTGACATTAACATTGACAAATCTAGAGGTGAGGCTACTTTGTGACACCTTTCACATAAAACGATTATCGATTATATTTTAGTACTAATAACAATCGATTCCATAAAAATATCGACTGCATATTAATTTATTACATAAATGCTATTTCGATATAATGATACTCAAATCAATCTCCTAAGATTAATAATTATAATTTATATTTTACCATTTTTGCCAAATTGTGTTTTTTCAACAAATTAGGTTGTATAAAATATTATTGAACTTCATAATGTAGGTAATTGAAGTTCTAAGGAATCTATTTATTACCAATAAAATCGATTGGTATTGTGCAGTGAGTGTGAAATAATGTAAAATACTTACTTCGTGTTTTTGTATGTTGTCTTTGGATTTTCGATTATACGCGATTTTAACCGATTACCCAATTATACATAGTCACCTCTCTAGTTTTAATGACCATAGAACGTAACCTAGCAACGTCTTGTCAATAATGACATGTATTGAAAATTTGTACGTGAAAATTAAGTAAACGCAAATAACATCGCCGTGATTCTTTTTAGAACGTTATTAATATACAGTACCTACCAAGTATTGGTTTATTTCTAAGTAATTCAATTTAGTATTTATTTTGCTGTCAAAACTTTCGTGAACACTAACAGTTACATTCTATGGATCTATCACACAACCCTTCCTTATTGAAACCGACCGTAATGTAGGTTTGTTTTATGGTTAAGGAGATGGTGGTGGTCGTAGTCACATTTTTTTGTTAATTTAATCCATAAGATTTTTTTTAAAATCCACATGTAACTAGATCGCCGAGCTAACTTTTGACTCGTCGTGGACAATACGTTTCAACAGAATATCGATTAAAATCGCCCACACCACTTTCGAACTATTAAATACAACAGTTACACACAGATTTCTAAAAATGTATCACTTCGCTTGTAGAATCATACCCCGACTTAGTAACTAGGCACTAACTGGGGCCCGTGAGTTTTAAAAATTGAAGAATTTTAAATTGTTTTTAAACTTTTAATGATAATATTTTTACTCCTCGGCATTTTGATGAAACAAAGTTTATTTTACAACAGGCCAAACTAAATGTACCTGAAAACTCACGAGGAGAATATTTTTTTTAAGGAAAAATGCTGATAATTGACCCATAATGTATATTTATAAATATGGACAGACGAGCAGTCTTGACTGGAACAGATTGTTTAGTTTAAAGCGGAGCAATTTCTATAAAAGCTTAGTCGCGAGGTTGTGTGCAGGTAACGTTTCACCAGCAAGTCACTGGACCACAAGAAGCCATTTATCACTTGGATGGGCTGTTTATTTGTACGCTAGCACAGTCTTTTATATTGTCAAGATCATTGTCTTATTTAATACGAAATATACTTTAAAAAGATTTATCTTTGGGCAATGGGCTACTCTTTGAATTGCCATGAACAGATGTAAATGCGTTGCCTTTTCTTTAGATGGTGTAGATTTATTTAGATAGCCATCTTTACGAGCATAATAAATGAATGATTTTGTCATTTCATTTGCGTTCCGAGAATTTTTCCGAAATGAAAATTAGCTTAGTTAACGATTAGCGATAGCGACTTTGTTTTACTTAGCATTTTTTAATTGGTGCCGTTCGTCTATTACATATTATTAAAACTCGGGTGTATGAGCTCTTAATATACACTTACCTACATCGATGGGTTATTCCAGCTTTGTAAGCAAATTAATTACGTAAAATATTGTTTATCAAAGTCCTTGAAGCGCAGTGTGTTCATAACAAACACGGGCTGATAGGATAGTTAAAATAACTCTGCGTATTAACGCTGTCTCTGAGCCTGAGGTGTTCCAAGCAATATAAACTAAAATGGTATTTCCTGTCAACTATTTGCAATGTGTTTAAATTGAACTAAGCTTTGGGTAAAAAAAATGTCTGCCCGGATCGCTATATCAATCATCTTATTCGTTAACTCTGCCGCCAAGAAGAAGTTGCTAGTGCTGCGGCGTTTTAGTAAGACACCCAGTTTACAAGGAGGCTGTCACCATAAGTTTTACATCAAAGGTTTATATTCAAAACATTACGCGATACTGTAGTGAGTAGTGTTGAATCTAACGCTGGCCATCAAGACATTTCATAATGTTCTTTTTCATGAGAACATCTGTTACTGTCTCTTCTGGGTTTTTCTAAATGAATACGATTTATTATTAAACAATTTTAAATACTCAAATATAATATTTTCATTAGGTTATGGGTTAATCTATATTATATTTTGTGTGTGATAAATGTGATTTATTTGCTGAAATATGGGTGAGTATTCAAACTCAACAGTTACGATGGAAAAGCTAAAAGGCACCATTAACTATCGAGATTGGGCATTTCAAATGCAAAACGTACTCATTTTCGAAAACTAATTATTCAATTGTGGGGTGTGTCTCAGTAGACATCTGCCTAGAGAGATGTCTCTATTGTGACGTTCCCTACAGTATTGTCGAAATGTGATAAAAAATAAACCGCTATATAATTTTGACCTCTGCTGAGCTTTATAGTTAAAGATAAGCGAGTCGTTCAACTAGTCTCCGCCTCTGGTGTCAATAAAAAATGGCAAGGCGGATAACTGAAACAGATACTAAAATAGCCGGCGCTTAAACATCCGCTCGTTTCGCGGTATCCTGAAGAATGGAGAAAAAGGGTCTTTTGACCCGTGACTTGTGAGGATTGACCTTTACAGAACAATGTGACGTTGTAACTTTTTATTGCAATCTCAAATACTACGTGTAGGTTGGTCTATTATAGGATTCTTTGGCTATCGGAATTAGCTGGCGGAGGAGGGGCTGTTCCGAAATTAAATTTTCGAAGTTCGTATCATACCATCTCTCTCACTCTCAAATTAATGACTAGGTGTTAGTGTGAGCAGAACGGCACGAAACGAACTTCGAAAATCGAATTTCGGGCAAAAATACTGATTTACACGTTCGATCATTTGTATTTTAGATACAATGTTCTTTTTTACTCGTATAATTTAATTATTTTCATTATTTACAGGCATTTTTTTTCGTCGACGATGTCTGTTTTCCCGTCACACACACAAACACGCAAATTTACTGATATCCAAACAAGTAGTGGACGAGTTAATAAATAAATTTACTGTTTGTACATTCAATGTACCTACCTACTTATTTTACTAAACTAATGATTGATGCGTTTATGTCCATTAATAAGAAACTACTATCATAACAATTTTTCACATGGATAATGAAGTTTCATATTCATTGACATAAACACGATCATCATTGCGATAAATAATTTATTCATATATCGCGAATCCTAGCGGTTTCTGACTAGTCGATGGCAAATAATTATTTACTAGATTTGTACATATATGTATGTTATGTATGTAGCTCGTGCTTTTCTGAGTCAATCATAATCAGATTATTACCGTTAAACTACGATGCTCTAGTTCAATAAACTCCTGCCAAGTTCAAGCGATGTTATTAATGAATACTGTTAATTGACTTGAAAACTTAGCAAATTGCTTTTTACCGCCGTCTTATCGTCAGACTTATCTTTACGACGTTCAGTTACTAAATATAGGAAGTTCAGTTACAAAATAATTTAACACAGTAAGTTTTTGTTAGGTACTAATTGGGCGTTTGACGTCAATAACTTCCACGATAGAATAAATTATAACTGTAAAGTGGGACGAAAAAGTAAAATACAATGACGAGCAAAAATAATGGGTCACTTCCCATAGAAAGTCGTATGAAAAGTGATCCGATTTTTTTGCTCGTTAGTATAGTAAAGTAATATGAACGAAGTAGCACAATTTCTAAAATCTTTTTGAAAGGTTTGACATTTTTTACCAACTTTTACATTTCTTGCCGTGTTTTACATATTTATTTATATTTGTGTTATACTCAAATTCTTCACATTAATTCGATTGTGAGAAGCAGACAACAGTTTTCTTATCATATTTATAGAACGTTTTAATCAAGTACTCTTACAGATAACAGTTGCCATTCGTAGTAGGGAGGGAGTTACATATATAAAAGCTCTTTTAAAAGGGTTGAATAGGCACTCCAAGTTTGTTTGAAATCGTAAAAAGTATAAGTTTGACTTTAGCGTTCCGTAACCAGATGAAATCATAGGGATACCATTAAAAACATTAATATGTAAAAAGATGCAAGTTCCGCAACGCAGTTCTTATACTAGAAAATAGTTTGGGAAACCAAGTCGGTTAATTCGCCTCTCCTTTCTTTTGATTACCCTTTCCATATATTTGCCCACTATCATGCTAAACGTGGCATTTAGGCCTTGTTATTTTAGGCTCTGTTTACCCCGTAAGGGATAAAGACCTGATTTATGTATGAATAAGGCGGTTAATTTAGTCAGTACCAGGGTATATCTATATATATAAAAGGCAAAGTCCTGACTCACTCATTAATTGATCATCGCCCTGCCCAAACCACTGGACCTAGAGACTTGAAATTTTGCACACAGATACCTTATACAATGTAGGCATCCACTAAGGAAGGATTTTTGGAAATTCGACCCCTAAAGGGGTTAAATGGGGGTCCAAAGTTTGTATGGGGCGAAGTGATTCCTTGGTCCGATCTACTTCAAATTTTGCATAAACATTCTTTGACAGAAATGATGGAACACGTGTTTCGTATTTTCTTGATATTCATGTCTTAATGGGATTTAAAAGGGGTCGAAAGTTATTTTGGGGGCGATTTGCTTCGAAGTTGATATCAATACTCCTTGGTGCTTTTCTTTAAAGTAAATTTAATTTTGACACAGTCATGTTTGAAATCTCAATCCATTGACGTAATATTTTTAAACAGGACCGAGTACTCGCAGCTGAAAAACGAGCCGACCGAGATAGTATGGAGGCGCGTGTACCTTTCTAACAGGACTGACAATAAGCTTTTTATAATCACTAACATAGTATAAAATAAAGTCGCTTTCCGCTGTTTGTCTGTCCCTATGTATGCTTGATCTCTAAAACGAACGCAACGGATTTGATGCGGTACTTTTTTAGTACATTCGAAATATTATAAACGGGATGTGAACCGCGATTACCTTTATTGAGCACCCGATATTTCGATGCAAAATTCAAAATTGATGAATTTTCCCGTTTATAATTTTTCGAATGAACTTAACCGTGAATCATTAAAAACTCTTACTTTTTTTAGTAGATAAAATGTTTCAAGAGAATGGTTTATATCTATACATACAAATAATGAAGCTAAAGAGGGTCGAAAGTCTGTACATGGAAGATATTTTCTGGAGATACTTAGAATCGATTACAGAACACGTGTATATTTGCGAGCGCATCACGTGAAAACGGCTGAACGGATTTTGATGCAAGCTTTATATTAATCTGTTGAGAAAATCACCGGCCAGGTTATAGGCTACTTTTTATCACGGAAAATTGCATAGCTCCCGCGGGATTGCGATGAACATGTCAAAAATCGCATCTGCCTAGAGTCACAACGTAAATAAATATTGCTTCAATATCATAGACGTGCACTGGATTTTTTAAAACTCCCACGGGATAGGGAATAAATGGGGTTTACAAGTCCACTGAAAAGGGAGCCTGTCTCCATAACTATAATTAATAGAGTCATGACATTTGGCACACAAGTAGGGAATCATAACTGCTGAAAATTGATTTCAAGACTTTTCAAAATTCATATTCATATTCATTTATTCATTGTTTACCCCACGGGATAGGGAGAAAAAAGGGATAATTATAATTATTACTTTGAAATGTTCTTATCTCCTTAAATATTATTACCAGAATCTTGAAATTTGGCATACCAGTAGATAATTATGAAATCTGAAAACTGATTTCAGGAATTTGCGAATTTCCCGTGGGATAAGAAAAAGAGTAATTTTACTGACTTGCTAATATAGTTTCTTGGTATTTGGCAGACATTCCTTGACATTACGAACTTAACTTTGGGACTTTTTACATCCCTTTTATAAAATGTATTAATTGTATTATTGGTAAGTTAAGTAGAATTTAAGTACTATTGTAAATCTATTTCATTTTGAAAAAATGACTTTCTGCCAAGTTTCTTGCGGCGCATTCTTCTTGGCAATGATGGTCTTTCGGAATGCGCCGGTAGATTCAAAAAAAGACATGTAAAAGAGCCCTTGGCGGCCTATTTGCAAAATAAACTTTTGACTTTTGATGATCAAAGAGGCGCATTACGAAGGAATTTTCCAATTTTCCCACGGGATAAAAGGACCGTATAGAAAATATAAACATTGTATTTAGTAGACATGCTCTTTGAAGATCACGTAGGTGTCATAAGATTAGATTTTTCGAATTTCCCACAGAACAAAAGGATGGGATAAAAATAATGGAAGTAGGTCCATGCAAGAAACTGTTATTTCTTTGAGGTAGGTAGGTAGTACGAAATCCTTCGTGCTAAAGTACAACTTCCATTTGGCTGTTTCTGTACATTTTCGATGGGAGAGAGGAAAACCTTTTACCGCAAATTATGATTCTGCGCGGACGAAGTCGCGGGCAAAAGCTAGTTCATCCATAAAACTCGATAAAGTCATTTTCAATACATGCATTTTTGTTGACCGTAGATACTTTTTATTGAATGTGCAAACTAACATTGTCATCCATCTTATTTATATAAACATTTTTGCACGTCGTAGCTTCGCTTATAAAAAATGTTTCTTATTACCTACTTGCTAAAGCGTAAGGCATAACTAGTTATATGTAAGAACTAGCTTCTGCCCGCGACTTCGTCCGCGTAGAATTAGCAATTGATATGTTTATCGCTATCCCGCGGGAACTATACAATTTTCCGGGATAAAAAGTAGCCCATGTTTTAATCTAGGGTACCAGCTATCTTCGTTCCAAATTTTATCCAAATCCGTCCAGTCGTTTTAGCGTGAAGAAGGAACAAACATACACACTCACATCATCACATCGTCACTCACAAACTTTCGCATTTATAATATTAGTAGGATAACGAGCACGCTTAAATTTAATGAATCGTTTACTGGCTTTTAAGGAACTGCTTAGATATCAGTTTAGTTATGTAAAGCTGCAAAGCGTCATCTTAACCCGCCGTGTCATTCATTAAATTACCTTGCCATTAATACAACTTGACACAGAAAACATGTAACTTGCTTTCATCATCACCATCACCAGCCTGTATACGTTCCACTGCTGGATACAGGCTTCATAGGTGGATTGAGAATTTTGCACAGACTTACTATTTTATTGCTTCGCATGCTCATGCGCGTTTAGCGCGATTGTGGGTGGTAGATGGAAACGAATCACGCTAAAGGTCGCCGTCGCCTCTCAATCTTGTAGCTCTGTCTACCCCGTAATTGTAAGGGATATAACAGTGATTAATAATAATATGTGTGTACTGTGAAGCTGCCTTGAGGAGGCACTTCAACTAATACGGCGATCAGTTAAAAATGCATTACAATTTAATATTATAATTATTTTCTTTAAATTATTTTAATCAAGTAAATTTACAAAATGGCCGGGATGCATCGGCAAGCCCGGTCCCAAGAGATCTGACCGTGCTCTCGAAATGCTAAAACAAAATATTTTAAATCATCGAACGGGTGTTCGATGTATGGATTTCAATCACACCGACAAACCACACTCTAAAAAAAAATTGGTTGGCCCTATCAATATCTTGATAGACATAATCAAGCATCATCAATCAAGCATACGAGCCTAACAAGGACTTAGACACATCAAATAAAGTAATTGACAACATTTCATATTTCTGAGCCTATAATTTTAATAGTTCTCTGTATTTTGTTTGAAAAGATGAACATGCTGACAGTTTAATTTTTTCTCTAGGGTTTGTATTTAATTTATAAATAATTTATTGATTTCTGCTTATTCTAAAAGGGCGTAAATCCGATACTATCGCACAATAGACACTTATCCTTTTGTCTTTTCTCTATAGAAAAGAAACTGACGTCAATTTCAAATTGTCAATGTCAGGCCTTATTCTCCGATATTCGATTTTCGAGGTTAGCTTCGTGCTGTTCCGCTCATACTAATATAGCCATTAACTTGAGAGTGAGAGAGAAGGTATGCAACGAACTTCAAAAATAGAATTTCAGAGTTGCCCCCCTTGTACTTTGAAGTTATCAAATACAAAATTATGGTCGCTTATTTTTTCTCGTGAAAAAGGCAAAGGCATTTCACCTATCCTGTGGTAGGTAGAATTGGTAAAATTAAGACATGTTTTTAATTAATTTTGATTTTCTATAATAAGCAATATTAAAATTATATAAACATATTGCAGTGATCAGGAGGCAAAATGCTTTTGAACCATATATACATTTTCAGGTGTTATAAAAATGAAATGTTGTCAATTTTGATTGCTCTTACTGTTGCTATGTAACTGAGCCAATTAAGATCTTGTTCAATATTTACATGAAAATTAATCTTATGTAAATCAACAAAGACAAAAATAATCAAATAAACTATGAAAATGTTCATAACTATCAACATACTTATCTGTGATAATGAATTTGTTAAAGATTGAATCAAATGCTAGGTATACAACTGTTAGGATTAATAACAAACCTACTTTATTAGTTCAATCACATACACTTATTGTTTTAAGGGATCAGCTTTCTTTGATTCATATAAAATCTTAATTATTGTAATTAACCTAACGTCAACTAAGAGAAAACTGATCTTAGTTGGTCTTTATTTTTTACAGTGCAGCCAGTCCGACAAACCAGCCAGTTCACAGACTCGCATACTACCTTACCCTCGCATAGAACCTTGTCGCAATTGACATGCGGCCGTCACTTAAACTCGAGCCATATGTCACCTTATTGTGGTAGGGTTCTACGGTGGTATGTGAATTAGTTTCTCTAATTTTACGTAAATAAACATGTATTTATATTCACTTGTTTAACGTCCAAGTTTGTACAAGATCCGTCAGGATTGCTACCACCGTCTTATAAATACACTAATCCTGCTGCCAAGCAGCAGGGCTTGCGCTAGTGTGTTAAGTCCAGCGTAGAGTAAGACACCCGGTGAAATTACCGGTGAGATAATCTATTTTAGCCCTCTAGGCTGGCAACGCAACTGCAATCCTGTAGTGTTGCGGGTGTCTATGGGTGTGGTGTTGACTTACCATCAGTTGACGTACATGCTCGTTTACCTTGTACAAAAACCGTTATAGAATTTATTTTCAATAGTATTGGAACTCGCACTTAACAGGTTTTATGGAGTGGCATTAAGTATTCCAATTACAACGAGGGCTTCCCAAAAACCCCAGCAAACGTAGTAATGAGAGTTTGGCGGAGAATCGAGAAGCGACCCCTCGGCTCTATTCAAATTATTTACTAATCTTTACATAAGCAGCTGCCACTCGACTTAATCGGAGCCATCGAACATATTAACAGTACGGGTAATTCTGACCATTTAATTCCAAACTCTTATTTTAATGAAATAACCTATTTATGCTAACCCCTTTTTTGTAAGTAATTTTAAATCTATTATGGATATTAGTGCCATCCACGAAGACGCGTGGATTTATGAAAATTAACCTTTAACGCCATACTAATAAGAACCACGGTGGGCGTCATCGTGAATCTTACTATGTAGCAAAATGTATGTAGGTATTCTTTATCTTTTTTTTGGCTTGGCGCGGATACTATCGGTCTCTAGCCAAGAAAAATGTCAAGATAGATAGTTAACATAATCTTGGTGTTTCACAAGTTGTTTTCTTTATCTGTTAAACATGTAGAATACTTAAGACTATCACAGATTAGTTGATTGAATCAGGCGTTTTTTTGAGGACAAAACATTTACTTTCTCAAATTTAGTGTCATAATGTACCTTGGGACGACCAATCAGAGTAGGTACAGCGGTCGTCGCTGAGGATTGGATTTTTTTTTTCTAAAAATTATAAAGACATTTCCACTCTACATTTTGTTATTATACTCGATGATCAGATCACTTGATTATGCTGTGATGGTTTATTAGTATCTTTTTATTCAAATGCGCTTGTATCTGTATTTAAATTACAACGCGAATTTATAACAGTATTAACGATTTCGTCTTCGCGGGGGCGCTACCATGCCCGAAGATATTCGAATTATCAGTTCGTGTAGTGACAGCTACGTCATGTTGACACTCCATTAATTCCATTACAAGCATTACTATTAAGAACTAGCTGTTAAGCCGAATTTACAGTATGCAACTAATTTCGTGCAACTGCGGCGTTTGATTAATCACTTGAAGCGTTAGGTTATCGGCCGAGCAATGTAATGCTAGTTGCACGAAATTAGTTGCATAATGTAAATTCGGCTTTACCTATGACTTCATCACCGCATAATGAAGCCCACAAAAAATGTGGCTTTCTACAACCTACCCTACAACGTCACAAACTCACAAACGTTACCTCTTTATAATATTAGTATTGAAGTATAGATTATGTCCAGCGGTTTGTCAATCAGTCTGTATGTCAGTCGTTCATAGCCCTGTGTTTTATAGGTACAGAAATAAGTGAATGATAACTAACTTGAAGTGACTATTTGCTAATCATTTATCTCAATATCCACCACTCCCAATGTATGTACCCCGACCAGTACCACGTTTAGTGTTTGCATACTTTAAGTTTCTTTCGTAAAGTATCTCGAAAGCTTTTAGGTATTGAGTGAAGTTAAATAATTCTAGCACCTGTCAAGGAACGGGTGGCACAAAAATAGAATCGCTTTCAGTAGAACGTTTCACGGTTTAATGCTTAGCGATCTTAGTAAAGATAATGATCAGAATTTGTGTTTGAATGGGATTTTGCGCAAAAACCGTGCGGATCAATACCACCATTTTACAATACAATACAAAAACTCTTTATTAAACACCACAAATCGGTACAAAACGATACAGAAACAAAGAACAAAGGTAGGTAGTTATTTTACTCGTTAGTCTTGCTCAAAGCAGCAGTCCTTGCGTTGCTGCGCTATGGAAAGACCGGAGGCTACACTGTTGGTCGATCGCTATGGCATTCCCCATCTCTTTCTATCCCTATCACCGTTTGATAGACAGAAATGGTGTTCAACTGTGATTTCGAATGCGTTAGACGATGTAGGGCTAGGCAAAAGTTATTTTGTGGTGCATTTAGTTAAGTTTACGTAGTAATAGTATTGTATCATTGGATTGAATAATACTCTTGTTTTATTTAATTAACATGTGTTTTTATTTTTCCT
This sequence comes from Pandemis heparana, assembly GCA_963854515.1. Classification (NCBI taxonomy): domain Eukaryota; kingdom Metazoa; phylum Arthropoda; class Insecta; order Lepidoptera; family Tortricidae; genus Pandemis; species Pandemis heparana. Next base: position 4,588,183 of record OY978010.1, read on the forward strand.
GTCTTTTCCGCTCTGTCTGCCTTTGGCACAGATCACACACAGTTCGTACCTCCACAGATACCAAACATGCTTCAATGTCTATATACTATGATACAGTATTTTCTCCAACCTGCTCGGAAATGTGCGTCTTACTGTCAAAAACAGCTTCCAGGAAGGTCTCCGTTACTGGCGCAACATTAGAAAAAAAAAACACAGCTGTAGCGGCCGGGAAATAGCGGAAGCGGCCGGGAAATTTTCATTACTGTACAACTATTTAACTTTTTAATATTTTATGACTAAGATCATTCACCACAAACAGCCAAATGCTCGAACAATCATATGGAACCAGTGCGTTTAAAAGTGTCTTAAATAGTTTTTTTTTTTTTACCTCAAGATCAGAATCTGTGGTGGTGTCTGATTTTTTTAATCCAATGTATTGTAATTTAAAATAGCTTTAGAACATTTAAATTTGCACTTTTAGTTGATTTATTACAATTTTATAGTAAACAAAAATATACTTTAGAATGAAATGGCGTTATCGGAAGAAAAATGTGAAATTACAGTGTAGCTACGTACTGTTGCGGGAGTAGAACATTGCGACAATTTTGTTCAATTGCATGCAAGTCAGTGGAATATTTTTACATTTTATTTTATTTCCTCGCATTATTAGAGAAAAGCACTATACATGCCTCGGCGGAAACGGCAATTCGTGGATTCGTATTTATTAACGGACTCCGCTACGCGTCGTCCGTCAAACTATATACTCATCCACGAATTGCAATTTCCCGGCCTCGGCAGTAATGTACTATTATTGTAAATATAGGTTTCCTTTTTTTTTCATAGTTAGTTTAAGTTTAGTGTTTAATTTAATCATAGTTTAATTTGTTCTTTGTAAATATGTACAGGGTGTATCAGATAGCCCCTAACAATAATCAACTGGGGTATATAACAGAAGCTAAAAAAAAATTTAAAAAAAATTGGAGTAATTTTTTTTTATGTTTTCTATAGGAATGATTAGGTAATTACAGTTAATACTACCATTCCTCTAGAAAATATAAAAAAAAAATACTCCAATTTTTTTTTTAAATATATTTTTTAGCTTCTGTAGCTATGGTTATATACCACAGTTGATTATTGTTAGGGAGTATCTGATACACCCTGTATATTGATTGAATAAAATTAAAAATTATCAGAGCAAAATGAATTTATCATTTTAAATTCGTCTAAAGGGATTCTGATATCCAAATTAAACATTATATTACGGTGAATTTGCCGCTCTCAATTTTGCCTTGCCTACATAACTTTGAGCATTAAATCGACGGGCTAAAATCGTACCACAACTACCGGGTCTGAATTCCGGTATGATTAGGTATATATATACTCGTAATTTATTAAACGAGTCGTCTTAAATAATTTTGTTATCGATATGTATCGATGTTTTAGGTATGAAAACAACTCTATCGCATTCAGGTCAGCAAGCACGCTGCTATATCTATAATTTCCTGTTACACAAAGGTGCGCAGTTAGGCTAAACAACAAACATACTACGTGTAAAAATTGAGACCTCTCCGGGCTGACCGGTATGAATAATAAATTATTCATATTTTTTATGAAACGACGGACTAACTTAATAAAGTTAAATATTGTGTTATTGCTCCGCGTTTATCTGAGTGGATTTAAGTTGCGTTCGTGTCGTGGAAGATATTTTTGTCTTACGAGATTCTGTTGCTTAAAATAGAAATAAAGCAGAGTACGAAATAAACATTAAAATAATTACCTAACATAAATAATTTATAACTATCTCTTATTTCTAGGTCATCGAAAAGGTAAAATAATTATTAATAAATTACGATCACGAGCCCCTTACGCCTTTCTAAATATCGAATGGTGCATATGTGAATTACTTATAGCCAGCGTTTGTTTCTGTTCAGAAGCACCAATTAAAAATTCAATTACTGTACATAAGCGTAGATGCGGCTATACAACCGCCTGCTTGATTCGATATTCGAAATCAATACAAATAAAAATATCCATTACATGCACTCAATCGATTGTGAGTTGACGGAGTCGCGTTTACGAAGCTTGTAATAACATAAATGTTATCGTTGGCACGGCGGCCATATGTATAGTCGTTTAGATATTTTTATACCTAGGTACCTAATAGGTAGGTAGTTAGGGACATGTACATACAGGCGTAGTGAATAATGATTTGGTACCGGGTGAACTTGGAAAACTTACTAAGTGTCAAATAACTATCACAGTCATTTATTCATTCTTACTTTGTTATAGGTATTCGTTGTTTTCGAGTTTACTCAAAAGCACATGAATTTTCACTAATTTTGTATGATATTTGAAAGAAATAACATACATACATAAATCACGTATTTATCCCTTACCTTACAGGGTAGACAGAGCTTAAGGTATCAAGACCTAACAGCCACGCTTAGCATGATTGTGGGCATTTAGGTGGAAAAGGGAATCAAAATAGTGATGGGTTGCTAGCCGCAAGATGCCAGAATGGAGTGTCTGTTAAACATGTGTAGTTCACGAATGAAGGATTCAAATGAAGTATATCAGTCGTTGTCACTCTTTCATTCACTAGTTCAGTTCAGATTTATATACTTCAACAGTTCACTAGTTCAGTCCGTTCATGTAACATTAAAAAAATATTATCTTGCCTTCTTCAACCGCTCGTTTTGGCATCGTGATTTGAAAATACAATTTAATTAATCTATGTATTTGTAAATACGGCAAATGACTCAATACTTCAATCAATAGTTCCGTGATCGTGAAAAAGTCACGTGCAACTGTATAAACTCAGTAGATGGATCTTTTGAGTTAGGTACTGAACTGAACTAGTGAACTAAATGAGTGATATACTTCACAGTGAAGGAAAGAAGCATATCAATCTTTTCTTTCAAGTGAAGTATTTCGTGCATGTCTAGTGTCTGTTGTGTCAGTAATTTTTGAGGTATCTTTACTTTTGGAGGTATGCGCAATGGTATCAAAGTTATTTCTATCTACTTTTTAGCTTTATTCCCCTAAAGCTTCCTAAAGTGCGTTTTCGCAATAACTTCTCCAATGTTTTAAAGCTTATCCTTACTACTTATGAGCTGTTTATTAAAGGGCTAAACAAGTTATGAAAGTGGACATCTTAAGTCAATTAAGAAAGTTTGAAGCTCAGTCGAGGTTCGTCGAAGTTCCGACTTGCTCAAGGGTAAATTAAATATTTGTGCTTGTAGTGACATTCTGTGTCAATTCGTTGTCAAAGAATAAGAAGTTTGTCGCTAATAAATAAACTGCGATACTTTACGTTATTTTAATTTAATAAAACCTTAATAAAATTATTTTAACTTTTGATTTCCGCTGCTAAGTAAGGTCGCAAAAGCTATTAGGAATGAAACGTAGAGTTAGATAAACAGACATAATACTATCATCTGGTCTAGATCTAGTTTTCATTATGTATATATGTACCAATGTGAGATCTAGGTGGTCTTAGCGATATCTCGTGCACCTGGTTACACGACCCGAGGGTCACAAAGCCAAAAGGCGCAAAAATGTGAGCTTCCCCAAGAGCTGCATATTTGAGTCATTTGAGCTCCGCTGTAGCCACCGCCGCGCTGAACTTGATGAAAATTAATAAGAAAAATGAAATTTTGAAACCCTCCACGCAAAAATTGAAGTACCTAAACAGCCTAACTAATCGTAGTGGACTCCATCCGGAAGTAATCAGAACTATATATGTGGCGACCGTTGAACCTGTCATATTGTACGCCGCTAGCGTGTGGGCGCAGGCGGCTAACAAGATAGGAGTTAAGAAGCAGTTGGGTGCAGTCCAACGTGGAATTGCGCAAAAAATCTGCAAAGCCTACCGCACCGTCTCGCTTAACTCGGCACTGGCGATTTCTGGGCTTCTCCCTCTAGACCTCCGAGTCCGAGAGGCGGCCTCACTTTACGAGGCCAAGAAGGGGGAATCCCAGACTATCCTGGGAGACCGCGAGATCGAGCGGAGAACGCCGGCGACGGAAATCCCTCACCCAGCTGAGCACAGTGACCTGGAAATAATCAACCTGGTGGACCAAGAAGAAGTAAATGCCCATAGCGATTATGATATCCGCATATTTACGGACGGCAGCAAGATGGATGGTAGGGTTGGGGCAGCACTATCGATCTGGAGCAGAGAAAAAGAGATCGGGACCCGCAAACTGGCCCTCTCCAACTATTGCACAGTCTACCAGGCCGAGCTCCTAGCATTGTGCAACGCCACGAGGGAAGCCCTGAAACGCAAGGCAAAATCGTTTGGAGTCTACAGCGACTCAAAGGCCGCCCTCTTATCAGTAAAAAACATCCAATGCCTACACCCCCTAGCAACAGAATCCAGAAACAACATCAAATCTATGTTTCTCCAGGGCAAAACTGTCGCTTTGCACTGGATTAAAGCTCATGCAGGATTGGAGGGCAATGAGAGGGCGGACGAACTGGCGAGAGAGGCCGCTGTGGGCTCCAAACGAAAGCCAGACTACGACCTATGTCCGGTGTCATTCGTCAAGCGCAGTATTCGTATGACCACCCTTGACGAATGGGACCACCGCTACACCGCTGGCGAAACGGCGGCAATCACGAAACTGTTCCTTCCGAGCGCGGTGGCGGCGTATGGAATAGTTAGGAAGTTTCAGCCGGAGAACATAATAACTCAAATTCTGACGGGACATGGTGGGTTCTCGGAGTACCTAAACAGATTCCGATGCAAAGAGAGCCCCTCATGCATTTGCGACCCTGAAATCGCCGAGACGGTGCCGCATGTATTGGTGGATTGCCCGGTTCATGATGTAGAAAGATGGGAACTTGAACAAAAAATAAACACGAAAATAACAAAAAACAATTTGTGGGAGATAATGTCAACCAAAGATAGAGAACACTTCCTGAAATACTGTAGAAAAGTCGTGACACAGGTTGTAGAAAGAAATAAAACACAGTAAGAAATATATGTTTACATAATATAATGTAGTATATTGATGTGTAACATATACATTAAACGATAAAAATGTAATAGTTGATAAGTAGTAAGGACTGTTTTAAAAGATAGCATAAGTTAATTAACATAAGATGTAAATGTTTTTTCTTGATAAAATAAAGTAACCCGGCTATAATCACTTCCCAAGCAAAAGGCAGCAGAACATATAAATATAAAAGGCATAAGTAGCCAAATGAAATAAAAGTAGGTAGGTAAAATAAGTAAAAATATAAGAATAAATAGCATAGGATGGAACTAGGTGGGCCGCCAACCCACAAATAACAAGAATGGTGATGAATGAAAGAAAGAAACAGTATGAAGCATGAAAGTACGAGAAGCATAAAAGCGAGAACTGGAACGAAAGAGAAAGCTTAGCACAGGCTCCGATCATGTTGGAGGAACATAGGGAAAAAAAAAAAAAAAAAAAAAAAAAAAAACTAATCGTAGTGTAATGTTCAGATAAGCATAAGCTATCTGGCTTAATAGCCAAAGTTTTTGTACGCCAACCGGCAAGACATAGTGCAACACTAAGAAATGTAACATCTCTGTATTTATGCAGCCATCACCTAAGTATGTTTCACAAATAAAACACTTTTGACTTTTGACTTTTGAGCCCTTAATAATTAAATTTTATGCCAAAAATGCCTTTAATCATTTTGAAAAAGAACTGATACTCTTCAAACTTCTGGACCGATTTTTACCAAACATGGTTAAGAACCACCGCAAGGAAATTGGCTTTCGAATGACAAAAACCGCATCGAAAACGGTCCATCGTCTCGAGAGCGCCACAGACAGACAGACACACACCACACAGACATCGGCGTCAAATTTATAACACCCCTCTTTTTCAGTCGGCGGTTAAAAACCTGGCTCCCATTAGATATTTCAGGGGGGTTACCATGACGTCTTTTACAGTTTAGGTTCGCTCGATGTCAGATCCATATTAAAAATCATAGCTAAAACCTGAACTGTGTCGGAATGGACTCGCATTAATACGTCATGGTAAGGGCCCAGAACTGCGGATGATTTTTCGATTGACTAATCAGGATTTTCCATGCCGCTTTTTTAATTGACAACATTTCATATTTCTGAGCCTATAATTTTAATGGTTCTCTGTATTCTGTTTGAAAAGATGAACATGCTGACAGTTTAATTTTTTCGCTAGGGTTTGTATTTAATTTATAATTAATTTATTAATTTTTGCTTATTCTAAAAGGGCGTAACTCCGATACTATCACAGAATAGACACTTATCCTTTTGTCTTTTCAGTATAGAAAAAAACTGACGTCAATTTCAAATTGTCAATGTCAGGCCTTATTCTCCGATATTCGATTTTCGAGGTTCGCTTCGTGCTGTTCCGCTCATACTAATATAGTCATTAACTTGAGAGTGAGAGAGAAGATATGCAACGAACTTCAAAAATAGAATTTCAGAGTTGCCCCCCTTGTACTTTGAAGTTGTCATATACAAAATTATGGTCGCTTATTTTTTCTTGTGAAAAAGGCAAAGGTGTTTCACCTATCCTGTGGTAGTTTTGGTAAAATTAGGACATATTTATAATTAATTTTTATTTTTTATAATAAGCGATATTAAAATTATATAAACATATTGCAGTGATTAGGAGGCAAAATGCTTTCGAACCATATATACATTTTCAGGTGTTATAAAAATGAAATGTTGTCAATTCACTGCAGCTGTTTATGGGCTGAACTGAACTTACCATCGATCGTGCCATCGCGTTCATTAGCTATAGTGCTATAAAGGCTCATGATGAAAGGGACTAAAAGTGGAAGCGACGCCTTCGCCTCTATAAATTAAACACTTTTGACAGTTCGCCGTATGCAATACACTCAAGTGAAATGTGAATTGTCGTCAGGAGGGCACAACAGAACTGGTGGTACATATACATATTAAAGCACGTTTTTAGGGAATAGTATAGATACTAAAGAGATTCGACGATAAAAGTCTAGGAATTCACAATTATTCAAACAATTTAATAATAAGAAAGCCCGTTTATAAAAAGAGAAGAATATCTCTCATATCATATTGCTCCATAGACTAACTCAGATTATAACAGACTTCTCAAACCTTCAGCAAATTATCGAGTAGGTAGGTAGGTAGTATCTGTCAGCCCATTATGATATCAAAACTTTAAGTTCAAGGTTGTCTCACCTCACGACGCGCGAGGCCAAGTTATGTAAAAAGCAGAATTAAACTTTAGTTTTTAGAAGCGAGGCTAAGGTGAGGGTGGTAGGAACCCTCGACCAAATCACGGTCTACCCTGTAAGACTTTGCAGAGGCTTAGCTGCACTTTGGGGAGAAAAATTTGACAATTTCTGAGTAAGTAAACTTACTTTAGTGAAATAAGTGGTAACGTATATAATCAAATTATAATTAGTTACCTGTGTTTTACTTTTAGGCGTGAGAGACTGTTATGAACGTTGATATTTTCAGGGTTCATTTTTAAAAAGGCCGGAAAGACAATTGAATCCCACTTACACACCTCTTCAATTTACACCCTACTGCGACGCAATTTAACTTGATTACTGGACAATACTAAAACCGCTGCGACGTAGATAACATTACTTCCAAGGACTGAGAGGCCGTACATGAGTTCTTACACAGAGATAATAAAAAAATAATTACGACGTTTCTCATAGATTTTCGTAAGCAAATCTCTGCTTTCATTATTATATTTAGTGAAAGATTACATCGATTGAAAATTTGTATGAATAGCTCGCAAGTTTTCATCAGACTTTATTATTTAATCAATCAGAAGCTGAATACATAATTCAACTTTTCGTGTAAATGAGGCTTTTCGTAAGGCAGTTATTTCAAAGTGTTTGGATAGGTTTCCCAGTTCGGTATATACTTAATAAATTTGAATAAATACGTGCTTTAGGCTGTGAAAATACTTTAATTTGATTATTTAATTTCAACGTGTATTTTTGCATGTATATTTATGACAAGAAACAAGGAGATTGTTTTGTCTTGCGCGTGTAGTAGCAGATTAACAAATTACCAAAATGCATTTTGTTCATTAATATGCTCCGCAAAGTATGCCTCAATAACGCCTCAATCAATAAATTATTCGAAAAACAAGCATTCGCGAAACTACGTAAGTCTTGTATACGGATGATCTCTACACGAGCCATATATTTCCAACATTGCTATATTATTGACGAAGTAAGTGGCGATAATAACTTCCGGTAAGTTCAACTGGGAATAAAGCAACGCTGTCACCTGTCGAAAATGTGGGAGAGAAAACCGTCCCGTACACGCACCGAGCAAGAGGAAATAAACGAGATACTTTTCGTTTTTGCTCACTGCTTCCGCAATCGTATAACTATTTTCAAGACATTGTGAACATAAGCCATCAATAAGATAGTTTCAGGCCATTAGAAGCGGTATTTTTTATGTTTAACAGGCATACATTTGATCACAGTCACGCCTGAAGGAAGATGTGATCTAGGGTGGAGCACGCTTGGCTAGTATAATTTAAAGATTTGATTTGAAGAAGGCCTAATTGTACCATTCAGAGAACACTGACGCTGGCTGTGAATTTCATTCCTTCCGACGCACACTTTCCGAAGCCTTATAAAAAAATTGAAAGCTTAAAACAATTTAGACATATTGAATATGTTTCTCATAATGGAGCATTTACAATGTGTAATTATGTCGGCCCGAATAAATAATGTCAGTTCATTTTCATAACGAAGGTCAACTTGTCAGTCAGTCCATCAAAGTGTTGTTGGACGCTTGACGTTGTTTGTACAGGAAAGAAAGCGTTTGGAAAAATATTCGTTTGTTGGGGATGGGAATTGGGCCGGGTTATCGAGCGAGGTTCGCGTGGTGTGCGGCCGTCTCGAGGGGCTCCGGTCACGACCCCGTGGTCGCACATTGTACAGTCAAATCGAGGAGGCCGTTCGGCTCAAAGACGCTAAGGTAGAGTTATCAGCCTAATGGTTAGTGACCCTGTACGCTTATTTTCTAACTCGCTCGCAATCACCATCAGACAGTTGTTGTATGAATGTGACAGCCAGCTGATTCCGATGCCAAGTGTCAGCTTATACATGAACTGTCAAAATGAACACGATGGCGATTGCGAGCGAGTTAGACAATAAGCCTACTGATTATGAAGCTAGAGATTCAAGGTTCCAATTACGGGTCAAACTCAAAAATCCTAGAGTTACCGGTGAAGATTTACGTAAGGCCTTTTCATTCTTAACTGTCCTATTTGGTAAACAAAATTCTAACCTCAATGTACAAATTTTTGTAAAGAATAAGGTGTATTATGTTATTAAATAAACCTGAGACAATATTTTTTACATAATTTTGCTGATATTTTATCTTCAGTTTCTGTATTTACGATGAAATAGTTTAAAAATAACAAAAATTTGACGTTTTGAGGTTAGAATTTGGTTTACCAAATAGAACAGTTAAGAATGAAAAGATCTTAGGTATAAATGATCCAAAAATCATACCAACCTTCTCCTTTTATCTCGTGGATAAAAATAAAATAATTCCTCTTAATGAGCGGTCTCTAATGATTTGCAATTATAACAAAGCATTCTAATTCGGCTTTTTGGCCGCACCCAATTGTTAAAATTCGTCATAATAAACCTAGGTTTTCAGATCAGATTTCACAAAATGACAAAGCCGAGCTATCAATTTAATGAAGCTTGGGTAGGTTAGAATCTTGGCCATGTCAGTTACACAGTTTGTAAGCTACTCACAGCGAGGCACGTGCTTCATTCATCTCGTCGCATGGCTGCCTTGGGTTAACGTAATTAGTGTAACTACTATCAATGAATATTTGTAAGGCACTTGCAGAATACTTAGCCTCTGTGAGCTCATATCAAACATGTTTTTTTATTAATATAGTCTGAGCTTTTTTCCTTTTAGGTACGTGGGGAATACTATTAGGTAATTAATTGTGTTAGTAGACTGATTAAACTAGCCACTCCTGTGTTGACAGCCTGAAAAATAAATTGAATACCTTGCTACATTGCGACGCACATACAAGTCGATGTGACATACAAGCATGTTGTGCATGACCATTATTGGCTTTCCAAATGTGAGTGACTGATAAGATGACAAGGGGTCAATTATTTTATCTTGGCTACACTGTCATTAATGTTTCAGTACTTTAATTACGCTGTTGTTGTTCGAAACTTAGGCAAGTATGACAGGTCCGTCCGAGGCAGCGATTAATGAAACAAAACAAGGGGCCTACCCCAAATTCGAAGTTCGTATTACCGTTATTCTCACTCTTATATTAAACATTATTAGTGCGAGCGGGACAGCGCGAAACGAACTTCTTGATGTAAATTTCGGAATAGGTAGGTATAAGGCCAGCAGAAATACAATGAAGACGTGTTTAGATATTGTCAACAACACTTGACATGGTTTGGATCCTTTATAGTTAAGACTTCTTTGAATAGAAATACCAGTATATATTCAAATCATGGGTACAAAACATTTGTAGAACGTGTTTGTAGCCTTTACAGAGTAGAAAGGTATGAGTGACAGTTAATACCCCATTATTATGTTACATTTAATTGTACACTTGAGGTGTTAGGAGGTACGAAATAGCTGTTGTTGTTTTCATTAGTTTATGTAGTAAAGGCACATGGTTCGTTTACTTATCTTGCAAACTAAACTAGATACCGTAGGTACTGTTAAACAAAGTGGTTTTGTGGAACATTTTCATAGTAAACGCCGTACATAGTACAGTCAACTTCAGTCAAGTGACGTTACAATGAATCGACGTGAAAAATTGTTGTGACGTTCACTGTGAGAACGTTCTGCGATGGGTCAGGAGTCAATTTGTTTGATTGTACTTTTAAAAGAGTAATTATTCACTGGCTAACTGACTGGAGACTGACTGACAGAAATCACAGCCTACCCCTATGTAGCTAGAGATTTGAAATCAGACAGTATCAATGTTGCATTAAGAAGGGAATTTTCGAAATTTCCATGACTACAAAACTACAAAAAATCTGTAACTTTTATAAAAAACTAGCTGTTGCTCGCGACTTTGCCCACGCAGAATCAAAATTTAAATCCCATTGCAGTTTGACTTTTCCAGAAACATCCAACAATTATCGTTATATTTTAACAAATTTGCCCAAAACAAAAAATTTGCTCTGTATAATTTTTGAGTTTGTCGCGAACAAAAGTAGGTAATGAAATGTTAAGTATTTACTGTAAATTTTTGGCTGCGTCCACTGTTTTAATGCGATTCAACAAATAACTAGTCATGGCACTGTTTATCATGTAAATGTATGTCATTCCAAGCTTTGATAGTTTCGAGTTGATTACACACACGAATCGTGGACAAACATACTCGACACCCTATAATTGCTGCCAGGTCGCACATTCAACAATGGTTTATGGTTCAAATAGCCAACCGGGTTTCGTTTCAATTCTTCAGAACACAATATTTGTAACGTGGGATTGCCTTTTGTTATTACAACTGCGGAACACAAAGGATATGCTTGTATGTTCATATGAATCCCGTAGGTGATTCACATGTACTTACATACAGTCTAAAGATATGGAAATTGTGGAAAACGCGGACAAGCAAAAGTCGCTAGCCAATATTTCACACTGTCACACAAACTTTTGAAACACTTTACTTATTCATTTGTAGTCATCTTCATACTAAATCATAATACTAAAGGAACCTAGATAACCTGAGATCAACCCAATTTAATTAGTAACAAAAGTAAAATGTCCCTTTTTACAAGACGGTCAGAGCTGATCAATTTGGTATACTATTCTCATTTCAGAAAAACGTTTTTTCTACCTTCTACGAACATATACCTACGATTAATAAAATTAATTTGCGAAATTTCCTAATTTAATTCACTATTCTAAGGAACAATTAGCGTTCTAGGAAAATAAATACGAAACAGACTATAATTTTATTAATGGTAGCGTTTCAAACACACGTATCGTGAATCATACTTTTAATCATGTTACTCGCAAGTTATTTTTTTACAAACTTTATATTACACTAGCTTTGCCCGCGACTTCGTCTGCGTAGAATTAGTATTTTGGGTAGCTTATTCTTAGTGGTAGGCAAACATTCAATTAGAGCACAAATTAAATATATAATTACCCTTAGGGTATTACATCTTCGTAGTAAATTTTACTCCCCTATTCACATCTTTGTCAATTTCTGCAAAAACTATTCTATTCCCTTCCCCGGGACCATAACAATATCCATCCCAAATTTAGTTTTAATCGTTTCATCGGCTTAAGGCGCTGTCAACAGCTAATGGCCTTGAGCAGCGCCACTCTTCACACATACGGTTCGAGTGCCTGTTAGTCAAAGAGAAGAAACTATTTCGGCAGCTTGGCGCGCGTCTAAAATCTTGCAAATAAGACACAAATAAGAAGAAATAAAAAAAAGTATGGATTATTTGTGAAATATGACTCGTTAGCTGTTTAGGTATGAATATGTTGACTTCATGTTTTTAATTGCAGACCCATACGTCGAAAAAATAAAGACATAGAACCGTTTAATGATGATTTTAAGACCAATCTTTGCAATTATTTTCTATAAAGGCGACTTTTTTCACTTATGTATCGAGTCCGTCCAGCGTGTTTGAAATATGATGAAAATTAACATAATTTTTTTTCGTGTGTAGTTTTTCTTAAAAAAGTTCTTAAATAACATCAATTTCAACAAAATTAGGTGTTGTCAGCCTCTTAAGCGCAAAGAAGGAAAAAGACAGACGCACTTTTACATAAGGGGAGGCCTTTGCCCAGCAGTGGGACACTCAAGTAGACTAATATAAAAAAAAACATACATCAAGGTAGGTAAGTAAATAATTATTTTTAAAATTTGTTAGTTTTCTAAGTGATTTTAACGCCATTTCATGCCCTAAAGATATGAAAAAAAGGTTCCTTCAAACGATAGCTACTACCTACCATATTAATTGTCAACCCAATTTTGCCTCCTCCACAGGTCTTCTTTAAACCGCTGATGCACATAATTATTTATTTTTGTGTCTAATAAAAAGTCTAAAATAAAGTTCCTCCGTTTCTCAAGGTTAATTTTATCTCTGTAAGTACTTACCAAATTTCATAAAATCGGTTCAGTGGTTTAGGCATGAAAGCGTAACAGACAATAAACAGAAAAAGGAATTTACTTTTGCATTTATAATATTAGTAGAGATAGGGATTATTATAAATCATTTTTTTGTAAAAACCCGCTAATTGCGAGTCGGACTCGCGCACCGAGGGTTCCGTATAAATTTGGCAAGTGAATATGATATCCAGTGTTAGCAGAGCCCTGTTCCTAAGCAAAATGTAGGCAGTGTGAGGTCATTTTATATTGGAACCTATGATCCACCATCATACAAAATTTCAAATTTCTAAGACAACTGGATACCTAACTACCCAATATTTTTTGAGAGCACGGCGATTTGTAAGGAAATACCCTTTCTAATGACTGTACCTTGTTATTGTATAGATTTAAGGGTTAATCTTTTCACAACTCCAAGGGACCGCAGATCTAACTGTACCGGTTATTTTATTAATTTCAACTTTATACCTATACGCGTTCCTGAGGAAAAGGAACTTGACAGACGGACAACTAAGTGATTCTGGGTTCCTTTTTTCCTTTAAGGAACCTTGAAAATAGATACTTCCTAGGTACGAATAATTTCATTCATATAGCCTAGCGACATCTATTAACGAATAGCGGAACTAATTAATCCATAGTAAACTTTATTATTATTCTGTTGCTTAGTATTATCACAACATATTACATGTACTACATTTTTGAACTCAGGACTTCTTCCTCTTTCATTTGGTATCCCAATAAATAATGTATCAAAAAATATTTTTGGTGGACCCCCCCTTTTTGTTTTATATCTCGACTTCTAGGTGGAATTTCGAAAAAAACGCGACATGGGAGTTTAAGTTAGACCTCCAGCAATACAATAAAAAAAACCGCATTCAGTTTGGTACAGTAGTTTTTGCGTAGCGCGGTAACAAACATACAGACAGACAGACAGACAGACAAAAATTCTAAAAATTGTATTTCTGGCTTCTATAGCGTTTATAGAGGCCCCTTAGTTTATTTTTTCTTTAATATCTCCTATGTACAGACATCGACCTGTTACAATTTTATTATATGTATAGATACATACATACATACAATATCGTCACGCCTCTTTCCCACAGGGGTAGGCAGAGACTACTTTGTTCCACTTGCTACGATCCTGACATACCTCTTTCGCTTCATCCACATTCATCAATCTCTTCATACATGCTCGTCGGTTTCGGGTACTCTTGACCTGGCTTTTCTCCAAAACGTCCCCAATTTGATCACGGAACGTCCGCCTAGGCCTTCCCCTCCCAACGCACCCATTCACACTCCCCATATAAATCTGTTTAGTTAATCTTCTTTCATCCATTCTCTCTACGTGACCAAACCAACTAAGCATACTTTATATTAACTTGCAACATATGTATGTATGTATATGTACGTATGTATGTACATACATACACTGAGTGGTTGTTCCGATTGGCTTGAAATTTGGTTTACATAATGTAGGATTAGGATCGCGGGATCGCGGTGGATGCGGAAGGCACAGGACCGGTCTGAGTGGAGGGCCTTGGGGGAGGCCTATGTCCGGCAGTGGACGTATTTCGGCTGACGTGATGATGATGATGATGATGATGAATGTAGGATAGATGACAATGCAAATTACAGTCTAAACACAAAATAAAAATGAAATTTTTAGGTTAGGTTATTTCTACCTAAACCTATGAATATTTAAAGTAGATATTCTGTGTCTTAAAATTAATCGTGGATACTTCAGCAGGCGGTTGGGCTATTTTAACTATTGGCTCCTGTAAATTTTTAATTATTTCTGCAAATGTTTCCATACATTGGTCAGTGTTCAGAATGTATAGCGTACGGCTTGATAAAGGCGATTTAACTGTTTATAAAATTACGACGAAGAACTTTAACTGAAATGTTCAATCAAACTAACTACCTATTCCAGAAACCTTCCACCAGAAAAAATCCAGAACAATTTCAAATCACCTTGTATTACAAGTTCTTCAAGGCATTATCTCGAGGACTTTTCCAGTTTTCTGATTAAACCCATGGAAAATATCGTGCGAAAACTTCATGCTGTGATTAATTTCATCGTGCGGCTACCACATGCCGCTTTATTAACCGACACTTATGGAAATATCAAATGAATCAAGAAATTTTTATTTCTTACTTTTTATGTTTACTTTTACGGTTTTACCGTTAAAAATTTAATTTCTAAACGACACTGAAAATTAGAACACATAGAAAAATCCGAAAAGTAAAGCTATGGCCGGGAATCGAACCCGGGTCCTCGTCATTCCGTGACGCGTGCTATACCCCTACACCACCCATAGCAGGTGAGTAAGCGTTCGAATTTTTCTATCTATTACTAACTGTCACGTGACCTTGTTACTATGCGATTATTTGTCGCGAAGCGTCATCTATTTGAATGATGTGTCTGTACGACACAATTACAAACTCCCGTGGAACATCTACTGCTCACCAGGGACGAGGGATGGCGCTGTTTTTCAAATGATAGGAAATATCAAATGAATCAAGAAATTTTTATTTCTTACTTTTTATGTTTACTTTTACGGTTTTACCGTTAGAAATTTAATTTCTAAACGACACTGAAAATTAGAACACATAGAAAAATCCGAAAAGTAAAGCTAAAAAAAATAAAAATAATCACATAGTAACAAGGTCACGTGACAGTTAGTAATAGATAGAAAAATTCGAACGCTTACTCACCTGCTATGGGTGGTGTAGGGGTATAGCACGCGTCACGGAATGACGAGGACCCGGGTTCGATTCCCGGCCATAGCTTTACTTTTCGGATTTTTCTATGTGTTCTAATTTTCAGTGTCGTTTAGAAATTAGACACTTATGGAATTCGAGGCTTCAAATTTATGAAAGTAGATACGAAACATAATACGCATGGTAGATAAGTAAATGTGAAAATGTACATGGACATTGCGATTAATACCCATGGCTAAGTATTTATTTGGAATTAACTCTTTAAGTTTTAGAATCTAACAAAACGACCAAGCCTACACTTTTATATTTATCAGGGCCCCGTTTCTCGAAGCTTATTAGACTAATAATATTAGTGTTTTGTTTCATTCTTTCGTTTAATTTACGAGACAAAACATTAATATTATTAGTCTAATAAGCTTCGAGAAACGGGGCCCTGATCTTTCTTCTAGTTTACATTCAGCAGGGATTGAAAATTTCGCACTCGGGGTTCCTGCTTATTGCGTTCCCATTAAGAATGTCACCGTTACGTCAAATAAAATTATGAAAGAGTCAAGTAAAGCCAACATCTTAATGGCTTCGACGGTTTATGCTATTAGGCACGTAATTGTTTGTATTTCAGGTAATGTGTTTGTCTCGGGTGTAAGTATAACGTGGCGGCCCGTGCCCCAGGGATTATTCAATTAATGTAATGAAGTTTCGGTCCGCGGTTGTTACGCAATCGATCGCCTGTTAGGCCCAAATGCGACAATATTTGAACAGGCCCGTTCCAATAAGAACTTTATTTGGTAAATAAAGGCATAATTGAAGAGGCAGATTTGTGTATCATTGCCATTGTCAGGTTCACGCGTTCACCGCCGGCAGCGCATATGTTTACGTGAAATTCGCCTTATACCTGCTGTCACAATTTTGAGGCTATTTCTTAAACACATTCGTGTGCGTTTGTGATACTTGAGCCTTTAATGTAGTTTTTGACTCAAAAATGTTTCGAACTCGAACGCTATTGTATAAACACCTCAATCTCACTATGGTCAAATCGGCACTGCTACTAGCGGCATGTAACGGCAATCAATTAATATCTATAGTATTTTCACATTACCACAACGCAAACGCGATCGAGACATTTCTTGCGGCATAAAACTTCACTAAGCTCTTAGAGCCTTCAGTGTGATGATCGTAAGTGACAACCTAACCAAAACGGCACGGTTTAGTTATAATAATTAAATTTGTCCCAACTTCCGCCTAAACTGCCTAACTGAAGGAAATTTAATTTGGTCACCGTAGGATTCACGTTTCGGTATAATTTGAGCTTATAACAGTCAAACAATGGTGCCCCCGGCTGTCTCCATTAAAAGCAATTAACGCCACGTATTCTATTTGTTTCAGATTGACATTGTTCGATTGAAAGAGGTATATATTCGGACTGAAGGTGAGTGAGCTGAAGCGTGTTCCACGCAGATGTATCGTTAATCGCTTTTGTTTGTGTCTACCGTAACAAGGCGTGTGTTGTGCTAAAGTCGTAAAGTGTGCGAGGATTAAAAATAGTGATGTCTGCGTGCGTGATGGAGGAGGGTCGGGAGGACGGCGGCGGGGCGCGTGCGCCGGACGACGTTGACGCGCCTCCGGAGCGCACGCGCAGAGAGGTGCTGCTGAGCGGCCGCGGGCGCCGCGCCTGCTCGGAACAGGGGCCGCATCCCACGTTGCAGATACGTAAGTGACAGTGTCCTCACACGATCACTTTCCAATGCATCTCTAAAGGGGGGATGGGGGAGAGAAAGGGAACTTAGATTTGTTTTCACAGTTTTGTTGTTTTTTGGCTGAGTGTCTTTGTTTGGTCAGGTTTGTGCTTGTATTCTGCTTCGCTTGTTATGATATTAATGTGGTGCGAATGCCTTGGCCTTTTATTTTTAGCACGTCAATTCCTGTTTTCAACATGCGCAGATGTTTTACGATTGCGTTAAAAAAATATGTTAAATTAAAACATTTACTCGTCCGAATGTAAATGACGGTATCGTTAATTTTTAACGTCGAACACGTGAAAGAGTATGATATACTTATAAGATACACATGTACTTTTCTTTTATTAGTTTGACTAGGGAGCGATCGGAAGCGTTCAATGGCTCTTGTACTTTCGTGTCTCATCTGGCGTTATCGGAAAATTGTGAGAACTTGCGAAGGCTCGCTCACGAGACTTTCTGTAGGAAATGTTGTACAGGCACAAGTCGTCATAATATTATGTACTTATGTTCGATGAGCACAAACAAGAGTACCTAGGTACCTGTTGTGTTTCTAATAGAGAGTGAGTACCTGTAATCAACTAGTTCTGCGAACAAAATGGACAAGTTTGTTTTTATACCAATTCTCCCGTTTGTAATGGTTTCTATGTATTTTTAACGCGCGTCATGTCCCTGAAGAGCTTCTATTAGTTTGCTGAATTCTTTTTTACATGAGAACAATTGCACCACCTGCTCGGATCTGTTCTTTTCTCCAGTCCGTTATGGTTTCCTGGTCGCTCTGTAGCAATAGGCAGCCTATTGTTATCTTATTACTTCTGTATACCTTTTTTTCTGTTTTGATTGTTATATGCGGTGTTCAATAAAGAGTTATTGTATTGTATTGTACAATTTTCGTAAGTAGATTGTATGTAATATTTTAAAAGTTTACAGACAAGCGTCTGTTTAAAATCTTGCAAGCCGAATCTAAGTTACTTCCAGGTATTAATTGTATACGGATATGTAGATAGGATCACAATGTTAAAGTACGGTCAGCAAAAACTGGAATCAGTAAAAATTCTTGTATTAAATATAAATTTAACGATATTTGGTTGAATCTTTGTTGTGCGGGTAAATTCGACCAAAAACGGGCTTACCGTTCTTGACAACAATTCATTCTTACTTAATGAAAATTCCACGAAGGCCGATTGTCACATTAACTTGTAAAAATAGCCCCTGACGTTTTATGACTTGCAAATTACATCGAACCTTTAGGTGAGAGAGTAATTTATTGGCTGACTGTAGTACTTACATACGAGTACCTATCTTTAATGTAAGTATAAATGTTAAAGATGGAATATGCGGAAAATATGTGAAGTTAGGTTGGTATATAGATCGATAGTTTCAGTAAATAAACATTTAAAACGACGCGGTTGGCCTAGTTGGTAGTGACCCTGCCTGCGAAGCAAGCGTCCCGGGTTCGAATCCTGGTAAGGGCATATATTTGTGTGATGAGCACGAATATTTGTTCCTGAGTTATGGATGTTTCTGTTTATATAAATATGTATTTCTGTATATACGTATGTATATCGTTGTCTAGTACCCATAACACAAGCCTTACTAGCGCTTACTTTGGGACTAGGTCAATTTGTGTGAATTGTTCCCAAATATTACAAAAATATTATAAAAACATCTGTAGTTTGTTGCGTCTACTTTATTTCTGCAGGTAATCGTAACGTTTATATGTTTACCCTGGATTATGATGCTGCTTCTATTTCTACCCCCTACGCCTAATTTAGAAAAATATTCTGATTGATTACCTATGCCTACCTGTGATGATTGTTGAAGTAGCTCACAAAAAGGAAAACAAAACACGATCACTAACTTAACGACTATGACATCAAACGATAAAGAGTATTTGTATTGTATTGTATTGTATCAAACAATCATTTACCTAGAATTGTTAATTGTTAAACAGTTGAAAAAAAAGGTTATCTGTCTAGAACTGCTAACGCGGGAATTGTGCTCGGATGACAGCTGTCAAAACTTAATAAAATCGAGTTTAATACTCGCCCAGAGAATCAGCTAAATATTGCCGACGTTTTCTGTTCTGACGTTGGACAATCTCGAACGTTAATTAAACGTTTCCATTTCATTGGATAGCAATTCGCCAGGTGTAGTTTAATCAAAATTTGATTTTATCGCAGTTGTTTTATTAATACTGATCTGAACGATTTACATTGGCTCTTAGTATTGTTTGTCTCGAGGCAAAATTTATTGAAGATCGATGTTAATTGATATTAAATTAATAGCCTCCATCCTTTAGCTTTAACATTTAATTATCCTAACCTGACATTGAATTTTTCTTATATCCGAATATTAAATAATATAGACAAAGAAACCTTTTTAATTTTATGAAATATAGTTTTTTTTCATTCAACAAAGCACGAGTATGCTTCAGTATTTAACATTAAGATGTTAACGAAGTCGAGGTCTAAAGAAACAATTATATCTAAACAGATAGATAATATTTCCTTAAGAGATTCTCGACAGCGGCGGCTGTATTTTTCATAAATTAAACCAGCAACATTGGCGGCCGCAAACCGAGAATAAGCTCGCCGTAACAAAATTCCAAGCTGGCTTTTATTATTATTTTAAATTGAACCTTGTTCTAAAAACACAAAGGTAGCGTTTGGTTACCTTTAAAAATGTCTGCTAGTGAGCCTCGGAATGACAAGCCAGTCGCCTTAGCATTACGTCCGGTCAATTTATTCACTTAACTTAGTCTAATTTGCATGTAAAAAGGCGATAAGTCTGGTATAATGCTCAATATGTTTTAAACAAGCTGCAGGTCTATTATGGTAATTGCTACGGAAAATCAAAAGATAGCGACCGAATATCTATTTATCTTTGCGATTATGGCAATAAATAGATTTGATAAATCTATGATCGAATCGAATTCCTATAGCATTAGGTTAAAATGAAAATAGATCGCACACTTATACTTAATTATCATAATTTATATAACTCAATATCACTAAAAATATCGCTGATCACATTTCACCCTTCAAGTGTCGATACGCTTCTATGCATCCCGTAGCCCCCGTAGCACACAAAAAACACGCAATGATCCCACGATGCACTGCTTAGTCGTTTTTCTAAATTATTAGAAATGAAATAGTCAATGTTTTGAAGCAAAATGAAGCCCTAATTATACAGATTGTTGTAAATTCTACATTTTAAACCATTACATTGATTGAAAACGTGTGTTTTCTAGACCAATACTCATCCTATGCACACTTTAGTATGTATATTATAAAAAATGTAAATAACGAGTTACCTTTTATGAAGCTTTTTATTAGACTGCACCGAACTGGGTGACTTTGATTTACGGGGTGACTTTAAAAAGTATTTATAATGACGAAATCATTGATTTCTATTTGCGTTTACTGCTTCCAATCGATGTCTTCATCGATCGCCTTTGCGTGGACATGCCAAACTTTCACCGCATATTGACAATATCGATTTTATAGCAATTTTAAAACGATCAAAGTAGCCTCAAAATTATCAAAGTCACCCCGGTTAGCTACTCAATGTTTCAGCTGATGCAACTTTACGTGAATTTGATGATGATCTTGTTGCCTTAAATTAGTATTTTTTTTTATAGTAAAGTTGATTAGCGCAAACTGCGCTAGCGCGTCCTACTCTGTCTTGAAATATTGCGATTTCTCCGTATAGGTAATACTACCTATTTTAAGCTGCTGATCCTTTTAAGTTTTGTTAACTATAGCTTTGATAATTATAGTAGTTATTCAACTACCGAGGTAACCGGCGGATGGCACTATTGTTTTGAAACGCGAGTTTAAACCAGATAAACCGGACATGAACTTTTCGTTTGTTTCCTCTCGGTTTATCACTCAGTGCACATCCTGGCAATTCAAGTGTAAGTTTTTGACACAAACAACGTCTCGTACGCGATCACACTAGCGTGGCTTGCACGGCACGGCAATAAAACTAGATTCTTATATGTACCTAGTTAACTGTAATTTTGACGCGAAAGCGTTCGAGACGTTTTTGCGATAGACAAAATTACACTAAGGATTCTGCACAATCTGCACATACGCATTATTATGCACAAACGAGTGTACCGTGCGCAAATGCATCTTGTGTGTAAGATATGATCAATATTAGCATACTTAGCAGTTTTCCAGAAACCGATTTAAAACAGAAATGGTCTTTCCTTTGGCAAAAAGTACCTACCTACATAAACTTAATTCTGTATGTTTTCTTTGTATCAGTCCAAACTTTGGGCGGACGCTTTGGATGTGAATTAAGACTTACAAAAACATCGATTACCTAAACTTAAATGTTCTTTTTGTGAAGTTCACACAAGATACGCATCTCGCACATGCATTTCTCTTCTTGTTTCCATCTCAAACTTTTACCACATAACATGATTTGACTCTGGACAGTTGTGTAATGAAGTATATAAGCATGTTTGTTCGTCTCACAGAGCATAGCACGGCCCACCTGTGGGGCCAGGGCAGCGGCGCGCGCCGCGGTTGGAGCCGCAAGCGCACCTCAGCGCCCCAGATGAGCAACCCCCACGGGTCGACGCCGCGCGTCGCGCTCGTGCTGCGCTCGCGTCGCAGCTGGCCCGTCGCGCCGCAGTCATATCGCAGGTACTTATCTTTATTACTTTTTTAATCTTCCATACTGGTCTGGGAGTAAAGAAGGAACACAGAATGTATGTACCCACCAGTTGCTTCTTAAGCTAATCTTTATGAATCATGTTACAGACGATACGGTTAGCAACCCATCACTATTTTGAGGCCCCTTTCCATCTATACGCCCACAATCATGCTAAACGTGGCATTTAGGTCTTGTTACCTTAGGCTTTGTCTACACCGTAAGGGATAAAGACGTGATTTGTGCACGTGTAGGTAGGTATGTAAAAATCACAGAATACACTATATACGCCAATTATTTACAAGGTTACAAATACACTCATCAAAAATATCTAGGGATATTTCTTATCTTATCCCTAGAAAATTTGGAAAATTTCAATATAAACATAATTACTACCGTGTCAAAAGATCAAATTTGTCTAAGGATATTTTATATCCCTAGGCCAGGATCTACAGCCGTTGAGCCGTCTGCAAATGCGCTAATGTTCAATAAAAAAAGTCATGTTTAATCTCCGAAACCACGAAATGGATTTCAATGAAATTTTGTGAATGTGGTATGTGTTAGATGAAATATAGGATTTTCTTATATTTAATAATAAGCAAAAACTAGTAAATCTATATATTTATAGAGTCTATTTAAGCCTCAATCTTATTTATGCCAATTAGACGGGCATTAAATGATTCAAGGGTATACTTTTGTATTGTTTGTATATAAATTTAGAATTTTAGGGCATATTAAGCCGGGGAATAATGAACCTTTTTATATTTTCCAAATTAGTGGTTAAATACACGGGCAAAAGTTTTACGAAACAAATTAGGATTTCGGGTTTCGCTGGTTAAAAAGGTCGAAGTCTCGTTGGCAAACATCGCTTCGTGTAATCAGGCATCAGGCCCTCCGTCTAGCTATCCCGATTGATGAATACATATATGGAAAAGGACATCCTGACTGAATAATCAATCAACGCGCTGCAAATCACTGGCCCTTGAAACTGAACAGTCCCCCTACGAACGACGAGCGTTCAGTCTTTATAGAATAGGGGCATTTCATTTTAACCTTGACTCTATCAAATCTAAGAATTTCCGTTTGACGTTTCATATTTTTCAAGCCGAAATATCAATCCCGTAAAACTATGGAATCACTAAACTATTTTTATTTTATCACAAGTTGTACAATTCTTAATCACAAGCAAACTACAACCTCAAAAGTATCAATGATCAATCTCGTATGAATTTTATAATATGCTGTATTACATTAGAGTTACGCCCACTTGTACTAAGCAAGGCGTATTTTAGGCCGGCCTCTCTTTGCCGTTCGCAGAACATGGCCCTGACTTTTTATTTAGTCTGAGGTAGCTTTAGTTCTCGTGACATATGTAGATGCTTAAGTAAAGTATATTTCTCTACTCAGAATTTCGTTGAATCTCAGCCAAAGTAAAATGAGGCTTCTTTTTGAGTTAAATGATGCGGTAAATGATGAATAAATCTTATTACCCTACTTAAAGCCACATCTGCATTCAGAAACAGAATTGCTTACTCTTACACAATTAAGTGTATGAGAAGGATATTTAACTTTGAAAAATCGATACATTTCGGTAAGTATAGATTACGTAAAGAAACGTTTTCAAGGAAGGAATCGGTTTTATCGTTTGTTGTTGTCTCCCCGTCGCCATCATAGAAGAATGTTTTCTCAGAGTAATTTGATACTTTTGACGCTAATGCGTTTGGAACTGAGTGACAAAAAAGAGTAGGTATTGTAGAATCCGTACTGTATTTATATGTAATAGATGGGAAAATTCCTAAAAATCCTGGAAATTTCATACAAAAAACTTCCTGACAGCGATCCTCGACATATAATCGTGAGTTAAATCGCTTATTATGTTGTTTTTATTTAAATATATTTAGTCAAATTATGGAGTTTTGCTCTAAATAGACACTCTAAAATATATTATACCTACTGAAACAGATGTTTTGAGGAACCGTTATGTTTTTCAGAGCAATTTAAACTGCTTTAACAGATATAAGACCAAGTAGGTCAGGTATTGTTTATTATTAGACGTCCAAATTGCTAATAATTGGGTTTTTTCAAAAAAATGCAAGCACTACTATTTCAGTCAAAAATGAGCTCCGACTGCTGATAGGACGAGGATAGGGACTTATCTAGTTTAGCTAAGTACAGCTAAGCAATCTACTTGTACAAAAATACCACATAACCTAAAATCTATTTTGGTTAGTGTAATACGAGAACAGTATGTTTTAGTACAATAAACAAACCAATTTTCTTTGATCCGATCGATTTAACCTTATCATTGGTAATACGCTCGATCTCTTAGTTTATTTTCCTATTAACCTCCCCTGGGCAAAGCAATAAACAACTGGATGTTTTCCGTTTGGATTCTCTCCATAAAAAATCCACATCGACGAATAAAATAAAAACAGCTCAACTGAAAATGATTTCTTTAAACGTATTTTTTGTTGATGGAATTTCATAGCAACTTCAATGAAAACTTGTAAAATAAAATGTTACCAAAGTAGGACGGAAACAAAGAGTAGAAAACAGATTAAATTGGATTGAAAAATTAGTTACAAAGTTGCTTTTTTTAAATGAAATAAGCCACGTGACACGTGTCACGTGATGGTAGCTCTTCACTCGGAACACAGTAGTTTAAGCACTAGACCAGCGGTTCTCTACTTTTTTGGTGACGGAATCCTTTTAGAAAGCGAAATACTTGACGGAACCTTAAAACCAGAATGAGAAGTGTTTTGAATCATTTCGAAATTATTGCGGAGCCCCCACGATGGCTTCGTGGAACCCATACGAGGGCTTCGTGGAACCCTAGGGTTCCGCGGAACACACTTTGAGTATGGCTGCACTAGACTAATGTGTGGCGGCAGGATTGGAGAGTATGATGGTGGCGGCGACTTGAATGGAGCATGCAAGTGGAACGCTCATCTTAATTGTTGTACTGGTCAAAAATTGTATAAAGGGTTCCTTGGAAGGTTACGACCTTCTTTTCTTTTGAACGGATGAACTAATCTTATAAATTTATCAATGGTGTTTGTTCCTCTATTCATTTTCTTATCTACGTGAAATTGTTCATGAATGTACAAAACTGTGTCTACAATAAAGAAATACGTCTTGCTGCTTTGGCTGCTCTCTATAAGTCCATCTTGCCTCTATATTGGAGGTTCATTCCTTCCTGTTGCGTGTCTGGCATGATACTGCGTGTTTTATCTGGTTACTGCCGGAACTAATCAAATTTACAAGGACCCCTAAAATGTACCCTAATTGGGTTACTACTAGCATTATGTATTTATTGTAGGTACTCGAGATAAGTATATTTAGGAATTAAACGAGCTTACCTGTAAAGGCTACCTCAGCAGATCAGTTCAAGCGATAAAGATAATTTTTCAGATTAAGGGCCTGTTTCACTATTCCTTAACTGTCAGTTATCTATGATTCCGTCTCTATTTATTACTACGAAACAGACAGAGACGTCATCATCAGTTAAGGAGTGGTGAAACAGACTCTAAGACTACAATACCGTTGCAGTTGCCTTAACATATTGTAATCTTTAATACCTATGCTAAAAGAAGAACACGCAGCATGGACAAGAGCAATGACAAGACAGCTGATTTTCAATTGTTTTGTTTTCCGCGCTGCGAGCATTCGAAATTTATTTTCGGCCAATTTTAAATATAATAGTTATTTGTGATACAAGGTTTTACAAATGAGTTAACGAGTTGATAAACCCGAGCCGTAAGGCGAGGGTTTTCATCGTCACGAGTTTGTAAAACCTTGCCAACCGTGTATCATACGACTTTTTCAATACATTTGTGAGAAAATAGACAATTAATAACACAAAATTGAAGAATAAATACCTTTCCCGAGATTTTGATGGCAAAAGACTATTTTGCGCGATTTGCGCCTTACTTAAAATATCGGGCGGAGTTAATTTCATGTTATTGTCGACTTCATCACTTGAAGAACTCATTTTGTTTGGTTTTTGTACACTATAATCAACACCACAAAACAACGCACAATTAAAAAAAAATGGCGCGTCTGTATACCGTAATGCGCATGCGTAAGTTTTGTTTTTAATTAGGTTAACTAAAATTATCAGGCAAAGGTTCGACGCGTTCAGCCACTGCGATTTTTTCGAATAAATAAAAAACGGATATCATTAAAATCTGAGGTAATTAAATTACAGTTCCTTTATACTAATTACAACAAATTTTGAAAATTCATTAAGTACTTAGTTTTGTATATTTATACATTTTTCTGCGTAAAATTTGATATTTTTTATTTTTGTCATTTAATACTCTTTGCTCGTAAACTTTTAAAATGGAAAATTAACTAAAACTAAAAAAATCGCACTAGTGCGGTAAAATTAACTTACGAGCCATGTATGTATACATCCTTTGAAAGTGAATTTTTCGAGCAAATGTATTGAAAACCTTTTTACACGCACTTGAATGCATTGCCTACACATACAGAGAGTAGTTTTTGTTAAAATTTCATTTTTAGTTTATATGGATATACCTATACTAAAATGATCTACAAATGTACCTATACTACATTCCAAGTGTACCTACCCGACTACTGGAAGTATTCAAACAATGGTTTACCAATTTTCACCTTTCATTATGTATGTACTTACAAACATTGAAAGAAACAAAACCTTGTAAAATTACAAACAGACGAAGATAGAAACTCCCTGTTTAGATATATGTTAAAAATTTAAAGGCATCCCGTTCTGTCGTCCCACAAATTGATTGCTCACAGAGTACTTTGTTCAAATAAAGGATCTGAATCATCTCGAAATCGGCCGCTTTTATCTGCTGTCCAAGTTCCGAGTAACTTCCAACTTACATTTAAGCATTTGGAAGTTTGAGCAGAGTGACAGGGAGACGAATGTGGTTTGAGGTCCATTCCATTCGCTTTGATGAATCGTACTTTCAATTTCCTGGTACTTCCCAAAGTAAATACTATACCTAACCGTTTTTTGGTTTGATTGGTATTTAAAATAAGTGCTTTCAGCTATGTGGGACTTTTTGATCGTTGTTTTAACCGTTTGCTGTTGCTTGCAATTTCGAAGATTTTCTTTAGAATTTAATTATATCTTATTTTATAACGATTAAAACCAAGGCTAAATAATGAACAAAACCTATTAAGTACCTGTTTTGCGGAACAGCTTTAAGAATGAATTTAATCAAATTTCGTAAACTGCTTGAAATTAAAAGCTTTTTTAAGATACATTTAAATACTGATCAAGACTCATGCCATCTTATTCATATTTTACGTAAGAAATTCAGATTTCTTAAGGCTCGAGATTTATATACAAGACATTTAGACATTTCATCAATTCATCTTTATACAATGTTAACATTAGCCCCATAATAATTACTCCTAACCCTATTCAGGTACACAGACGGCTTCCTACAAATCACAGAAGACAAAAAAGATTGAATAATTATTATGTTTAGAGACTCAAAACTTGTGGTAATGTTTAAGAACCTTTGAAATAAAAATTCAATTGCTATATAACTTTTTGTGCTTTAATAAGTAACTTACTTATTCCTACTTCCTGTCGGCTAAAAAAGCCGCTCTTACGAACTGGCCATTTCATTTCCAAAATCAAAATAATAGAGTAATTAACTTGTGATTCCAGTCCATAGCTTCGTAGG
This sequence comes from Pandemis heparana, assembly GCA_963854515.1. NCBI lineage: Eukaryota > Metazoa > Arthropoda > Insecta > Lepidoptera > Tortricidae > Pandemis > Pandemis heparana. Next base: position 4,616,077 of record OY978010.1, read on the forward strand.
CTGGTGTATATGTATACATAATAAATTCTTGAATCTACAATCTACATCACATCATCTAACTTAACAATCTCGGGAAGGCCTCGTGTCACATCTCACTGTCAATTTCACTTCAACAAACGGAGACAGGGAAATTAAAGTGACGTCACAGCAATTTGCGAACTACTTAACACGTTCTGTGATGCTTCAATTAGTTAATCAAAACACACGTATTAGTTAGGAGTAATCTGAACTATTATGTTTCAGACGGGAGTTGTTACTGTCAAAAACATACACGGTTGGTGGATTTTGATTGACACGGTGGATTTACAATCTTACTAATATTATAAATGCGAAAGTATGGATGGATGGATGTATGGATGGATGGATGGATGGATGTTTGTTTGTTACTCAATCACGCCTGAACGGCCCAACGGGTCTGGATGAAATTTGGCACATAGATAGAGAAAAGCCTGGAATAACACATAGGCTACCTTTTATCCCGGAAAATTGCGTAGTTCCCGCGGGATAGCGATAAACGAATTCTTTGCAGACGAAGGCGCTGGCAACAGCTAGTACTTAATAAACTGTGAAATTTTACCAGTCGATTTTGATTCATGTTCCACAAATACAAGCCTACAATAAATTTATTTGCAAAACATTACAAGCGGAACTTTCAAATACATAGGAAATTAGACTTCAGACTGGCAATATTAAAACTTACTATGTGTCAGGAGTCGAGATATGATCTAGCCGCTAGATCTCTAGATAGCTCGCTAGATTGTAGCGATTCCGATTTCCGACCACAGGGTGAGTCCGTTCCGTGTCTGCCGTATCACGTTTCTTATAATGGGAACCCTCTTTAATTTATAACCTTGTTTTATTTTTATTATTTGCTGTTACAGGCGTCTTAGTATTATATACACACTCTTGGCTTTAAATATAATACAAAAACTTAAACACGCCTCAATGTTTTCTATGCATTGATATAGTGTTAAACTCCGATTGAATTTTACATTTTAGCTGTAATTTTTGGCACTTCTACGAGTATTTCTTTTCTATTTGACAGCGAGCGGTCCAACGTTGGTTCGGAATTGGCTGCAGGTTTATTACGTAACTCGCTCGCAATCGCCATCGTGTTCATTTTAACAGTTCTTGTATGAATGTGACAGCTAGCTGATTCCGATGCCAATTGTCAGCGCATACATGGACTGTCAAAATGAAGACGATGGTGATCGCGAGCGAGTTACGTAATAAGCTTGCTGCTCTGTGTTTTATGTGTTTACAGCACTTATTACGGTTTTGAAAATACAGCCTTGTGGTAGAACAAACAGGTAACACAAGCAGCCCTATTGCACAGAAGCTTATTAAAACTAGATTGCTAAATATAATATTTCTAACAACTGAAATACCTATAGGTAAACTGCAGTCGCACTTTGTTATGGTATTGATTGCAGCTATTTTGAGATAGCACAGTAATGTACAACTAGGTCACGTTTACAATAGCATAAATCACTCGAGGAATGTCATGTTTGAAAGTAGCCTAGATAAAAAAGCTGTATTTAAAAACTTACATCGTTGTTCACTGAGAAAAATGGATTTCTGGCTTAAGGTGAATTATGCGGTCGACGGCTAAATTATAATGACGTGAAGTAATTTTGTAACGCTTACGGTTATATTTGCTTAGCTAGGCGTTATCGTTAAGACGGTACCGTCTATTATGCTGGACACGAAACGTCGAAACACACTTACGGTAAGGTAATCTTGGAGTCCAACTTCCTACTGTTATTATAATAATAATGGACTATTAAAAACGCCTTCCGCTTACGTCGCTGAATATGCGGCGAATATCACCGCAAATAGGGCAATATTCATTTTATGATAAAGCGAAATTAGCTCAAATAAAAACATAACAAACGTAAACGTAAGTCTTATGACGACTTCCAAAAGAGGCATATATCACCGTAGACATGGCAATATTCACCTTACAATGAGGCGAAATATACTTTAATTAAAACTAAACAACCGTAAACGTAAGTCTTATAACGACTTACATAATCGGCGAATGTCACCGTAAACATGGTAATATTCGCCTTACAATAAGGCGAAAAATACTCAAGTTACAACTAATCAAACCTTAACATAAAGTCGTGTAACGACGTACACATGCGACGAATGTAACCGTAAATATGGCAATATTCACCTTACAGTAAGGCAAAATAGACTCAATTTACAACTAATCAAACTTTAACTTAAGTTTGTTATCGACTTAAATATTCGGCGAATGTCACCTTAAATATGGCTATTTTCACCTCACAATAAGGCGAAATAAACTCAAGGGCCAACTAATAAAACGTTAATATAAGTCCTATAACGACGTACGTATTGGGCAAATATAACCGTAAATATGGCAATATTCACCTTACAGTAAGGCGAAATTTACTCTAGATGCAACTAACCAAACCTTAACATAAGTCTTTTATCGACTTACACATGGGATAAATACAACCGTAAATATGACAATATTCACCTTATAGTAAGGCGAAATACACTCAATTTACAACTAATCTAACCTTAACATAAGATTTTTATCGACTTACTTATTCGGCGAATATGACTGTAAATATGGCAATTTTTCACCTTACTATAAGGCGAAATAAACTCAAGTTACAACTAATTAAACGTTAACATGAGTCTTTTATCGACTTACACATGCGACAAATACAACCGTAAATATGGCAATATTCACCTTACAGTAAGGCGAAATACACTCAATTTACAACTAATCTAACCTTAACATAAGATTTTTATCGACTTACTTACTCGGCGAATATGACTGTAAATATATGGCAATTTTTCACTTTACAATAAGGCGAAATAAACTCAAGTTACAACTAATTAAACGTTAACATGAGTCGTGTCACGACGTACACATGCGACGAATATAACCGTAAATATGGCAATATTCACCTTACAGTAAGGCAAAATACACTCAATTTACAACTAATCAAACCTTAATATAAGTTATAAAACGACTTACATATTCGGCGAATATCGCTGTAAATATGGCAATTTTCATCTTACGATAAGGCGAAATAAACTCAAGTTACAACTAATATAACGTTAGTATAAGTCGTATAACGACGTACATATTCGGCAAATATAGCCGTAAATATGGCAAAATTCACCTCATAGTAAGGCGAAATAAACCCCAGTCACAATGAATCAAACGTTAACATAAGTCGTGTAACAACGTACACATGCGACGAATACTACCGTAAATATGGCAATATTCACCTTACAGTAAGGCAAAATACGCTCAATTTACAACTAATCAAACCTTAACTTAAGTCTATTATCGACTTAGTTACAATATTTGGCGAATATCTCTGTAAATTAAGGCAATTTTCACCTTACAATAAGGCGAAATAAACCCAAGTATTTTGCGGCAATTTTATTTTTTTTGTGTGAATAGGAAGGCAACTAAACCATGGAAGACGATTTTCATTAAAAATCAACGTAAAATGGAAAAGTACCGCGACTAAGGTTACATGGGTCATTTAAATAAATAAATAAATGTCTCGGACAATTCAAATCAATTGTGGGTACTAGGCCCAAATTACAAGCCTATTCAAAGGCTTGTGATATGGGTACCAGAGTGCAGATAAATATATACTTACTACATACCTACTTATAACTAATATGTAATATAATAGTAATAATTATAATAATTATACTTTTAGTGATCCGTTAATCACACACTTAGGTTCTGTATCAGACGTATTGTATTGCTATGCATGTTCTATCTACCTAATGTTATTACAAAACTGGCTTTTGCCCGAGATTTCGTCCGCGTAGAAATCAGGATAACAATAGTTATCAGACTAACAAAGAAACAATAGGTACTTGTCTTAAACAAGTTTTAAACCAATAAACTGATTCGTGTACCTTACCTACCTACCGAAGACTGTTTCTCATTTCTTCCGCAGGCCCGCGATTTCGCCCACGTAGAAATCAGAATAACAATAACTATCAGACTAACAAATAAACAATACTTAAACCAAAAAACTGATTCTCATTTTTCCCGCAGAAACCACAAATATTTACTGAGTAAAGCACAGACCTAAACCATACTTAACAAAGAGCTCAGCCTTCCAATAAAAGGCCCATCGAAATCAGTTCAGCTGTTCTCGCGAGATTAGTCTGGATACACATACAATACTCCAGGCACCGGTTTCCTTCCGTAGGTACTGCAAGTTTCAGGTTGATAAAATGCAGGAAATCGTTTTTAGGGTTCCGTAGTCAACAACAAGGAACTCTTATAGTTTCGCCATGTCCGTCCGTCCGTCTGTCCGCAGCTTAGCTCAGAGACTTGAAGCTGGAAAGCTGTAATCCCATAAAAAAACATTCCACGTAATAAATAGGCCAAGTCTCGTAACTCTCACTGTAAAAAGTTGTGAGATAATTACGTAGAGCCAAGTCAGGCTTTCTTATTAATATTTATATTGCTTGCTAAATAAAAGTTTGTAACTTAGGAATCTCACTTTACTGCATTTATTATTTTTTGCATACCTAAAACTGAACTATTGTGTGATTGCTAAGCCACAAAATTTTATTTAGCAAGCAATAAAGAGAAGATTAAAGGAATGCCTGATTTGGCTCTACGTAATATCTCAAACACTACGGTCGGTGAAAGAGTTTCGAGATGAGGCCTGTTACCAAGCCATATTCTACAAAAAAAAAGATATTGTGCCTATTTTTTACATGGAACGTTTATTATGGGATCTCACATCTTATTGTAGAGTAATGTGTCCATCAATACCTACATATAAATTTATGAATGCAGCTGGAATAGTATATTGATAAACAAGGGTCGAAATTAACCCATTTCAGCTGAGATATTTTTGGCACTCGAACGAAGTGAGAGCGCCAATAGTTCGAGGGTGAAATGAGTAATTTTACCCGATTTGAACACTCTACTTTTCATTTCGAATATGAGGAAAGTAAAAGAAGGTATTATGACAAATAATATTTATTACGTTTGTCATTATTTTCCTGCTTTTTTTTCTATTGCGCGATTTGCGCGCATTGCGCATTTTCTTCTGCGCACCAATGGCTGACGGCTTGTTTTTTTTTAAACTTGCAGACACGGAGGTCGCTATCAATTAATTGCCGACTTATATCTATTTCAAGCTAAAAAGAATCACCTTTCTAACGTAATAATTCCTTATAATATAGCGTGAATGTTATTTTCAAAAAAGATTATTTAGCCTTTTACAATTAATAAGGAACTATTTGTACCTATAGATGATTATATAAAACATAGATTACATGGCTGTATACGTATTTCCATTGCTATGTACTTACCTCATTTGGATTAGCTATGAAGGGTTGAGATATATTTTTTTAAATTCAATACTTTCGATTTCAACCCAAGGGTCGCGATGAGTCGCTTTCAACCTGCTATCCAGATAATCAATGACCTACTTTCAGATTATGAGAAATTAAAATATATTTTAGCATTGACTTTGTATGGAATAGTTATTTGTGTCACAAGGGAGCAAAATGATGTATACCCAAGAGCAAAAATAACGCGTCATTTTTCATAGAACCTTGTATGAAAAGTGACCCGTTATTTTTGCTCTTGAGTGTATTTACGAGGATTCAAGTGTTAATTTGTATTTGCACTTAGAAAGCCTTGAAGAGAAAAGGCTTTTCGAAATGTTTTTTTTTTTGCAAATGTAGCTTTTAGAAAGTTGATAATTGTAAAATCACGCCATTTTCTATGCTGGTAGGTAGCTCATGTAATTATATTTAGAATTATTTTTTCAAGTTTTTTATTGTTCGGTGTGAAAAGTTGTATGAGCCACTCAGGAGCAAAATTATTTTCATCTTGGGCGTTAACACTTGAATCCCTCGTTACGCTCTGGATTCAATGTAGCGCCTTCGCCGTAAATACATAATTTTGCTCCCTTGTGACACGAATAACTATTGTTATACTTTTCAAGTGCATTGTACACCTACCTAACACTATCCACAATGCAAAATTTCATGTTTGTACGTCTGCTAGAACTAGAAGTACCTACCTTAGAACTTTGATCGGTGAGTCAGTGAATGAGTGAGTGAGAGACAAAATTAAGTAGGTAAATTTGACTTGCAATAATTTTTTAACTACTGGTTCAAATTTAATGTAAAAAAATGACCTGTGTGGCTTCGAGAAAAGAATGGTACGGCCGTGCCTTTTTAGCTCTTTGCCTTGGGGCCCTTGGCGGGCCACTTCCGTGCCCCCAGGTTTGCCATGGTTAAACATTAATTAGTCAGGCCACAATCAATTTTTCGATTAAGGGATACGTTTGTAAGATATTAACATGGACAAACATTATGACATAGGTCCATACTTAGAGGTAAAGCGCTGGCTGTAGGCCAGCATTAGGTACCTATGCTGAGGTGGGACCATTTCCTGACAAGGAACTATGTCCTTATGTTTTTACTTCTTTTTTTGTTATTGTTGTTATGTAATGTACCTATCTAAATTGTTTCCTATCTACCTATTCAGCCTGCGCAACGGTATTGTGGTCGAAAAGGTCTCTTTACTAATGAAACGACTTTTAGTAAGGCCCTTATAGTCGTACGTGCGATAAAAAAAGCTTTCTATTAACTAATATAAACGCCTTTACCACAGTAGAAGTAATAGTACTAAGGTGCTAGACATCATACTACGTCGGCTGCACTGTGGTGGAACGCAGTGACGATAAGAAATTCAGCAGTGTTTTGTTTCTATCCATCAGTCATCGCGTAAGGTGGCGCGTGCGCCCTATGTAATTAGAGCTGCCGGTGTTCTTGTGTTTGTGATTTTATCAAGTACCTGTCAACGCCACAAGTTTGGGTAAGTTTTTGTTTCAATTCAACATTATAGTGACTAATTTCCGTGGTATTGTGAGATTTTAATTTGAAACTGGCCATTGGCGACTCCGCCATCTTTTTCTAACCAATATTTTATCAAGTTTTATTTTGTATTTTCGTTTTCTTGATAAACAAATCCCTGACAACACAAAAAAACGCTCTCACTACAAATGCTGAAACGCTGCAGCTGTGACTAACCATCTCGCTTGACCGACAGATTCCCTCCAATTCCGAGACCTCGCCCGAAGCCAATTCTACTCATCGAACATGGCAGACCAATATACAGTCGATTTACTTTCAAAATGGGGCTGCACTGAATTGATTGATACATTTCGAGGTAAGTAAGTATCCGTGTTGAATGTGAGATGGCACTACCTAAGTAAGTACCATAATTTTATACCTAGACAGCAAAAAAAATGCATCAGATTGGAAATTTGTTTCCATAACTTTTAACACTTAGCAGTAAAAGTATTGTGTTCTTTATTGTGTATAAGAAAATGTTTCATTTTGTATGGGAATAACAAACATTTTTTTTTCTTGGAATGTGACCCTATTTTTTACATATATGTATATGTCCTTACTGCATTATTTTAAGTAGCATGATTCGTACGGTATTTACTAACTAAAATAACTGGTGTGTTTTGCATTTTATGTACTCTGGTTTTGTTGCTATTTTTAAGATGCTAGGATTGACGCTGTTGCTTTGGGGCTACTGAAAGAAAATGACATATCAACCTTAATCCCATTAATTGGAGATAGAGTAAAGCTTCAAGCTAACTTGTCTATGTGGAAGGCTGACAATCAACCAGTGAATGTTGGGGTTGGTGGTGTTTCCTTATTTTAGAATAATAAATAAATAACAGGTGTCCACATAAAATATATGTATTACTCTATATCAAAAACTATTATTATCTTATAGATCTACATGCCTGATTGTGGTCTCTATTATTTATTTATTTTCAAGAATAGAATAGAATAACAATGGTGGAAAGATGAAACCTTCAAAACATAATATTTTGCTTATTTAGAGACATTGTTTCTAAGGATGCATTATTTCAAGTTGCATTAGCTGTCAAACAATAAAATAACGTTATTACCAAAAACACAGTATCTAACTTCTGAAAAAATGTTGTATAAGTGAAATGGCCCCTAAAAAATTCCAAGGAGAAAATATGTTGAAGCGACTCATTTTATAGAATTTATACAGATCTAGAATTTTTAGTTGAAGGCCAAAAAGTAATTAATAAAAAAACCTTTTGTTAGTACTATTAGTTTGTATTTGTGTTTCTCCTTTCCACCGTAATTTTAATTTATTGCCTGTTTCTTGCCTTTAGTTTAATTTGTTTATTATGACTGGTATCGAACCCTGATTGCATGGGCGCAACTTACACAGGACTGGTTTATTATCTAAGGCTGCGTTCGACAATATTACTCGGGAACTGGAACTCTGGAGTGTAAAAGCTCTCAATCTGTATAATCCAGCTGAGTCGACTTGCGGCCGTCTCCTAGGAGCTGGGCGCAAGTTCATTTGCCTCTGATTATACAATTTGTTACTCTTGAGTAGCATTGTCAAACCCACTTTAAAAATTAAGTATATAATAATAATATGAAGTGTTCTAGTAATATGCTTTTTTTTAATGTCTAGGACTCTTCACAGTCGCCAGTGTTGATTGGTGAAAGCTTGAACGGAATAATTAATGAATTACAAGGAACTCGGCAGTTTGAAGTTGTGTCTTTCGACGTGCAAGTAGAAGATCCGCCTCAGCCTGACCGAGATAAAGTTAGTAAAAATTTCTTTATGAAACATTTATAATACCCATTTGCACCAACTGTTATGGGGAAAGATAACTTCACTAAACAGGTGTTTATGGGTTGAAAATAGTCCGGCTATTTTAATAAGTATTTATCATTCTTGTTGCATTAATCTGTCTATTTTGGATCGGGGTATACCAGAAGGTCAGGATACGGAACTTAAAATTTACCGATACTGAGATAATTCGAGGTTATTAAATTATAGTATATTTTCCTTTTTTTAGATAAGGTCCATATTACAAAAAACTCACAGAGGACGGGCTTTACTTATAAGCGAAGGAGCTACTAAGGGCCTCTTGGATTCAAACCAGAGGAAGGAATTGGCGCATTTAATATTAGATTCGGTGTTAGATATAGATCCCAACACCCAGCTCAAGAGGAGTGATTATCAATCATGGGCACGAGGGATTGGAGAACTTTTTGAAAAGGAATCGCCAGTTGTGTACTACGCCGCATATGTTGCTGTAAGTGAGCTATATTTTTTTCCTTTTATACCAATTTATACTAGTTACAGTTAGTTAAAATTCTTGTAACTATTGTGACCTACCATATACATATTATAGTCATCGATTTTTGACGCTTTTTGACCTCCCCTATAATTGTATGGCAGGGAGGTTCTTTATATAATGTCGGTACGGTGATCATTATACAGGTTGGTACAAACACTGACGTAAAAAAAAAAATTTGATGCATCACATCCGGGGCTATCCGAATATACCTACCCCATGTATGTTGGCCGATTTTTTGTAGTTTTCGAGTAATTTATTTTAAAAAATTTAATGCTATGTATGTAAGTTGACGGTAGAACATTTGAAAATCTTTTATGAAATATTCTACCTAAGTAAAATTCAAAAAATTAATTACTCGAAAACTACAAAAAAATTGGCCAACATACATGGGGATATATATTCGGATAGTCCCGGATGTGATGCATCAATTTTTTTTTAAGACGTCAGTGTTTGGGCCACCCTGTATAAAGAACCACCTTCCCTTGTAAAAAACTGACGTCAAACAATAGAAATCAATGAGCTCTAATATTTTATGCAACCGTTACATAATGAGGGTCCTTAAAACACGAGTGTGGTTTTCTGAAACAAGCCTTGGCGAGTTTCAAAATTAAATCACACGAGTGTTTTAAGTTTAAGGCCTTATTTATTTATTTATTTTATTTATTTATTATTTATTATGTACAGTTGCATACATTACTTTATCTACACACATATCATAATGCAAATGTGCTCAAAAGGGTGTAATAATGCTGGACATTTCCAACGGTTTCTCAACGCATCAACTAATGACATGTGCGTAGATAAAGAGTATTTGTATTGTTATATGTATTGTATGTACCTCGCCTTCTAATATCTAGTAAAGAATGACAACTTTTCCGGACATTACAAAAAAAACTAAAAATGACATTATTAATTATTAAGTATAAAAATTTCTAATGACCCTTAACATGTTTTATTCTAGGGAGGGCCCTTTCAAGCAAAAAGAAATGCATCCGGTATATTGTATAATACATACCTGAGGAAGAGGAAGCACCTTATCAGAAGAAAAGTAACAGAGCCTTTCCGGAAGCGACGCGCTGCTAGCGAATCCAGTGATCTATCCTCTGATGTAGAATCCGCTCGGCCACAGTGTCCTATTGACTTATCTGTTATTGACGAAAGTAAGATTTTGTTAGACCAATAATTATACTCGTACATATTCAATGTTAATGCTTTTTTCGGTACCTAGTATTCTTCTCTTCCAAAAATGATTTAATATTCAATGTTAATGCTTTTTTCGGTACCTATTCTTCTCTTCCAATTTTGATTTATCATTTCAGGCGAGAGTGATATTGTTGCGGAGGCTAAACTGGTACTTGCGATTGCGATTGCCGTCGAAGGAGCTACATCATGGAAGTAAATTGATAAGTTTTGGGCAATTACGGCGAAGGCGCATCTTGAAAAGCTGTACAACGAAAAGGGCACTCTCCTGGATTATTTAAATGGGTATCAGATACTCAAAGGCTCCAACGGTTACAAACTTCTCATAGCAGACTTCGATCGACTTTATCCCGCTGCGGGCGCAGATATATTGCGTTCCTCCCTACACAACGTCAGTGGCAATATCATTGCTAAAGGAAAGGCATTGCTGTCCTCAACCAAAAACCAGTTCCTGAAATTGGCACTTACGGAATTACTCACCTCCAATGACGGTTAGTTCTACCTTTAAGCTTTTTCCACGTTTTTAATAAGTCACTATCTTGTTTATTTTCTTTCTGTCTGTCGTTCCGGGTGGAATTTTGCAATTCAAATTTCGAGCAATTCCCGGCATCCGAAATTTCACACACCTTTGATTCTGATGACAATGCAATATAGTATATTTATTATCATAATCATCATCATCATCAGCCTATTTTATGTCCCACTGCTGGGCCCAGGCCTCCTCTTAGTGTGAGAGGGCTTGGGCTATAGTTCCCACACGGGCCCAATGTGGATTGGGAACTTCACACACACCATTGAATTGCTTCGCAGGAGTGTGCAGATTTCTTCACGATGTTTTCCTTCACCGGAAAGCTACTACAAATGTAATTTAGCACATGAATTCAGAAAAACTCAAGGGTGCGAACCAGGGCTCTAATCCACGACCCTCTGCTTGAGAGGCCATAATTCAAACCACTGGACTACCACATTTATTATTATGGTAGATCCAATATGGCCGCCATCGCAAAATGGCGGACTACTTTTTTCTTTAGAACCCCCTCAACATGGGTATCAAATGACAAGTAGACTATAATTAGCCTTGTCATTGTCACATAATTCTAAATGGCGGCCAAAACAAGATGGCGAAAGACGTCTAAATTAAGCGTGTTTTACTCGAACAGATTTTTATTATAAATATGTACTAAACACTTTTCTTTAACATCTCACCCACCACCATTTATCTTTTCATAACAACCAATTATGTAGTTTATGCCATAATTTTTTTTTCTGCATTGTTTCAGACGATTCAGAAAATAAACTGGCTGTATGCCTGCTGTTGCTGCCCCTACGTTTCTCTATGTTCTGCTAAACGTGCCTCGAAGTTTGCACAGGCTCGCAGGCTTGCAGAAGACTCGCAGAATAAAATTATCTCGTATGACCGCCTTGGATGTCTTTTTCAAGTCTTTTCCCTTCAAAGGCGTAATGTTCAGTTCTTTTGGTCCTGTATTTTCAGGTGTTGATTGTGTATCTAGTTTTTTATATGTGAAGGTACGTGGTTTTATAAAGTTCGTTTTTATTCTAAAACTTATAACTGATGATAGTGATGATACAATATTTGATGTGCGCATTTGAAAACGTGTCTCGTTGAAATTGTGTATCGCTGGATCCAAATAGATAGATAGTGCTGCGATACTATACTAACACATCAATTCATCATCATCAATTTAAGAGCCCAGCTCTTGTCGGTGAAGTAATCGCCATTCACTTCTTTTTTCTGCCATTGCTTTGAGATCCTGATACGACACTACATTAACCTTCTCCTTTGCTTGGTCCATAAATGCACGTCTCGGCCTTCTTCTGCCTCCTCTTCCTTCTATTTTCCCTTCTATCCAAGGTTTTTATGTAATCGTCATTTCGTATCAGGTGCCCCAGCACACTTCCTCTTCTATTCTCAATCGTCCTCAGCAGGGATCTCTTTCCCCCCACCAAATTCAAAACTTCATTTATTCTTCTCTCTGTCCAGCTTATCCTCTCCATCCTCCGCCAACACCACATCTCAAATGCGCTCAAACTCTCCCTTTCCCGCTGGGTCAATGTCAGGTGTAAGTCTTAATAAGACGTTTCCTGATGTTTCCGGATATATTAGCTTTAAGAAGTTTTTTTTTGCCATTGAACGCTTTTTTTGGCCATAACACATTTCCAAATGCATGCATAAAATATTGCATCATCTCATCAGTTACAAAAGTATTTAACACAGATGTACTTATTCACGTCTGGAATTCACACACTGTATTTATAGACATACAGCGTGTGAATTCCAGACGACCATTATCAATCACTTGATAGATTTAAGTGGTGTTAACAGTTTTAGCAAATAATTACAAAAAATGAATACCCTTGTTAACAGATAGAAATTAATGTTTAAAACTAATGTTAATGTTAATGTGAATAGCGCACTTTTTCCGAGTTCTTATAATAAAGTAGGTAATAGCTCTTGCAATTCACGAAGACAAATGTTAGAACACTTATTGCTATGACCATAAAGCCTAATTTAAATAAATCCACTCGCCTTCCAAGTAAATTCCAAGAGCTATCTCTGGTTAATGGCGGTAACTGACGTATATATTTTTTAAATTAGGAGCGCATTATTCACATTATCGTGTCAAATTAACATAGCTCTTACTGCCCAGTTATGAGATTGTAGATGCTAGTAAAAAAAATGTGCATAAAAAGAGTATTTTAAAACTGAAGTGTTTTTGGTCCTGTATTTTCAGGCGTTGATTGTGTATCTAGTTTCTTATATTATGTGATCAAAGTTCGTTCACCTTTGTAAAATTGTCATTTGTTACGTAGTATATATATCAAAATTTACATGATTTTTCAGGGTCATGTACAACTTGTGTACTTATCTAAGTATAGTTTCATGCAAGTAAATAAGTAAATATAATAAAGATTTTCATTTCTTTAACTATAATAATAGTTTCATTGCGATACGACGATATCTTTTCTACGATACGATATAACGAAGTATATAGTTGGTGTAACAGAACACCCCAATAATATTTAAAGGGGTCAATGTACTCATAATATACGAACATCTTTTACTATTAGACCAACTACAGAAGCGCAAAAAAATATAAGCCATTCCATAGAAAAGTTCATATTATTATCTACCTACTAGCTAAGCTAGACCAAAATGTATAGTATATGCTGTTATTTCTTATTGAATTGCTTTGTTAATTGTTGCTTTATTTATTGCAGAATCTTACAAGGACAGGAGAACAGCTTTCTGAAGACAGCAGGCAACGCTGTTCACTAAAGGCATGGTTGACGGCTCTGCTATCATGAAGTTCATGTGAAGGATGTTGGGCCGCTGCTCGCGCCCGCCCACCATTACGGTGGTGATGGTGGTGCAATCTATTGGTGACAATGCGCGTAACATATGTATTTCCTATAATAACGAACGGCATGCAATTCTTTTCAAATAACGAACAGAACACTTACGGGCATAACAAAATTATTTATGATCTCTACACTTTATCTTCCATTACCTCTTGGATGGACTTCTCTAACTGGTCACTTATAACCTTAAGGAAGTTGTGTATTTAAAGTTTTAAGAGAACATTATAATTTTTTATGCTCATAAAGTGCTAGCTTTTTAGAAAAGAACCAAAGGACATTCCTCTTAACGAAAATATATCAATAGCGTACATTGTCACCAACAGATCACGTTCCTTTAGGTGGAATGTACATCTTAACTCGCTGCAATTATGTTTTTGTACATTTAACGGCCTAATCGCATTAAAAATGCGTAATTCAAATGCTATTCGGCCGTCAAGAGTACGAAGACATTATTGCGGCGCGTTTCGGTGCACGTTCACCTTTAGCGGCCCAATGCCCTTAATATGAACTATATGATAGTAAAGCAAGTTCATCAGGCCTTCAGGGAACAGCGTTACCAGCCGTTAGAAGGCTATTTTCCCAGTCTTTACAAAACGTTTCTGCTCGTAAATAAAGCACAATATACCTTACCATACGGTTTATCCAACCGTATGAAGGTAAATAGCGATTTAGTGGACATGTTATTAAGCAGTAATGAATGATTAGAAAAGCCCTAAAGTAGGAAGGAAACGCTTGACGAGTAGGTTAAACCTCAGTAAGGAAAGACGTAAAACGCCTTACTAGAAGTCAATTACGACTTACCAAATAGTAAATAACGTTACAAACGCTTAGTTAATAGGTGAAACCACGGTAAAGAAAGACTTAAAACGCCTTACTAGAAGTCAATTATGACTTACGAAGTAGTAAATAACGTTAAAAACGCTTAGTGGATAGGTGAAACCACAATAAGGAAAGACTTAAAACGCCTTACTAGAAGTCAATTATGACTTACTAAATAGTAAATAACGTTAAAAACGCTTAGTAGATAGGTGAAACCACATTAAGGAAAGACGTAAAACGCCTTACTAGAAGTCAATTATGACTTTCTTAATAGTAAATAACGTTAAAAACGCTTAGTGGATAGGTGAAACCACAGTAAGTAAAGGCGTAAAATGCCTAACTAGAAGTCAATTATGACTTACTAAATAGTAAATAACGTTAAAAACTCTTAGTGGATAGGTGAAACCACATTGAGGAAAGACGTAAAACGCCTTACTAGAAGTCAATTATGACTTACTAAATAGTAAATAACGTTAAAAACGCTTAGTAGATAGCTGAAACCACAGTAAGGAAAGACGTAAAACGCCTTACTAGAAGTCAATTTTGACTTACTTAATAGTAAATAACGTTAAAAACGCTTAGTAGGTAGCTGAAACCACACTAAGGAAAGACGTAAAACGCCTTACTAGAAGTCAATTTTGACTTACTTAATAGTAAATAACGTTAAAAACGCTTAGTAGGTAGATGAAACCACGGTAAGGAAAGACGTAAAACGCCTTACTAGAAGTCAATTGTGTCTTACCAAAATGTAAATAACTATAAAAAAGGCCTTAAAGTAGGTCAGAAAAGCTTGACAAGTAAATTTAAAATGCTCGGAAGATAGGTGAAACCACAGTAAGGAAAGACGTAAAACGCCTTACTAGAAGTTGGAAATCATCGTCAGTCCGTCGATTTCTAACTGACTTACCACGTTTATCGCTGTTTAATTAAGGTCAATCTGTTTAATATTACGTTTAAAACATACGTTTAAGAGCCATTGTGATTGTGTTCATTGCGCCTTACGCTTAAGTCATATAACGCCTTCAACCTTGTAAGGCGTTTTTGTTCATATGACTCGTAGTCGGTATTTTGCCTTCATTCCCACTAAATCGGCCGTAATTAGGATGCTTTCAGCTTTACATTTTTCTCAGTGTTCCATTTACCAAAGAAAGGTCAAATAAATCAGGATAATTTGAGAGTCCTTCTATTTAGAATGCAGGATAAAAACTCGGCGTCGAATGAGTTGTCACACTTTTTTAATCTCAAAGTTTCCCTTTTGATCTTCGGAATTTAATTTTTTGTGATAGAAAACGTAAAATACCCGATTACGCATCAGTAGATGTAATAAATTCAATCAAGGTACCTACATCCTGTTTTCGGTTTATACGTGATTATGAATGGGGTACAAAATACCTTAAAAAATAACTCGCAACGTTACGGTTAGAGACACAAAATGGTTAGCGATTAAAATTAAAAATATCGCCTGAAAAACTGTAAATCTGTGTGCTAGAAAGTTATCGGCTGGAAAAAAAATACTTGTGAAAATAAACTAGGGCGCTAATAATTTTCTTCGACTGCACTCAAATTTTATATTGCTGTTGCTGTGTTGGACTTACATCGTCTTTTAAATATTCGATATAGGTGGAATAACCGACGTGACGTATCTGTGTGTGAAAATTGTCACGCGTTTTAACCCCTTAGGGTTGTACCTTCGCTGTCTGATATTGAGTGTACCTATTTCGGTCCGCATAGAGATAACCTAGATTTAGACAAAAGAAATAACAGATATAAAACTACAATAACAGGTTATTAATTACTAGTATCAATTATTCGTAGTTTAATATATATAACTCATATGAGCAATAAATGTATGCTTATGTTTCTGATTACGCAGTTCGCGTTCAATTGAATTTTATATACTTAAGTACTTTGCCTTTTATATATACCCCCTTGCAAAAAAACGGGCACCCATGGTTTTTGAATTTTATGTGCATAAAAAAAAAGCTTACTTTCTAAGCTTTAATGTCTAAAAATCTGAAAAACCATAGGTGCCCGTATTTTTTTGCAAGGGGATGTATATAGATATTTTCCGCGATTTGACTTTTCAATTAAACAAATCATATTATGTAAACGTGCGAGTTTGGATGGAAAACGTCTGACCCATCGCCGCATGGATCAATGGATATTGGAAATAAACCCTGTTTGCGTATCCTTTGTTTAGGCACTCCACATTTTTCACAAGCGAAATCTTGCTTTTTGAAGTAGGTAAATAGGTACTCCAATTTATTAGCTGTTTTATTTTGGGGTAAAGTATTTCAAACTTTCAAACAGTAGCAGTTATGAATGGAGTTATTAAAATTGATTGGAGTCCTGAATTTTTCATAAGCATTTACATTTAATGAATAACTAAAAAGTTTAGACAGGCTTACTAGGATTAATTAAGTCATGAAATTGTTTTTAAAATGCTGTTTAAAAGTAAATCCTCTAAATGGTGCTAATATCAAAATTATTATTTATGTTCTAAAGTTTATTTGGGCACAAACGGCATAGAAGGCTTGGACATTTAAATTAATTATGTATAAATGGCTAATGATTAATAGTTAATAGTACCTAATTAGGTGAAGAATTTGCATGCCAAATTTTGGCAGAGCATACATGACATGTATTACCTTCTTCTGGCATGTCTAAAATTTTATAAAATAACACCTGTGTATGTTCTTGCGAATTAAATAATTTCATTTCAATTTAATTTCAATCGTAGAACTCGTTGCGGACAAAGAAAAAATTTGTTACTGATTATTGTGATTTGGATGTTGTGAAATAAATTGTTATAAAATATTCATTTAAAGCATGAAATAGAAAAAATTACATATTAGTCTACAAATGGAAGTCTGTCATCTTGGGTACCTACTTTTTTTACTTTTTTCTAATCAAATTTCATAGTTTTTTGCTAAAGTGTCTCTATAGATTTTAATTCCCTCGGTTTTTGTTAGTATCAAAACAGTCTTTAAATCTTTTATATTTTTGTTTGCCAAAAACATGAGGGACAAAAAAGCGGTCCTTTATCAATTTTCCTTCTAAGATACGCAATCCTTAAAACAATCGCAAACTTAGCACGCGGAGCTGAAAATACTGTTTTGCATAAGTGACCACTACAAGAGTCTTTGTTCATATATAATTGCAGAGCCAACCCATCTTCGTGTAGATTCGGTTTTTATTATAACGCTTGAGTGTTCGTTTACAGCCAAGCCGACAATTGCCTCGCGAAATGGCCACGCGAAAACCATCAAGGCGTGTATACTACGAAATTACCACATTACACATTTACCCCATGATGGCTTTTTCATTCATGTCGACGGCTATAAAGAAGAGAATAATGGTAACACTGGATTTATAATCGACTGGATATAATCTTACATAATCCCTTTACAATTTGTACAAAGACTTATGGTTGTACGGAACCCATTATTATGCGGATAAGTAGGTATACTCGTACCAAGAGAAAATATTTCAACGATTTCTTTAAACGTTTAGGAAAAAGGCAGTTTAATTCGTTACGTTTAAATGGTGCGAGGATAATCGTGGTTTTAGTCTTTCCCGTCTCTGAGCAATAGAAAAAGTTTTTCCTTTTATAAAGGCCATTTTATTAACTGCGCCTTGTTCTTTCTGACACTACCGTAAAGATAATAATACCTACAGTAAACCACTTACAATTTGTTTTGAGCGTGGACTGTAGGACTCTTATTTGATTAATAATATTATTTATTTATTTAAAAGCCTTTTTTATTCCGAATTCGCTACAATAGCAGTAAGTACATGTTGTTGTAATTAATAATATACAACATCGTTATTGACTGACTTTAATTTCTTTTAATACAAATTTACAATGAGATTCAAACATTGTGAAATAAACGGATCACTCTCGTATCAAAGTCGAGTAATGTTCGACATGGCCGTTTTGGACTAATCCGTAGTTCTTATTCCCGGAGCGTTTGCTTCGGCGGCAGCGAAACGAACCCTACACGGCAAAAGCTCCGCTCATGTGGCCATCGCTGTAAGAAGGACTACGAATTAGTTATTTTTGAATTAACTAGCTGTTGCCAGCGACTTCGTCTGCCAAGAATTCGTTTATCGCTATCCCGCGGGAACTACGCAATTTTCCGGGATAAAAAGTAGCCTATGTGCTATTCCAGACTTTTCTCTATCTATGTGCCGAATTTCATCCAGATCCGTTGGGCCGTTCTGGCGTGATTGAGTAACAAACAAACAAACATCCATCCATCCATCCATACTTTCGCATTTATAATAATAGTTAGATTATACGGAGTGATCCGCTTATTTCTTGTTTACACAAATAGGTACTAAATTATCGGATATCAATCGACACCACCATAGTTAGAATGAAAATAGAAGTGAAAGCAATGCTTTACCAACCTAACAAAGACTTAAATCATGTATTGCCAGCAACTAAATGGAATTATTTGTATTGAAAGACTGATTTAAGTAATAGCTTGGTCTCTGTGTAATAATTAAGCAGTGACTTGATTTTATTTGTCTGGTTGTATGCAATATGTTTTTACAATAACTTTACGTGATTATAAATTTGAATTGAATCGTATGCTCCACATAAGTGCTACAAAAATGGATCACAATTTATTCACTTCCGTCACCCTACGTGAATGTATTATTCAGCGTCAGAAACGATAAAATGTGCCCATAATAACAGATTGCTTCATATTTTTCTGCCCCTTCTGTTACCTAGTGTTTAAATTAAAACAAAACCTGGAAATTTAACTTTAAATCAATTGAGTACCTGTTTCCATTCACTGACAAGGAATGATGCCAAACTCAAATACTGCGTAAATTATGTGAAAACACAGCAGAAATATTATCCCCTGCTAATGGTAAAGGATAAATATTTATTTTCGTTCAACTTTGTAATCGATAAAGATTAGCTGAGTGACCAGGAGATATCCTTTATGCGGAAGATTGGGCGGACCGACAACGCATTTTATTACCGACCGATGATTGATTGTTGATTGATTACCTCCAAAACCAGTCCTATATCGGGGTAGTTATTACAACGGCAAAGAAAGAGATATCAGCTATATTAAAAGAAAAAAAAAAGAAAGAAAGAAGACATTGTATTAGGTTCAATGGTATGGTATGGTAGGTTATTCGAGATTTTTCTACAAAGATCACTGAGACAAGAAGACTTAAAAGATTACTCAGAGCTTGTTACTAATGTGATTGGAACTTCCATAGAAGCTTTAAGATTTTCTCGTATTTTTTTAACTACCTATATACTTGAATTCCTTAAGATGACCGGATAACTTAGAAATTATTGAAGATTGAGGTTCCAGGTTAAAATCCCGAAAGTCTTGTGTAGGTATGTGTATGATGCATTCGAAAGTTTGTATCAGAGTCATTAATTTTACCGTTAGTATTTAAGTTCATAACCAATATTCATGCATCTCCACTCCCTTCAGTGCTAAAGCTTAGTTTGGGACTAGATTAATTAAGTTATATTTATTTATTTACTTAAGTACCTTCCTTTTCGAATTGATCTGCGAACGTGGATGTGGCCCTACTATTAGAATTATCGTGTCTAACAAGCGCCATTATGCGGAGCACCTTAGTGGCTATTAGATCACATTACGAGAATACGAGCCTTAAAAGTAGTGTCCGACCGAACTTTCGGTTCTGGTTTCGGTTTCGGCAGAAAATCTGAAAACTAGAACCCAAACTCCGATAAAATTTTCTTTAGGAGACTTGAAAGCATCGATAGGACACTGGTCGAGGAATGGTTGACCGCTTCTTGAGTTATCTGAGTAACGTGAAGGACTTATTATAGACATGTTATTGTGCTGAATTTGTTCAACATTGAGAAACCAAAAACGTAGGCAATAACGTACTCTTCCAGCCAAACTGCCATACTTGTACATCTACATTCTGTCAGCTAGAGATCGGAAGAAAGGCAAGCGTTGATAGTAGATATACCTACCACATCAATGTCAATTCCTAAAATTGATCTGTATCTTCGGGTACGACAGGGTCTCCATTCGTTTCTTTCTGTTGAGAAATCTTTACAAAAATATGACTAAGGAAACGTCCCAAATAGTTCACAGAATGTGAAATGCGTTTCATGGGAAAGGGCTTTATTATGTTTCCGGTTTCTTCAAATCAATTTTGTCTACATCCTGGTCTATGTAGATTCGAGGTTACTTCCGATTAATTCGGATTTATATAACGTGATTGCTTACACCGATTGATTTTAAAAGTTGTGTTTTGGATCTTAGATGTCCCATGGGGATGTTCAATACAAATGGAATATACCGTTACTGTAGTCAGGCTTCTAAAACCTATTTTTAATTTAATTATTAATACCTGACATAACAACAAAGTGCGACCAACAAAACAAATGAAGGCGCCCTTTCTCATTTTAAGATTACAACTGTCATGACATGTGAAATTTATGACATAAAGTGCTTGAAAATGGCAAATGGAAAAAAATGTTTGTCTTTCATCACATCAGTATTGCGTTCTCCATAAAATATATCGATTGTCGTGCATAATCTTATAGATATAATAAACATTATTTACTACCCAACAATAGAAAGTTGTATTTTACTATTGTACTTCTACAAATTTATTATATTTTTGAGCTAATCTAAGTTATGAAACCCCCTGGCGAAGTGCCTTTTACTCTTAACTTAATACTTGACGTAGCTTGAAGTAATTCAGACCGAGATATTTTTGAATACCAATGTGAATTGCTTCTGCCACTTTTCCAACAGTAAGTATATACTCGTACAATTTCCGTCTGTCCGCTGTACTCACGAAAAATATCGAGTCTCTTTCTTTACACAATAGTATGAAAAGAGACCCCTGATATTTTTGCTCATCTCTGTAAAAAGTTAAAATGTTTGTAAAGCCACATCGTACTTTCTTATTTGCTGTTGATTTATTTCAACGGTCATGATCATGACTCATGACCGTTTTCTTCTATTTTTGAATCGGCACGAGTAACATCAACATTCTGTGTGACAGAACACAAGGGTTTGGTTTGGTTACGTGACGGGTAGTGTGGCTGTCGGCTCAATAATATATGATGGACGTCAACTCTTAATAAAAATAGAGATTAATAGAAAAAAACATTACGAAAAAATACTTCATATTACGAATCGTGCGACAATGACTCGCTGAAACTTTCTACGCAGACGTCATGAAAAGGTTCAGCTGATTAAAGCTTACATAGTTTAAATGCCGAAATTTCATTACCTTTATCAGCGCGTGACACCCTATTACCAGCAATCTGTTTGTTTATTAGCCCAGTCAATATTTGATGGATCGGTCTCGCTTAGGTAATTATATTTGTCTTTGGAATGGTGTTTTTGTTCGTCAAGTACACTACGTGCGTCGAAATTGGGTGAGACGATGGTATGCCGTTCCCGCTATTGCAGATTAGGGCTCGGCACGCCTTCAGGAGCCACGCTCGAGAGGATTAAATCCGTGAGTTTGCAAAATCATAACATCTGATAACGCCGATTAAGTGCTCTTTGCATAAATACCTAAATAATCGTTTAACAGGCTGTATAGAGCTCTTGTTTACTCGTTCTATGTGCCGGCTAACTGTATCGATATTGTTACTGATACTTGGCTAAAGAGAAAGGTGCAAAGGTACTCGAAACTTCTGGTCAAAGTCAATCAAGTGTGATCTTAACCGTGTGAATTAATAATTATTGAATAGGCAATGAATCCTTAGGAAGAATGCGCCTCTATTTTGGAGATATAAGCCTCAGATTAATAAGCACTTAATTCTCTAAGATACAAGTGGAAAACATCCACAGCAGAATAAATGCGAAAAAATATATTTAATCACGATGGGCATGTATAGGTAAATAGGTATAGGTAGCAACAGTCGTTCCTGATGACTTTTTCTAGTGACGGCTGGTCCGATAGCCGTGATGGTACAATGTTGTGCTGTCATGAAACAGATTGGAAGCACAACTTATATATTGATAGTTTTTGCTGTCGGTCCGATAACTAGGAAAAGAGAGAACATGATAGGCTAACTCTGGGATGAAATTGTAATACACAAGTTCAATCTCACTCCAGTGTATTGGTTGCGGATTGCGGAAGATACTATATTTAGTCACTTACGCCTACGGGTTGTTGTTGGGGAGAATCTATTAGTAAATCTTGACTGTTATCTATTCAAACAGTCTCCGGATTTTATCCAATGGTTCGACTGTACAGCACTCTCAACGGAAACTTTTTTAGACCCGTAGTAAGTCACCATTTATTCCGAACACAAACGATTTTCGCGAATTTAAGGCCCTTTATGGGCTCAAATAGGATTTTCTGTAGCATTTATTTCCCTGTGCGAATATTTCTGAAAGGTTTATATTCCTACCGGTTCAAAACCAATATATTTTATTCCATTTTAAAAGGATTAAGGTGAACCTGAGCTGTAATTTTATTTATTATCCAGCCTCGGCGTGCCATCGTAATTCAGGTTGAGAATAGGTACATTAAGAAATATAGCTCTATTAATGATCATTAATTCGTTAAAATTTAAACTTTGCTCCATTTACTTGTAAGAAAACCAAAACCTGGAAGAATAGAAAAGATTACATTAAAAAAAGCAATGACAAAGATGATTATTGATTGGATATCATAATAAGTTATAAGTCATAAGTCATTTATTTGCAGAAAATAGTGTACAATAAGATAGTTAGCAGGAACAATAATGACACAACTATTCCACTACACAGTAGTAATAAAAGATGTAGGTAGGTTTCAAATGGTTGTTGTCTTTCAAAAAAAAAAACTGGAAAGAATCTAACTAATATTATAAATGCGAAAGTATGGATGATGGATGGATGGATGGATGGATGTTTGGTTGTTACTCAATCACGCCAGAACGGCCCAACGGAACTGGATGAAATTTGGCACACAGATAGAGAAAAGTCTGGAATAACACATAGGCTACTTTTTATCCCGGAAAATTGCGTAGTTCCCGCGGGATAGCGATAAACGAATTCTTTGCAGACGAAGTCGCTGGCAACAGCTAGTATGAAATAAAACTGCAATAATTCAAGTATCCTTTACAGCAGGAATGTTAACATTTGTAACCCCATTCAATATTTAAGTGCGTAAATTTGTACGGGTTTTATTTTAAGGCGCGTGAATGATTTGCAGCAAGACATACGTGGATAAGTGACACTATAATGCTCTGTTTTCCCATGTGCTCTCCGGGACCATTTATCTGTGTAAGTTAAGTAGGTTACCAAGTTCACGCTGCGGCGGGGTAGAATGTTTGACAGTTTGACATATATAAAGCACGATATTTACGTATAAGTAAGGCAAGAAATTCAATAAGTAATCGAAACGTCATCTTGAAAGTCACGTAAAAACAACCTCATGTTTTGATTCCTCAATTTCTCATGATTATGAAGTATCTGGTTTTCATAGTGAAATAAACGTATTTTAACATAATTAGAAATGCTTTTATTTGTAGTATATTAGCATGACAACGTCAAAAATATGGCAAAGACAATAAACCTAAATCATAGATATAGCATTCGTCCACCCTCAATTAAGACATCTCTTCAATAAGCCGCCGCGGTCGCGCGGTGGTGCGCCTGCTGCGCCTCGGTGCTTCCTGCGGAACGGCCGTGGCAGGTGTGAGACTCGGTGTGTCAGCTGGTACAGGGCTGGCAGCTGAGTTCCGTGTGCCTGACGAACTTGCAACGACAGCAGGCTCTACTCGTACATTGGGGCTTCTACTCTGAGTAGTCTGGCAGGAAGACCAAATAGTTGATTGGCCGAGTTGAGGGGATAGATCAGGTGACGCTGATTGATCGACGGCCATAGATGTCGGTAACGGCCATCTGACTGGTGTGGATGAGGGTAATGGGTGTATGCTAGGTTTTGGTGATGGTGCTATAGAACAATTAGGAGCAGCCGGACCGATGGAATCGGCTAAACGGGAACGCACATGGTCAGCGTGGTACCTCCTCTCCACGCCGTTTGGAGTGTTCACGGCATATGAGTACCTGTGCGTACGCCTTGATATAGTCGCAGGTTCCCATCGCGAACCATCTCGGGCGCGAACAAATACGCTGTCCCCAGATTTAAAGGTAGGTGTTACATTATCGGATTCAATGTTAGCTTGAATTTGTTTGTGCTGTAAAGACCTCTTAGCGTTCGGACGCGCGTTATCCAAGGCACAGTGCAACTGTCGTCCGAATATCATTTGGCCTGGGCTTTTCCCGGTGGTGCTATGAGGGGTTATACGATACGAAAACAAGAAATTTTCTAGCCGCTTCTTTAAGGAAAGGTTGTCACTTGCACTTGATGACATTCTAGACTTGAAAGTGCGCACGAGGCGTTCCGCCAAACCGTTGGTTCTTGGATGGTATGGAGACGATTTAATGTGCAGGATTCCTTTGTCCTTACAATAGTCTTGAAATTCCCGTGACGTAAACTGTGGTCCGTTGTCAGATACTAAAAATTGTGGGAAGCCAAAAGTAGTAAATATCGAGTCTAACTCCTCACAGAGTTTAATAGTAGTTATTTGACTCATGGGTTTAATTTCAATCCATTTAGATAGGGCATCTGCCAGGACAAACCAGTATTTGCCCTCAAAAGGACCCGCAAAATCGACGTGCAACCTCTCCCACGGGTTATCAGGTACAGACCACGAGTAAAGAGGCAGCTCAGGGTTGTTGGGTCGATTTTCTTGGCACTTGTTACAACGCTTGACGAACTCCTCAATATCGTCGTCTATTGAAGGCCACCATACGTAAAATCGTGCAAGTGCTTTCATAGCACTTATGCCTGGATGCCCTGTGTGCAGGTATTTCAAGGTAGGTCTCCTTAGAGCACTCGGAATTACTATTCGACCTTGCCACATTAAAATCTTACTTTCGACAGACAATTCACTGCGCTTCCGAGCATAGGGCCTCAAGTCATCTGCATAGTGATTTTCACGCCATCCGGTCTTAACGTACTCCGTTACTTGTTTGATGATAGGGTCGTTCTTTGAAGCCTCTCGTATTCTTTCTTCAGACAAAGCAATATCAGAAATTCTTTCATGTTGTAATCGAGATATGATCTTGTGCACTGTCAATTCTGCCGGGGATGGTGTCTCTTCAGGATTAGGCATTCTTGAAAGGTAATCCGCCATAAAATTTTGATGTCCTTTTGTAAAGATGATGTCGTAGTCATAACCACCAATGATCAATGCCCAACGTACGAGGCGATTGTTAACAAGCTTCGGCAAATTCCGCTGAGGGCCTAAAACGTGAACGGGGCTTATGGTCTGTGACTAGTGTGAATTTTGTGCCACGTAAGTATTGGTCAAACTTTTGAATGCCGAAAAAGATTGCCAGAGCTTCTCGATCAATGACAGAGTATTTGGATTCGGCAGGTCTCAGTTTTCTTGATGCGAATACGATAGGTTGAATTTCGTCAGCAGCCTTATGATATAGGACGGCCCCTACGCCCTTTTCTGAGGCATCACAAGCTAAAAACAATGGTCGTTTCTCGTCGAAAGCTACAAGTGGCTTTGATCTGAGAATAAGATCTTTTGCTTCCTGAAAGGCCTTATTTTCAATGTCAGTCCATCGCCACTTCTGTCGCCCACCAGTCAGCGCATGTAAATCAGCGCAGGCGCTGTGCAGATGGGGTATGAACTTCTCATAAAAATTAATTAAGCCTAAGAACGATCGCAGTTCTTGAGCGTTTGTAGGCGGTGTTGCTTTAGTTATCGCCTCAATCTTCGATTTTGTAGGTTGTATTCCGGCCTTGCTTATCGTGTGGCCCAAGTATTCAATCTGTGTTTGGAAGAATGAACATTTTTTTAAATTCACTTTCAAACCTGCTTGCTGTAATTTGTCGAAAACGGTGTAAAGTGTCTCTAGGTGTTCGTTATCATCCTTTCCCGTTAAAGCGATATCATCAAAGTAAACTGCCACATTCGGAATACCGCCCAGAAGTTCATCGAGGTAGTGCTGGAAAATTGAGGGAGCTGTTGATATTCCAAAAGGCATTCTATTGTATTGGTAATAATAACCTTTGTGAGTAGATATTGTCAGGAACTGTTTTGAATCTGGAGCTATCTCAAACTGTAAATATGCGTCCTTTAAATCTATTTTCGAGAACTTGGCTCCATTTGCAAGATTTTGGCGTAACTGGTCAAATAGTGGAACTGGGTGAGCGTGTGTAACCATAACAGGATTTATGGTGCTGCGAAAATCACCGCAAATTCGAATTTGTCCATTTGTTTTGACAACGTTCACTGTAGGTGTTGCCCATTCTAGGGGAGTCACGTTTGGGTCAACTTTGGTGACTATTCCTTCGTCGACTAATCGCTGAAGTTCCACTTCTATGTTTTTGCGCATGGAGAATTTTACGGGTCGAGCGGGGATGTGTTTCGGAACGGTGCCAGGTTTGATGTGAACGTTGACGGCGTAATTCTTAACTCTTCCCAGATTGTTATCAAATAGTGAAGAAAATGTATGTAGCACATTTTTAAGTGTTGAAGTGTTGCGTTGAATGGCCTTCACAGAATAGACTGGTTCAGGAAATCTCATGTCGTACGTCTCACTCCACTGGAGACCAAAAAGCATGGGATTGGCGTTTTCCATAACCACCACTGGTAATATTTTCTGCCTTCCTAGGATTTCCACTGTTACGTCTGTAAGACCTTTTGGTTTGAGCGTGAGGTTCCCATAGGCACGCAGCTTCGGCGCCTTTGTTAAGGGGGGTGCTCCAATACGCTTCCAAAATGTTGTGCTTATAATGGAGTACACTGATCCTGGGTCCCAGTCTAACGTGCAACTGACACCGTTGATAGTGACATCAATTCGCTTACTGTCCTTGTTTCGTTTGCGCTCTATCTTGCAGACATCGTCTCCTTCGTCTGAGTCTGAGCTCGTGTCAGTAGACTCTGATAAACTGTCATAACTGTTAGTGTTGTTTCTAATTTTGTGTAATTTGTTCTTATACTTTGTTGTTCGGTTCTTATCTGATCTCGGGCTTGTCAAATAAGCACGGCCAGATTTGATACAGCAGCTTTCGAAATGGCCTTGTGTTTGGCACTCCTCGCAGGTATGGTCTTTTGCTTTACAGCTGTCAACTTTATGTCTTTCATATGCACCGCATCGACGACACTGATCTTGACCAAGCTTGCGTAATAAAAAACTTGGCTTACTGCGTCGCACTGTATTCGACCTCGTTTTGATCTTGTTAGTGGTAGGCATGCTGCTATTTGAGTCACCTTCGGCGAGTTCCCTAGACTGAGCTACGGCGAAAAATTTTGCAAAAGTGACTTCTACGGTCCTCCCGTCATGAGACTCTTGTAGGTCAGGCCATTTCTGTTTCAGGTCCACTTCCAGTTGCGGGTGATTTATGCCGGTAGCAAATCGATCTCGCAATAGGCGTTCAAATAACTCGTCCTTGTAGCCACAGTCGGTGGCGAGTTTCTTCAGCCTGTTGGCGTATTGTTCTATGGTTTCGTTGCGGTCTCGTACGCAACCCCAAAACTCAGTTAAAGCTTTGTATCTCGTTGTTTTTGTTCGATGTAAATCGAGCAGTTTACACTTCACGTCTGTATATGAGCTTTTCTCAAAATTAGGTATAAGTGCAACTTTTATGTCGTGGAAAACCTCTGGAGATAAGCAGGAAAACAATAATTCCTTTCGAATGTCATCTTCACTTACGTCCCATATGTCACATTTTTTCTCGAAAAATTCCACAAAATTTTCTACCGATGCAGTGGCAGGGTTAAACGTATCACATTTAAAACTTTTAATAATTGTGAGCTTGTTGCTGGTGGCTGTTGTACTTGCCGACTGGGCGGACTCCGTGCCAGGTGTCGCTGGTGTGGGGGTCCCCGCTGACGGCCGTTGTAGTTGAACAAGATGTTGTAAAATGTCCGAAATCTGTTGTTGTTGCGCTTGTTGTAGTTGAAGAAATTGTTGAAATTGTTCGGCGTTCATTATAATTACATTAATCCTCGTCGCCAATGAAATAAACGTATTTTAACATAATTAGAAATGCTTTTATTTGTAGTATATTAGCATGACAACGTCAAAAATATGGCAAAGACAATAAACCTAAATCATAGATATAGCACATAGGTTGTGTTTATGTAAACTTTTACTGACGTCAGCAGTGACGTCATCAAAAAATGACCAGAAGTTTACTCGTAGTTAGCTCGGAAAGTACTTAAAATAAGATTTGAATACATTTTTATTCGCTTGCCTAAGTTCTCCATTCAGACCTATGGTAATTAATTAATTAAAAATTAATTCCACAAAGTTCACATGAGACTCCAACATGAATTCTTCAATTCTGAAATCTTCAAAGAGTGTGACGAATGAATTTCTTTCGTGATTAATGTCTTTATTACAACGCCATCTATTACCGTCTACCGACAGTAGAGTAGCGTTGGGAGCGTGAAAAATTTATGTTGGTAAGCTAAGTCTGAAAGTCGTGCAGGAAAATGGCGATAGGTGGCACTAGTAGTAACGTGATCACAAAAGATGTCAAGCTTTTACAGAGATGTCGTGATGAAATGTGTTCTTGAACTCACTGTGACATTTTCAATGCGTTCCTCTAGATGCCGTTGCATTGTATATCAGAACAGGTTTTTTTTTCATTTAGGTTCCTGTTGTAAGAGCTGTGCTAGTAATTTCAGAAGTGAATAGTATATCCCAGTAATACAAAAAGCGCGTTTAAGAGGGTGTAGCGAATCCGACACCGACAAAAAGAAAAGTCTTGCCCCTTATTCATAAACGCTCTATATAGGGGACTTGTTTGTTTACAAAAACGTTAAAATGGATTGGAATGGATATAGTTTATTATGAAAGTTCAACCGGTAGTTTTCTAGCTATTTCGGAAGCTATTTCGCAACGTATGTAACTTTGACAAATGCGTGAAATTCGAAAGACGAAATTCAACTTTAACTCGCATTAACTTTGATGTTTTTTTTTTGATACCTGATATAATCTCTAAAGGCCAATTCACACGAGCAAGAAAAAAAAACAGAAATGAGAGATAAAAAAAAGAATGTAGATACCAGTGGCTTCTCTTCCCGCGCAGATGTTAATAGCCCATCGAGGGAGTGGGCGATAATCTTAGAAATCATGTTATAGGCGATGCGGCGAGCAACCCATCACTATTTTGATCCCCCTTTTCACCTATACGCCCACAATCATGCTAAACGTGGCCTTTAGGTCTTGTTATCTTAGGCTCTGTCTACCCCTAAGGAATAAAGACGTGATTTATTTATGTATGTAAGAAAAAAAGGAAGGTTCAATAGATTGAGGGTGCGACCAAAACGCCGAGTATACGCAGTGACGTGTCGTATGCGTCACGTTTTCTTCATACATTTTGTTGCGATTCCGTAACGTCACCGTTTTTTAAGCGGCGGTGTGGTCGCACCCTGATAGTTAGTGATGTGAACGAGTCAGAAGTCGTCGACCCAACACCGCAACACACCGCGACTTTCAGATTTTTTCTTGAATGTCTAAACTGGGCTTTAGACTTACCAGACTATTCATACATAGTGAAAAGAAGCACAAAGGTCAGTCACTAGGCGGTGTTGGCGAATGAATAAGAATAATAAACTGGTCTCGCGGGGGCAATTGAAACAAAACTAAGTAAAAAGTGTCGCTGTCAAAAAGTTTATTCGAGACAAAATATAAAAATAAACAGGGACATGACACTATGCTTCTTTTTTGTTCGATAGGGCATGTTTCAAATTTGGTCATGATTATCATTAAGGTTGGATGTAGATTTAGGGTGCGACCACACCGCCGCTTAAAAAACGGTGACGTTACGGAATCGCAACAAAATGTATGAAGAAACGGTGAGAAAACGTGACGCATACGACACGTCACTATAAGCACGTGAATATAATTTTTAACTGCCGCTTAATACCATACACATAGGCATAATTTATAAACGTAAAATTCAAAAAAAAAAACATAAGTAACCAAGCCTGTGATAAAATATATAGTAGATTGTGCAACAAGAGCATGCATAAAACAAGTCGTTTTACCCGAGACGTTCATATAGCCACCCTAGCCGGTACTGAAAATGGGTTTAATGCTCGAGTTTTACACACTGCTTGTTACTTCGATTGCAAGGAAATAAAAAAAACTCGTAGACATTTTATAATGTCGATTAATTTTACAAATATTCAACCACACCATCACACCACAACGCAAAAAATGATATTTTCTTCAGGTTTTGATATTTGACTACAGTCAGAGATCCTTAATGCCATGTTGCAAAATAAATATTGTTTTCTTAAGTACTTTTTTATGTACATTTTACGCTTATTAATCTTAAATGTACAATTTATGATGTAATTTTTATTGAATGAATAAATAATCTACTTAATCTAATCTAATCTAAATTTCTATTTAGATAACTATTTTTTTTTGTTTGATTAAGATATAACTAATCTTATCTCATAAAAAGAACTTGTCTATTAAATTAAGGTGTACGTATTGTATAATGTGGCTGTAAAGTCTAGTTGCCTGAGCCTTAAAAGAAAAAAATATTTTATGCACTAGAGGATCTTGACATATAAATGAACAAATTTACGAGCATGAGAAGTGAAAAAATATTTTTAAAAAGTACTGAAGTGAAATCGGCGGTTTCTCAAAAAATGCTTCTATCTACTGATTAATTTTAAGTGAGGTTACAAAATTTGTTTTTCTAAAAGTTTCGTTAGTAACAAGTATAAAGCTAATACAAGGGTGTTAAGAAAAACTTTCTTACGTATCGCCTTAAGCCTAGATCATAACGTCTAATGATAATGATCATACCTATTTAATGAAGTATCTTTTATTACAATTTCACTCGTCATCGTTCGCTTGTTGCTCGACGCAGCACAATGGTTTACAAATTCGACATCGCTTTTCCTATCAAAACACTTTGATTCAAGGAATTAACGCCAAGGGAATGGTGATTAGACTTACACAATAAGAGCTTTGACGGTGACTTATTATGTCGAGACAAGCGGAAGGCTTGAAAGATATTGCCGACGCGGGGATGTAGCTGCACCATTAATCTTGTTGATCACTACTTTTATATTTCCGAGCTTTTTGCGTGTGGTTACAAGTGTCGGCTTGCGTTTCCCTGTCACTGTGTCTGAGCGGATATTACCACGCAATTTATTTCACCTAATAATAGGCTTTTCAGGTAATCTGTTGAATGATGATGTAGGAATGCTTAAGAAGTGGCGTGACTCTCAGTTTTAAAGCTGATTCTGTTGTTATTATTTTTCAGTATGAGGCTAGCATTTTCTAGACTGAATCCTTATCAGATTGTTTATTAAGAATTATCATCGGATCTAAAACTTCGCCTCCGTTGTAGTCTCAACGCTTGAGGGGTTGTGGGCGTGAACTAACTACATAATCGCCTTTTTCCCGCGCATTGTATTGCGATCGCCTGGTTAACATACATCTAACTAATATTATAAATGCGAAAGTATGGATGGATGTTTGTTTGTTTGTTACTCAATCACGCCAGAACGGCCCAACAGATCTGGATGAAATTCGGCACATAGAAAGAAAAAGTCTGGAATAGCACATAGGCTACTTTTTATCCCGGAAAATTGCGTAGTTCCCGCGGGATAGCGATAAACGAATTCTTTGCAGACGAAGTCGCTGGCAACAGCTAGTACATAAATAAACCACGTCTTTAACCCTTTAGGGGGTAGACAGAACCTAAGGTACTAAGACCTTAAGGCCACAGTCATGTTGAACGTGGCCTTATAGGTGAAAAAAAAGGAAAATCAAAGAAGCACTTCAAAAATATCAAAATGAAAATTAATGAAAGTTTTAAATGGCAATTAATGTGGGCCATGAGCAACTTCATCGTACAGTACTTTTAGAAATGAAAGCACAACTGATGACAATAATGCATGCCTATAATAATGATAGCATGATTAGCTATAATATAAGTCTACGCACTGAAATTATTTAATTTTGTATTTTCTCTGTAAGTGAATTTGTATATCCTTAAGAGAAAATAAATATCTTAAAGCATAATATAGGTTTGGTACGCTTTACATTTTCATTCGAAATATTATAGATGGGCGCTCAATAAAGGTAATCGAGGTTCATATCCCGTCTATAATATCATTGAAAACGCTTTACATTTTAATTCAAAATATCTCTATCACATTGTACAAGTAACTGCGAAGCATTGCCGTCTTTAAATTGCTTTTGCTATTAAAACTTTGAAATGTGTATTGAATCCAGGCACGTCGACATTGTAGGTATATAGCGCATGGAGTTGCATTAGTGCCAGGGCCTGACGAGAGAATTGAAAAGAAACGCTTTGTAGTCGCTGAGGAAACGCTACTATGTCGAGCGTTCGCTTACAATAGTATCGGATTGAACATCGAAAGGGTTATTTCAAGGGACATTAACTTTAACGTTGTCGCTAGAACCCGAGTAATTGATGAACATAATCACTGTTTCATTTTACGAGTATTAAAATTAAAGCCGCTGCCTAAATGCTCTAATTATAATACTGTAAACATCGGTTATTTGCTTTTCAAAGGACAAGATATTCATTTAGATTATTATTAATTGTGCCACTGTAGATATTCGGAAAAAGATACACTTACAAATAAGATGGATTAATTTTCTGTTGGAAAAATATAAGGGATCACTCGGATATTGATTTGGGATCGCTCAAGCAATTTATGTATGTATGTAAACTTTTTATTGTGCAAAATAAACAAGACAAATACAATTGACAGACACTGAGATACATGCACGAAGGCGGACTTATCCCTTTAAGGGATCTTTATGATGTAGGAACCTTCTTAATGTTATTCATTTAGCATTATTTTTTACTCACAGATAGGTTTCACTTAATACTCGTAAGCAGTGCATACAAGCTTAGTCTAATTTGAAGACTGGGAGTAAAATTAAGTAATCTCATGATTATAAATTGCTGAACATTATGATTATGAACGAGATTTTTCTTCGTTGCTTTTGCAAGATGCCGTCTGCACGAGAGTTAAAAATGCGTTTTCCTACTTTTTCTTACCTTTTCAAGAGTGACAACTGAGATCAAACAAAAAAGTTCTTACAGAAATAATAACCTAATACCTAAATTAAATTATAATTGCCTGATAGAGCAAAACAAATAATCGAATTCGATTCACAAACAGTGAAGACCCCGACGGACATAGGTACAGTTACAAAAAAGACATACGGTCAAAAACTTCCTCTTTTTTAAGTCAATCGAATCTTTCAAATTATGTCATACACAATAATCGATTTGTATTATCGTATTTGAACGAAGGGGCACTCGTAAAACATAAATAAAATTCCCAGTGAATGAACAAAGGGAGAAATTCGGGGTCGTCACACGGCCGTAATGCTTAGTGTCCTGTGGCAGGCTAATGTTCGAAATATCGACATTGCACGTTCCTATTTTAAGCACGTGAAAAGTGGTCGGTATGGGGTAGAGGGACGTGCACTGCACACCACGATCGCCGCGGTCTGTTGACAGTTTATTGTCCAGTCTTAAAAACATAGTCTTGTAAGCATTCGGTCTGATATATTTTAATTTTAGGCACATCCTGTATAAACAATGTAAAATCACCACAATTTCTTTGAATATGTTGAGTTTACGCAGACATGTCCCGGTAATATGTATAGCTCAATAATAGTTACATATAATGCTTATGGCATAATAATACTTGTGGCTTATGGTTATGGTTGACAGGATCTTACATAATATCATCAATGAGATAAGTTTTTTTACTAGGCAGGCGTGCTCCAACCTAGATCATATCTACGCTTACCATCTATCAGGCGTGATTGTGATCTAGCATGCCTATTTTGCATTAAAAAAAGTAAACGACAAGGTTTTCATACGCGTCTCCGCTCGCGGTACGCATTAGACCTGGCAGTTGAAATTCCGTTATTTTACTGAATTCCCATGGGAGTTAGATGTTTCATGGGAATTCTCGGAAGATTTAAAAAATCCTATCGTGGTTTTTGTTTTCTTTGGATGACGAAAACTCCTGCAAATTTCATGGCTCTACACACTAAACCTCTGAGATTTCGCGATGTTGCAGCATGTGTAACTGTCAATCTCGGGGAAATATAGGAATAAAAAGCTGCCTAGGTATCTATTATTCCAGAGAATCAATAGTCTACATACCAAATTTAAAAGTGTAACAAATGCTCACAAACTTTTGCATTTATAATATTTATTAGTAATTGATTCCACAAGTTTCCGCTCCGCTTTGGTGACAGCGCATCCTCATAAGCCCGTCTCCTCCTGTCACCATAATCTGCGATAGTCAACAAAGTAAGCAGTGCGCGCGTACCCCGTCTTGGGGAGTGTGGAGCCGCGGGGGGCGGGGGGCGCATTCAACAGGCGACGGTCGATACGGCCGGCGCCGCGCACGAATCTCTACCTACCCTACATACGGAGTTAGGGTACCTCCACACTGCGACGTACTCCGAGGCACGACAATACTTGTCCCAAGTCCAGGACGTGCTGTCAAAGTGAATTCAATATCCTACTAATATTATAAAAGCGAAAGTTTGTGAGTATGGATGGATGTTTGTTACTCTTTCACACCAGAACCGCTGAACGGATTTAGATGAAATTTGGAACAGATATAGATTATGGTCTGGAATAACACATAGGCTACTTTTTACCCCGGAAAATTGCGTAGTTCCCGCAGGACAGTGATAAACGAATTCTTTGCAGACGAAGTCGCAGGCAACAGCTAGTAGTAACATATAATATATCATTGTTAATGAGTCATTTTTTAATATTGGGTACAATATAAAAAGCTTCGATGACCACGCAACGATCAAGTATGGACACAGACCACCTACCCCATTAGACTTGTAATACAGGGCGGCATTTTCTGGATCCTATTTGCGCAATTGCGCCTATAACTTCGAACGCAAACGCGCGCTCATTCAGTAGTGACCAGGAAGCAGACCCGTAAGCAGCGTGTTACTGTGACCTAAAAACTACAATAGTAAAATACAAAAAAATGCCAGTTTGCACTGTAAGGTGGTGTGAAAGCGACTGTCGCAGAAATAATTACAAGAAGGATAATAATATTATTACGTTTCATCGGTAAGTTCAAAGTTTAATAATATAATACCTTAATAACAAAAAATCACGGAGCTCTAATAACACTGGTCGCTAATAAGTACCAAGTCTATGTTTGTCCTTGTTTAGCACGCTTTGCGTCGCATTACATCTCTTTCTTGCATTTCAACGACATGCGTAAGTAGAGATGCGACCAAACCGTATCGATATTATTCATTCATTCAATTTGATTGTCTTTCAAGTTATATCAAAATCTTGTTTACTAATTACTTTTACAATCATTTCATTAAGTGATTGATTTAATTCACGTAAAACTTATTACTAGACAGTATGAAGTTATTAAAATGATTTCGTTCGTCAATTTGTCTATTTAATAGCTTTTGACACTGAAACTTCGGAACAGATTGTCATGTAATTTTTTTCACTCGTGTTAAGCGACGTGAATCAACTATGATAATAAGACCAATGATAATTAACAGAGTGAAGATATGTTACGTTCCTATTAAATTGTGTTTGAAAATAGTCGCGGTTGGATAGTTGTTTGTCACGTCACTGGTGGAGTTGTTTGAACAAAGCGGTTTACTCTCCCAAGTTATCACTTCACCAGCGCACATTGCTCTCAAAATCTAACCGGCCCGTAACTTATCGATATACAATATCGACATGCCCTCATCTCTTCCGTGACGTCACCCCTGCCGCCCGCTTACGTCGCATTCCGCCAACGTCGGCAGAAGTGTTTGCTTAGAAATTCGTAAAGAAGGCATGTCTCATGGGGTAGGTGGTCTGTGAGTATGGACAACGAAAAGTGTGGAAGCCTCGCCTCATTGCCTATTGCACAGTTTTAATTTTTAGTCTTAAGAGAATATCGACTCTGGTTGCACTGATAGCTGTTTGTCAATTGCTGTGGTAGATTGAAAGCAGATACATTTATAGTATCTTATACGAGTATACTGTCATCATCATCTCCAACCTGTGTATGTGCCACTAGCAGCACACCATTTATTTATATTTATAAGCCTTTTTATTCCGAATTCGCTACAATTTCAGTAAGTACATGTTGTTGCTGTTGTTGTTATTGTCGTTTATTTTTTATTTATTTATTAAATTGTCGCGAAATTCGGCGTGCCTCATGGCATAGGCCTCCTCCGTGTATTGGAGGGTTTGGGCTATAGTTCCCACGCGCGCCCAGTGTGGATTGGGAACTTAACACACACCATTGAATTTCTTCGCAGATGTGTGCACAGGTTTCCTCACGATGTTTTCCTTCACCGAAAAGCTCATGGCAAATTACAAATGTAATTTTTGCACATAAATTCCGAAAACTCAGAGGTGCGAGCCCGGGATTTGAACCCACGGCGCTCTGCTTGAAAGGCCACAGGTCAAACCACTAGGCTACCACGGCTTTTACCAGCACACCACACTTTAGTACTATTATTTATTCTGTGCTACCAGGCACAGGCCTCCTCTCAGACCGAGATGACACACAGTCCGATGATAGATGGGATGTTTAATGTCAACATTGTTGTGAAATTAAACCAGTTTTTCCATCGTTTGTGTTTTGAATCCATCATCAATAAAGATGAAAAGTGCGTGCGCGTGCTACGTTTTCCGCTAATCGTGTCATTTTCGGTGTGGCGTCACCTTTACAGAGTCATCGCCACGCCGCCACGCTGCCCCATGTTCAACAACTTTGTTCAAGACTATGCGGTTCCATGGTTTCCAACTAATTGCTTAATAACTTAGTTTGTTTTTGCATTATTCTATAAATTGTTCGGTCTAGTCTTCAAGAAGCAACAACAATATTTTATTCAAAATATTATGAACGGGATATGAACCGCGATTACGTTTATTGAGCACCCGATACTTCGATTTTATTAAAGGTAATCGCGGTTCATATCCCGCTAGCTTATTACGTAACTCGCTCGCGATCACCATCGTCTTCATTTTGACAGTCCATGTATGCGCTGACAGTTGGCATCGGAATCAGCTAGCTGTCACATTCATACAAGAATTGTCAAAATGAACACGATGACGATTGCGAGCGAGTTACGTAATAAGCCTGCCGTTTATAATATTTCGAATGAACTTAACCGCGAATCATTGAAAACAATATTATAATTTTAATTTGTATTCTTTGTTTCTGTATTAATTAAGAGGCATTCCATCTTAGCCCTCTAGATTGGTAAGGCGTCTGTGTGATCCCTGTGCTATGGTTATGATCACTTAACATCAGATGACCCACTTGCTCGTTTTCCCTCCTCTGTTTGACATTATTATTACATTTGCTAATTAAACAAAGACGTGAGTACAGAAATCAAAATTTAAAAAATCCACTGTTTTGTGGAATTGTGGACGATAATATTTACCGCGTTCAAAGCTAGGTCACGGTCGTTGAATTATGTATAGCATCGCTTCGTTCGTTATGAAGAAGAAACATTTTTAAATCGAGTCTTGAGGTTTTATACTTACAGACGGTTGAGTTTTATCGATCTTTGGTTTGTTTCCAACTTCATGCAAATTAGGTATTAATATCGTACCTAATGGCCCTTTAAATAGCTACCACGCGACCATGGCTCAAGATACCTACTAAATGCTTAATGAATTAAAATAGACGTTTATAAATGTGTACTTAATCAGTTTGGAAAGTAAATTAAACAATTGGATCAAATTTTGTATTGTAGACAAAGTGTTGCCTTCCAAGATGATGAACTATAGGTACATAATTTTGATAAATAAATCTTTGGGAAACCCTGACCCAATACACATTATAAAAAGACAACAAAAATAATGAGAGTAATATCTGAAAAACCGGCCAAGTGCGAGTCGGACTCTTGCACCGAGGGTTTCGTACAAATTCGCCAAGTTATTATAAAATCCGGTGTTAGCAGAGCCGGCTCTTAAGCAAAATGTAGGCAGTGTGAGGTCATTTTATACTGGTTACTTATATGTACAGACAGACAAATTCTTATTAAAAAAAACTACTTATTAGATCTCGTTCAAACCAATTGGGATTGTTCATTTTTTTACAACATACCCTGATTTGAAAACCATTTCGAAGTATGGGGCTTGCGAACTGTTTTATCTTACTGGCGTTCAAAAATACTCAAGGATTACGGATATTTTGCAAAAAAATTGTTTGAACTTTATTCGACTTTACCGAGCGGCTGTTGGTAGTTGTAAAAAAATAAATAGGCAAATATCTAGTTTGTCTATTAAATCTATATGTCAACTAGTTATCAGTGTCACCCAATGTCAGTAAAGTAAATATTGTTTTGTTGACAACTTAAAATTATCGGTCGATTTAAAACGAAATAATGGAAATTGCAGAAAATGATTCGTTCCAACCTGAAATAATGACTAAAAACAGCTCCAAAACAATAGTTCGCACGGCTCCGAGAAGATTTAAGAGAAAAGTGGTGTCGCGAAGTAAATGTTGAATACTTCAAAGTTTATAAGTACACAATATTGTTGCGAGGATCATTTCGATGTAAGTAGGTACCAAAACACAATGCCACATACTTCCACATTCATAAATTTTCAACTCATTATAACCATGATCAGGATTTAACGCAACATACAATAATCTTGTAGGTAAACCAAAGGTAAACAGTATATTTGACATTGAGATGACAGTCACAACAGTTATGACAACTATTTTTTTTTAATTTCCAAAGGATTGTGGGAAAATTGCCTATTTCGGCCGGCCGTATATAATTTACGAAAAGTCGTATCTGATTTTTTTAAGCAATTAGTTTAATTAAATTAAGCCATGAAATGACAAAATATTCAAATTAGTTTCTTAAAATGCTCCATATTTTCTAAAAAAAATATAAAAAGGGGGGGTTAAAAAAAATGAACAATCCCAATTTTCGGTTGAAGTTTGCAAGGTAATCTACATTATATATTTTTTAGTTTTATCATTCTCTTATTTTAGAAGTTACAGGGGGGGGGACACACATTTTATCACTTTGGAAGTGTCTCTCGTGCAAACTATTCAGTTGAGAAAAAAATGATATTAGAAACCTCAATCACTTTTGAAGACCTATCTATAGATAACCCACACGTATGGGTTTGATGAAAAAAAATGTTTAGTTTCAGTTTCAAAGCTCAAGTTTCAAAATACATCTACTTACCAAGTTTCAACAGTATAGGTTCTATAGTTTCGGAAAAAAGTGGCTGTGACATACGGACGGACAGACAGACATGACGAATCTATAAGGGTTCCGTTTTTTGCCATTTGGCTACGGAACCTTAAAAAGAGTGTCTATTCCTATAAAAAAATATAATAGATCGTTCACTTTAACGGTATCTCATCTGAGTAGTTAGTACTCAGCCTTGCAGATTTAACCGCAGATTGCACAGGCTCCTCGAGACCGTATCCCGGGTATCTTTGTACGCCTGACGGCAGAAAAGATACAAGACCTGTAAACTTTGCTCTTTAACATGAATTCCCTGTTATGGATATACTGTATTCTCTGTTATGTATATACCGTGGACAAATGGAATAACTTTGTGCCAATAAAATGTTTGTTTTCTTCTTTGGACGAGCCGTCGATCAGAATACTGATAATGGAAGACCAGATAGCCTAGTGTTCTGGTGTTTACACTGACTAGAGGTTCCGAGTTAGGATCAGGCGCTCGTATGATGGGTAGCAAATGCCTGTACTTAACCAAATCACGAATGTTTCATTTTTAGGGTTCCGTACCCAAAGGGTAAAAACGGGACCCTATTACTAAGACTTCCCTGTCCGCCCGTCCGTCCGTCTGTCATCAGGCTGTATCTCAAGAACCGTAATAGCTAGACAGTTGAAATTTGCACAGATTATGTATTTTTATTGTGGCTACAACCACAAATACTAAAATCAAAATAATAATAATAATTAAGGGGAGCTCTCATACAACAGAGTATTTCTGGTACGGAACCCTTCGTGCGCGACTCCAACTCGCACTTGACCGGTTTTTAAGATTGCAACTTATCCGAAGATATAATTTTATCTTACATCTTAGGTTGGCAACGCTACGCCAATCTCTTTGGCGTCCGAATTTTTCATTACGCTTTACCTACCCAAAGTATTGTAACTTACATAGGTACTTGCTTAATGTAATGGCGCTAAATATTTTGTGTGTGTTTGTTGTTAAAGTACTCTCTGCCTATCCCTGTGGAAAAGAGGCGTGACGTTATGTATGTATGTAAGTGTTTCTTGTTGATACGTTGAGTTCTGCTTCGTTAATTTATCTAGCATGAGCATAGATAGTACCGAGTCATTAATTATGCATAACATTACGTGTGTCAGTATTCCTAACTAATCGCAATTGTCATTATTCTCCATGATACCGTATACTGACTGAATTCTAAACGAGGGGGAGATGAGAGCATGTCGCTCAGAATATACGTCACAGTTACATATTAATAGGGCTGTGATTATTTCACTTGAAAGACGCTCAATCGTGTAGTGCCCGCTAAGATGCAAATGAACCTAAGGCTCTAAGGTTTGAACGGGTGGAATATGCAAGAACGTCAAATAATCCTCATGCTGACTTTAGAATCCTAACTTAATGACTTAAATGAGTTAAATGTGAATAAATAAATGTTTGTTTGTTCCCTCTTGACGCTCCAATGCTTCAAGCAGTCTTGATGATATTTATCATGCACATAGCAATGTACACGTAAAGGGACAATGCCACAATAAATAACCGGCCAAGTGCGAGTCGGACTCGCGCACGAAAGGTTCCGTACCATTATCTATAAATATGTATAATCCAGTGTAAGCCAGAGCTCTGCTCTAAAGCAGTGTGGGGTCACTTTATATTGGTCACTGATATATACAGACATACACACATTATTCTGGTTTTTAGTATTTTTTGTTATAGCGGCAACAGAAATACATCATCTGTGAAAATTTCAATGGTCTAGCTATCACGGTTCATGAGATACAGCCTGGTGACAGACGGACGGATGGACAGCGGAGCCTCACGAATAGAGTTTCCGTTTTTACCCTTTGGGTACGGAACCCTAAAAAGGCTATCATGTCCATTCCTGAAGTAGTTGTTGAGGGACATGATAGCCTTTGAACCGGAAAAGGTCACTGGCTACCATTTACCCCGTTTCTTGATGTAGTTCCTTCGGGACATAATAATTAAGAGCGTGCATCCCTACTGAGCTGGCAACATCGCATTTTTGATGATTTTTTCACAGAAAATGAATGAATGTTTCAAATATCCGCCTGTAGTGCACTTCGTTTCTAGTGTATCAATGTGTCCAATGCAATGATTAATCGTGATGGACTTTTATTATCGTACTAGCTTTTTCCCGCGACTTCGTCCGCGTATACTTCATTTATTGACAAACTAGCTGTTGCCTGCGACTTCGTCTGCAAAGAATTCGTTTATCACTATCCCGCGGGAATTTCCCGGGGTAAAAAGTGGCCTATGTGCTATTCCAGACTTTTCCCTATGGCCCGTTCTGGCGTGATTGAGTAACAAACAATTATCCATCCATTCAAAAAAAAATTCAAATTCAAAATTCTTTATTTCATAACTACATGCATACATTTATGATATAGGGGATGGAGCCGCCCTGTAAGCAAACAATGCCTGTATTGGGAAGCCCCGCTCTTCCGTAGATTATAATAGGTACAGTCACCAGCATAAATAAGTGATCATTTTTGTACCTTGTCGCTTTCAGTCGTTACATGATTTCGTATGGTTTTTCAAACATGACTTTAAAGTGACAAGGTACAAAAGTGATCACTTATTTATGCTGGTGACTGTACATACTACAACTAAACTAAACTAAAGTAACTAAGGATTAGAAACTAGATGGGGTGTATATGAGTTGATCTGAAAGTGCATGCGTGTGTGTGTGTGTGTGTGTGTGTGTGCGTGCGTGTGTGTGTGCGTGCGTGCGTGCGTGCGTGCGTGCGTGCGTGCGTGCGTGCGTGCGTGCGTGCGTGCGTGCGTGCGTGCGTGCGTGTGTGTGTGTGTTTGTGTAAGAGTGTGTTATACACTTTATATTGTGTGTACAAAAATTACGAGCAACGTTTTAGGAAATCTTCCATATCGTCGTATGTTTTAGTTTTAAGCCAATCTACAAGTCGCTTCTTACACTCACGATATAACAATGGATAAATTTGCAATTCTCTATTGATCTTATTATAAATAAATACAGAACGACTCCTGAACTGTGACCTGGCAAATGCCGTTCTGGTCCTTTGAGATTTAACCACGCTCACCATACATCTTTTATTTAAGTTATCAGGGTTATAAGGTAAGGTCTTGTGTATTTTTAAGGTACTTTGTAGAATATATAGTTTTCTAACCGAGAGAACATCACTGATCTGGTATAGTCGTTGAGTCGGAAATCCGATTTTTTTAAAATGCATTACCTTTAATAGTGCCCGCTGTGCACGTTCCAGGTCAATAAACCGACTTTTAGCTGCACCACCCCACACAGGTATGCAGTACATTAAGACAGATTGCACCAAGGTCAAGTATATTTCGTTTAATATATTACGCGATTTTGATTGATTGGTGACAGTTCTTGGTACAATATGTCTCAATGACCTAAATATCCAAAGCAGTTTTCTGACCCTACCGATGACCTGATCTAAGTGAGAATACCAGTTAAGGTGTTCATCTACTATAACACCCAGATATTTCGTTTGGGAAACTTTTTCAATATTAGGACAACTACAGTTATCAAAAATATTGGGGTCAGAAGGTTGACATGAATGAATTTTGAGTTGGATGTCGTATTCAGGTTGTGTACTGTTAGTGATACTAAAACATATATATTTTGTTTTGTTTGTGTTTAATGATAGAAGATTAAATTGTAGCCATTTTGAAATAAGAGCCATCCCCTTTTCAGCACTAGATTTCACCTCGCTCCACGACTTACCCGTAAACAGCACCGCGGTATCATCGGCATACGAGAAAAGCCTTGCATTTGGGATGCACATGTCACATAAGTCATTGATATAAATCAGGAATAAGGTCGGGCCTAGAACGCTACCCTGGGGCACACCATATAATACATCCTCGTCGTCACTGACATGTTTACCCAGTTTTACACGCTGTTTCCTACCGGTTAGATAGTTTTCAAACAACAGAAGTGGAGTTCCCCTTACCCCTTTTTTCTCTAGTTTTTGCACAAGAATAGGAACCGAAACGGTGTCAAACGCCTTTTTGAGGTCCAAA
The DNA here is from genome assembly GCA_963854515.1 of Pandemis heparana. NCBI lineage: Eukaryota > Metazoa > Arthropoda > Insecta > Lepidoptera > Tortricidae > Pandemis > Pandemis heparana. The sequence goes on from OY978010.1 coordinate 4,659,981, forward strand.
AAGACACCTAAACTTCTGTTGCTACCATCAAGGCCATCTATAACATGTGAAGTAAGAGCAGTTATTGCATCTTCAGTTGATTTGCCATGTCTAAATCCATACTGAGAAGGTGACAGAAGGTTAAATTTTGTTAAATAGTTAAGCAGTCTGGTATTCAATAGCTTTTCCAGGATCTTTGATATTGCAGGAAGAACTGAAATAGGCCTGTAGTTACTGACATCGTCCCTGCTCCCACTCTTGTACACGGGGGTAATTAAAGATTGTTTTAAAGAAATAGGGAAAACTCCCTGTCCAAAACAAACATTCACCAGATGCGTTATAATAGGAACTATTTCTTTACTAACATATTTTAAGAATCCTGTTGAAACATTGTCCCATCCAGGTGCACTACTACACTTTAGATTCATCAATGTACTACAGACCTCTTCCCGACTAGCAGGCAAAAGTACAAACGATCCAGATTGTGCAGGAAGGTTATTAAGGAATGTGTTAGGTTCGTTTTGAGAGATGGGGATAATCTGTTGAGCGAGCTCTTTCCCAATGTTTGCGAAGTATTTGTTTATAAAGTTAGCCGAGTTGATTGAAGTGGTTTTGATATTTAGTAGTTCTGTGTGAAGTTTATTCGATTTATTTGTATAGGTTAGTGTTTTAATATTTTTCCAAAGTAATTTATTATTTGAAACAGATTTTGCTAGGAGTTCTTTTTCATAATTTCTTTTTAGTTTTTTTATAAGATTGTTACAATAGTTTCTGTAGCGGATATACGTTATTCTTGTGATTTCGTTTCCAGGGTTGCTACGCTCCTGTTTTTGAAGCTTATTCCTATTTCTTATGCATCGTAGTATCCCAGGAGTTATCCATGGTTTGATAATACGCTTAGTGCTCGGTATTTCAATAACTTTTGTGGCTTTTTTCATGGATTCACTTAACATGTCTATCAGACGATCAGTTACAGCTTCAGGGTCGTCACAGAACAGTAATTCTTGTAAATTTTTATTTTGGAGACATTTTAGTCCAACTTCGAAATTTATTGTGATCTTACTTTTTTCTACATTTGGAGAATCCTTAATTTTGGACAGAGAAAGAAAAGTTGTGAAGTGGTCAGTTGTAGTGGTCTTTATGATAGCAACAGTAGGAAAAAATTTAGTCTTATTTATTTTTATAATAAAATGGTCTAGGCAATTCTTTTCTCTTGTAGGTTTTGTGTGACCGGCTAAGAGTCCAAACATAGATAGCATGTTCAGGTAATTTGTTCTGTTTTTATATTCATGCAAGGGTTCTAGCAGTTTAGGTTTTATATTGATACTAGCTGTTGCCAGCGACTTCGTCTGCAAAGAATTCGTTTATCGCTATCCCGCGAGAACTACGCAATTTTCCGGGATAAAATGTAGCCTATGTGCTATTCCAGACTTTTTTCTATCTATGTGCCGAATTTCATCCAGATCCGTTGGGCCGTTCTGGCGTGATTGAGTAACAAACAAACAAACATCCATCCATCCATCCATCTATCCATCCATACTTTCGCATTTATAATATTAGTTAGATAGCTTTTGCCCGCGGCTTCGCTCGCGTGCACCAGGAGTATTTCAATCCCGTTTTTTTCCCGTTCCCGTAAGAATTTCGGGAAATGTTTTCTTAATGCTCCCTACACTCCCCAAAGAACCCACTTGCCAAATTTCAGCTTTCTACAACCAGTAAAACGAAAAGTCCCGTTTTTCCCGTTCCCGTGGGAATTTCAGAAAATTGTCTCTTAGTGCTTCCCTACACTCATCAAGCAACCTACATGCCAAATTTCAGCTTTCTACGACCTGTAAAACAAAAAATCCCGTTTTTTCCCGTTATTGTGGGAATTTTGAAAATTCCTCTCTTAATGCTTCTCTACACTCCCCAAGCAACCTACATGTCGAATTTCAGCTTTCTACAACCAGTAAAACGAAAAGTCCCGTTTTCCCGTTCCCGTGGGAATTTCAGAAAATTGTCTCTTAGTGCTTCCCTACACTCATCAAGCAACCTATATGCCAAATTTCAGCTTTCTACGACCTGTAAAACAAAAAATCTCGTTTTTTCCCGTTCCCGTGGGAATTTTGGAAATTCCTCTCTTAATGCTCCTCTACACTCTCGAAACAACCTACATGCCAAATTTCAACTTTCTACGACCAGTAGTATAACAAAAAATCCCGTTTTTTCCCCGTTCATTTCCATCAAAATTTTGGGAAATCCTTTTGTATAGTGCTCCCCTATACTCCCCAAGGAACCTGAAGGCCAAATTTCAGTTTTCTACGATAATTAAAACGAAAAATCGATCCCGTAGAACTGAATATAAATCCCGTTTTTTCCTTATCCCGTTGGAATTTTCGAGAATCCTTAAAACTGTTTTTTACAATTATAATCACCTACTTCTATGTCAAATTTGAAGTCTAGTAATTATAGTTCAGGATTTCGTTGAACTGAATAGGTATAATATAAATCCCGTTTTTCCTTATCCCGTGAGAGTTTCCAAAAATCCTGAAATTATTTTCTTAGTTTTGTAATCATCTCCTTGTGTACGAAATTTGAACAGTATATTTATTAAGTATAGTTACTTAGATAGGGTCACTCGGAATCGAATATAATAAATCCCGTTTTTTCCCGTTCCCGGAAATTTGTGTGTGTGTGTGTGTGTGTGTGTGTTATTGTTTTCGTAATCAGCGACCCAATAAACCGTACAAACAATACTACCCACTATAATATAATAATAATAATACCCACGTTGATTTTCAGACTTTGTCACCCCCTATCCCCTTTTAGGGGTTGAATTTTCAAAAAACCTGAAACAGGTGTTTACTCATTTATCGTTAGGAATACTCATGTGAAGTTTCGAATAAAATAGTCTAACTAATCTTGTTTCCCCATACAAACTTTGGACCCCCATTTAACCCCCTTAGGGGTCGAATTTTGAAAAATCCTTTCTTAGTGCACCCCTAGACCTTATAAGGAACCTACGTGCCAAATTTGGAATCTCTAGAACCAGCGGTTTGGGCTGTGCGCTGATATGTCAGTCAGTCAGTCAGTCAGTCAGTCAGTCAGTCAGTTTCTTCTTTTATATATTTAGATTAAAGGGATAAAATACTATATCTCGTTTAATAAGAAAATAAAAGTCCATCACGATCAATTATTGCATTAGACACATTAATACACTTAAAACAAAGTGCACTACAGACGGACATTTGAAACTTTCATTCATTTTCTGTGAAATAATCGCAAAAAATCAACAAAAATGCGACGTTGCCAGCTCAGTAGGGATGCACGCTCTTAACAATAAGTATGTACAAAGTTTGTGAGTATACGATTGTTATGGGAGTATGGATTTGGATTAAATTTGCAATTAATAGAGCCGAATCATTTAAGTATTTTTCTGAGTCGCATACTCTAGTCAGAGTGTGAAGCGTACGACCTGTGGACTGTATGATAATTAAGGGAAATGAAATAAGTAATGGATAAATGAGAACACCAGCAAACACGACTGATCCTTTACTACTTCTTCAACAAGACTGACAAGACATGACAAAGTAAGATTCAAAAAAGCAAAAACAATTAAAAAAATATATAAAAAGTATCAAAAAGTAAAGAGTTCGCGACAGAGTGGTTTACTATTTTTTTCACGCTTCATTGCTTTTTCTTGCTTCTTTACAATGACATGATGTGTGGCGCTGCGAGGCCTGCGAGAGAATATCACCAAAAATGTTTGTCACTGAATTTTTTAGGTATTCCCAACTGTTAGTTGATCCCGCTCTAGGCCTCTTCCCGTCCCTTCACCTCGTACCACCAAATACTCAATAGAGCCGTCGTTTCCGGATATGAGGCGAAGAACTGAGGTATTCACAGTGACACTTTGACTTGAGTCCCTTTATGAAGGAGTTGCCGTGTGAAATGCCGTTCAGCCAATCGTCAAGAGGCTTAATTCCAGTCCTAGTTTTGGACGAACCAAGTTACGGGTAGGAACTAGTCAGGCATAAGGGTGCGACCACACCGCCGCTTAAAAAACGGTGACGTTACGGAATCGCAACAAAATGTATGAAGAAACGGTGAGAAAACGTGACGCATACGACACGTCACTGCGTATACGCGGCTGTTTGGTGCTGGTGCTATCTTATGTTACTCATAAGTATTATAAATGCGAAAATATGGATGGATGGATGTTTGCTTGTTTCTCAATCACGCCAGAACGGCCCAACGAATCTGGATGAAATTCGGCACATAAATACATACAGTCACGCCTCTTTCCCATAGGGGTAGGCAGAGATTCGGCACATAGATAGAGAGAATAGTCTGGAATAGCACATAGGCCACTTTTTATCCCGGGTAATTCCCGCGGGATAGCGATGAACGAATTCTTTGCACACGAAATCGCAGGCAACAGCTAGTCTAACTAATATTATAATTGCGAAAGTATGGATGGATGGATGGATGGACGTTTGTTTGTTACTCAATCACGCCAGAACGGCCCAACGGATCTGGATGAAATTTGGCACATAGATAGAGAAAAGTCTGGAATAGCACATAGGCTACTTTTTATAAGAATAAGAATAAATTTATTTCGTAAAAAATACATCAGCAGTATACAAAAGTGATTATCTGGCAGACCCCAAACTAGGCAGAGCCTGTATCTTGGGGCCTTGGAGTGCACTATACAAGACAAATTAACTTACAGTGGTTAGTAGACGTCAGTTAGAAGTTAAGGTAATTTCAAACTAAAATCCGTCTATCCCGGAAAATTCCCGCGGGATAGCGATAAACGAATTCTTTACAGATGAAGTCGCAGGCAACAGCTAGTCTTTAATATATAAAAATGAATCGCGAAATGTGTTGGTAAGCGCATAACTCAACAACGCCTGGACCAATTTGGCCAATTCTTTTTTTAAAATGTTCGTTGAAGTTTAAAGATGGTTTTTACGGCGAGAAAAATTCGAAAAATTTTTGGTTTTACTGGTCGTAGAAAGCTGAAATTTAGCAAGTTGGTTCCTTGGAGAGTATATAGAAGCTATAAGAGATGATTTCCCAAAATTCCCACGGGAACGGGAAAAAGGGGCTTTTTGTTTTACTGATTGTAGAAAGCTGAAATTTGGTATGTAGGTTGCTTGAAGAGTGTAGAGGAACATTAAGAGAACATTTCCCGAAATTATTACGCTAACGGGGAAAACGAGATTGAAATACTCCTGGTACACGCGAGAAAAGCCACGAGCAAAAGCTATTTGTCAATAAATGAGTCTACGCGGACGAAGTCGCGGGAAAAAGCTAGTATATTATAAATTTCTGTTAAACGTGGAACAGTTAGTGCGTTTCTCGGCAGATTCATACATCCTGTTGTGGGGGCATGACGTGTGTCTCGTGAGAACAGCTTTCAACTTCAATACAGTTGAGGTGCGCTCGTGTGCTTCCGTCGTAAACTTGCGAACACGCGACGTGCCCGTACTAGATAGAGGAATTACCAATAGAGTGGACAAGTTTAAGTTAGACATGACTGAAATTTCTTTTACGTTAGCTACATGGTATATGTATACATTGGATGCGATTCTACGTGCACGTCGCCTAAATAGCCTAGAACTAAATTTTCTAATTTTATAATTGGCGTTGTCATTTTGACTATGACAGCCGCTCATAGAATAGCAAAGGGGTTTAGCGGCGCCTAAATAAAATTAGGAATTTTAGCGGCCGCTGTAGAATCGGGTCCATTGTGGTGTTTGTTTGTTAATAACGGGTCCACTACTCCACCTAGTTCATTCCACAGTGAAACTATTTTAGACAATAATTTAGTGACAGAATATTTTAAGTCCGGCTCTGCTTTAATAAATATGGGATTTATTAATTACAGTAATTATAATAATTAATCCTATTATTAATAATAATTAGGCCTATTATACTATTATAGGCAATATTTTAGTGACAGAATATCTAAAGTCCGGCACTGCTTTAAAAAATATGGGATATATCAAATGCAGTAATTAAAATAATTAATCCTATTATTATTAATAATTAGGCCTAGACGGACGTTCCGTGATCAAATTGGGGACGTTTTGGAAAAAAGTCAGGTCAAGAGTACCCGAAACCGTCGAGCATGTATGAAGAGATTGATGAATATGGATGAAGCGAAAGAGGTATGTCCGGATCGTAGCAAGTGGAACAAAGTAGTCTCTGCCTACCCCTGTGGGAAAGAGGCGTGACGGTATGTATGTATGTATGAATGTGTAATAATAAAACGGCCTTGTTCTACGTCGATAAACGAAAATTTATCGCGAAAAACTAGTGCTAGCATGATGTAAGTGATAAATCACTAATCAGTTGCAGAAATAGATTGTTCGTTTTAACACTACTGGAAGAGATCCCTTAAAGGGACAAGTTCGCCTTTGTGCATGTATCTCAGTGTTTGTCAATTGTATTTGTCTTCTTTATTTTGCACAATAAAGAGTTTACATACTTACTATTGGTTAATTCTTCAATGCCTATCCGTCACGAGACAGATGTTGCCTTTGAAGATGTCGATCGATAGCCGTATCAACGGGTGCACCTTACACTTAAAGGTTTAGAGTAAGGCTGCTTATAATACCACTAAAGGTCAAGGGTCACGTCTTGGATTCGCATTTTGGGGCCTGATTTTTAAACCAACCGCGTGATAATACCACTTTAAAGTGATAGAAGTCGCTATATTACCACAAAATTACGAATCTATCTAATTAATATTATAAATGCGAAAGTATGGATGGATAGATGGATGGATGGATATTTGTTTGTTACTCAATCACACCAGAACGGCCCGAAGAAGCTGAATGAAATTCGGCACATTAGATAGAAAAAAGTCTGGAGTAGCCACATAGGCTACTTTTTATCCCGGAAAATTACCGCGGGATAGCGATAAACGAATTCTTTGCAGACGAAGTCGCAGGCAACAGCTAGTAGCTAATAAATGCCTGACAAAACGTTAAGACTATTGAAACGAAGTTATTGGCGTCTATTAAACTTCTCTTGGGCGATTAGTCTAGAATATTCTGGAAGCGCGCTATTGAGAATGCTGATCCTAAATCTGTGTATGACCGAAACAGATTTAGGGACAGCTTTTTCGTGACGTCGTACCTAGCAGTTGTTTTAGTACTTAACGACATGGACAGGGTGTTTGAAATTCAAGTTTAGCACACAAGCTCTAGAAACTATGCCTGTAATCCTGCCTAAAGACTACGAAGCTACATCAAGATAAGAATGTGACTTAAATTTTGTAGCTTCGTAGAAATAAAAGATATCTAAATGGCGTAATATTCTTTTTGATCAACAGCGTAGGTCATGTCTATACAGCATTATATTACAAGTAGTTTCTGAGGTTATTATGTTTTCAAGTACAAGTGAAGAAGTTTTTACAGTATTTTTGAAAATTACAAAGTATCGGAAAATTAAATATTAATAATAATGATAAGCTATTACTACGGCGCTTCTTGTTATTGTTGGAGTATATATTATTTTGATTCCGCGTGTTATAAGCGGAGGCCCGCTAGCGTTTTGAATAGGTTTCTGTCATGAACTCCTTTTCTCCATTTAAAACTCGCAGTTACCGTTAGATCATCTTTCCATCCTCTGTGTGATCTACCCCTTATTTGTTCGCCATTCCTGGCGTACCAGTTAGTTACAATTTTGGACCACTTTTCGGTGTTTGACCTCAAAATTATGTCCACCTGCATTTCAGTTGGTCGATTCTGTTAAAAATATCCGTCAGCCGTGTTCAGTTTCTCAGCTGCTCATTATGGGAAACTAGTAGCTAAACGTTAATAACTTTATACCTTCACGTTTATACAACCCAAAATGACGTTCAAAGCTACTAAATAATACAGGCATTTCGATCCTAATCAGAAAGTTGTGTACGAGGAAAACGCGACCGTATAGATTACTTAATTCTCTTAAGGAAAATCGGTGCGTGGACTAGTTGAAGTTAGGAATCGCAAGCCGAGGAGAGGGCGCAGCAGATGTCGGCCGCGATCGATACGCTGCCATGAATAATTAAAATGAATGTGCCGCTTTTTTGAACTTCACCTCTAGATGAACTGTTTGTACGGAATTCTTCTATTATGAACGGTACCGGTGTAAGAGGTGTCGCGTTCTTGAATACAAGTGGGCGTGTATTTTCATTTAAGACTGCGTAAGTTCCTGATCGATATTTGCTTTATTTATGTACAGTCGCCATCAGATATATCGTAGCGGGCGAGGTCCTCAAATAATTCGGAGCAGCAGCGTGTACGTAAAGAAGTATTTCAAACTTACCTATGTAGAGAAACGTTTTATGTGGGCCCTAGTTAGTCCTTGAGGTTCCAAGTTATTTACATGGCATTGTGTTTATTTACTTAAAAGTCGATGCTCTTTGCGTCCAATTTATCATTCTTGCGTGGAAAGAACGAAAGTTTAATTAAAATATCCAGTTACGAAAATGGAAACCTATTACCGGTTAATATTCTTAGGTGTAGAATTTAATTTTATTTCTAGCTTAGAGATAAAGAACTATAATAGCATCGAACAACCGGTTCGTTGTGGAAAAAATACAAAAAAACCATTGTCCGCCCACGCCTAGTTTTTCAGAGGTGACAATAGACGCACTAATTGATTGGCAACAGCTCTATTTTGTTTTGTTTGCTTTTTCGTTTCCGTTCAACAATTATTGAATACATAAAGTCTAATAATCTATTTTATCGTCGTTGCCGCCGGTTTTTCCTCGACAACACTGAGTTGACTATATCTGGGGGGCTACTCTGAAATTAAATTTTCGAAGCTCGTATCACACAGTCCCTCTCACTCTCAAGTAATTGAATATTAGTATGAGCAGAACGGCACCAAACGAACTTCGAAAATCGAATTTCAAAGTATTGGGCCTGTGTTCGAACGCAAATTACAGCACGTTGCGGAGATGTGGTGTTAAAGGCACCCTGCGTCGATTTGAGTGACGTGTTAACAGTTAACACCTCGACTGTCGGTACTGTGCCTACCAATCAATGTAACAAGCGACAACAAACAAGCTAGGTATAGGTACCTATAAGCACGTATAGAAAACATTTGAACATGGAAATGAACAAGTGTTTTGTGTTTTAAACTGTTTTGATGACATAGTGTAGTAGGTAGTCTAGACTACGCATGTTAAAAATATGCATGCAAAAAAATATTGCAAATAAATAATACAGTTGAAGAATATCGAGAGTTGAGATTGTTCCCATAATTCCCAGTAACCTAAGCGATTATGCAATATAAAGGTCCGTCCCCGAATTGAATTATTCTTGTAAAAATATCGGCAACGCTTCTTTGATTCTTAGCTTTTCTTGAGGCAAAGTTTTATTGGATCTGATGAATGTAGAACGACTTTTATTTGTTTGCGCGAGAGTTTTGCGACTACTGAAGAAGTTCTAATATCTTTAGGTACTTTAAGTACAGGTTGATTCATGAGTTGAGTAGGTAAGATTAAAAAGTTAAAGTTACTACTTATTCATTTCACATTCAATACAAGTTTTTACCACTAAAAATCCTAAAATAACAGACTTAACAAGACCCATATGATAAACGAGAAACAAAAAAAAACACACTACCCTAACGTTTGTGAAGGTAACATGTATGCCCACGCCAAATTGTAACTTTGTAGTAGGTACGTACTAAGAACCTCTGAGTAAAGCCGCGGACAGACAGAAAGACAGATATTCCTTCTCGACTACAGAACCCTAACAAACAATGAAAAACTATTTAAAGCTTATTAATATGAATTAAAATGTAGTATTTCATTCCATTTGGGAGTTTACAATTATAGAATATTAAATTAATCCTCATGACGTTAATGTTCTACATAATAAATTACAGCATCGGATTATTCCGAACGAAATTGGGACAAAGCAAAAAGCAGGCATAATTAAAACGGGACGCTCCTGACGTAATCTAGTGAATCCGATTAAATAAGGGAACACTGTAACAGGATGCGTCATTTAACATCATTATTATGAACAGAATTAACAAAATCAGTTACCTCGCTACATACTCCGCGATCGCTCATGCAAGACAGCTACTTCTGCGCGACACAAAAGCCCATATGCAAATCCGCCATTCTCCATACAAATCAACACATCATCATCTTCATTATCATCAGCTGTAAGACGTGAACTGTTAAACAAAGGCCACAACGAACGATAACTTACCTTGTGAACCCACCTGTTCTCTGCAACTTTCGGGCCCACCTGGTAAGAGGCCTGCTGACAACAAAATCCATTTAGGTATCACTAATATCATTCAAGACATTAAAGTCTAATTAGACAAGACAATAAAGGTTAATTTCAGACTCTATAGGTACGAGTTCATTGTCGAAGCTATTAGGTATGAGTAGAGGTATCTATCTATTACCCGATACAACTGTATTCCAAGCAAATCAACGACGTAATTAGTTACGTCAGCATTGTTTTTATTAGTGCTGGTACATTTATTTCCTTATTTATCTTCTTAATTACAAAATACTTCGACAAAATACTGCCCTGTTTCTTAGACTTGCCTTTGTTCTTAATTAATAATTAAAAGGATCGGATGAGCAAGTTTGAAGTTCTTATTTACCTACTGTACACTGTTATTGTGCCCAGCAGTGGGACGCATATATGCTGCATTATAAGGACCCTGAGGCTCGATTTTTGAAAGCATCGCTCGATAGCACCAGGTTATTATTTAATAATACTGCAGTGCTGAACTTGAAATTGGTACGAGCAGAGTAGAAGAAAATAACAGCAAAATTCTAATGAATTTTGTCCAACAACTTGAAATTTTGTACTTTAGCAATACCTACACAGATTTTAAACACAATGGTATTTTTGTGCCGAAAAATCAGACCCCTGTTTCCTCTTGTCAGGCCCGATGAAGTGTCGGGTGCTGTGGTTGGTATTGAGGCATCCGACATCCGATTAAAAAGGGACCCGACACCCGAAAAGTGTGAATCGGTTCTTTGGCTTAAGTAAGGGTCAGGCCACTCAGCAACCTGCAGTATAAAATTTAGGAAAATGTGCCGTGTCCGTACATGTACAGTAAAAGGTAGAATAATTTAGGAGACAGGGGCACGATTTTTGAATGAATATAAATCGAAAGTATTTACTACTCGAAAGTGGTCAAAATTGTAGCAAAACTTGTTTTAAAAGCAATATATATTATTTTTTTATAGTGAACAATTCACACAAATTGACCTAGTCCCAAAGTAAGCGCTAGTAAGGCTTGTGTTATGGGTACTAGACAACGATATACATACTTATATAGATAGAAAACATCCATGACTCAGGAACAAATATTAGTGCTCATTACACAAATATATACCCTTACCAGGATTCGAACCCGGGACGCTTGCTTCGCAGGCAGGGTCACTACCAACTAGGCCAATCGCGTCGTCAAAAGTTTGTCTACTAGACTTAGATAAGATAAAATACAACTGTTTTTTCGTAGGTAGCTTTTAAATAAATGGGCCCGTTTGGACGCTGATTTTGTATATAAAACTAGTTACAAAAAAAATTAAATGAAAAATAGATTTTACAAGTGCCGGCACGTAAGTCTAACGATGACCGTTGAAGCGCAGTAGTTGAAAATAAGGTATCGCGGGGAGTGCAGGGAACGCGGGCGGGCGTATTGTATTACCTACGATATGAATTTTTTTTCAAGGTAAACAGCATATTTTCTTGTAACTATTCTATTTAATATAGCGATTTGTAATTCGTGCATATGTTATGAATTCATGAATTTACAGCGCATGCTTCTAATTAGCCAAACGAATAACTCCCACCGACAACAATGCGCTTTTATTGTGCCTTATTCGGCCCGAGCGACGTGTGCGTGCCCTAATGTGCACTGCGTAAGGCTTGGTAAGGCCTACACCTAATCTAACAGTCACGTGCTCTGTATTGTTGACGCTCCTATTTACATACTCAGCACATCGCATCATAAATAATTTCGCATGAACTAGTCTCATTAGCCAAGCTCGGAATTTGCGCAGTTCAATGTAATTTTTCTGGCATATTTTGCCGTCTTATTGTATCTAATTTGTGCATCAGTCAAAAAGATTTAAGTATCAATCAATATCAGTTCTGTTGGTCGTGCTATTAAATGCTGCCTTTAGTCATTGATAGTATATCAAATGAATCAAGAAATTTTTATCTATTATTCTTATTATTATTATTTTTAATTTTTTTAGCTTTACTTTTCGGATTTTTCTATGTGTTCTAATTTTCAGTGTCGTTTAGAAATTGATAGTATAGACTGAGTGTCCTATGCGTATGCTTATGCTTTTGTGAAGACGAGTCCTAACGCTTCCATTAAGTTCAGTTTTAAAACCCTTTTCACTTCCTCGTTGTGTAAAAATATATACATTAAATATTTAGCTATCGAGCATCAAAATATCTCTACAAAATATAGTCTACTTCTCCAAATTATACGTCCATCTAAAAAATGTAAATTATTGTCGATATTAACTCTCTTTTTAGGTACTTACTAACAACAGTTCGTAGTAAGCGACTTAAAACAGACAGACATTAAAAAGGTTATATTATTTATTTATGTAAGTGCCATTTCAAAAGCACTGAATTAAATATAACCTCCAGAATTCACGGTGCCCTGAATAAACAAGCCCACCGTTTCATTAAATTTATTTTGTCTCGGTCCTTAACAAAGTCTATTTCAATCATAAACCCTAATTTCAGTGTCTTTATTCTTCAAAGTTAATTACCTTTGCCATGATTACGCAATCCGGCCAAAATATTCAAATTGGCAACCTTTTCGAACAGAAATTTGTTTTGTGAAGAAATAAGACCACTATAATGAAATATTAATAGCTACTGGGGTCTTAAAGATAATATTAAACAAAGTGATGAAGCGGAAAGTTGATAATATTTGACCAGAAGTGCCCTTTAAAATAGGTCAGTAACTTTAGTTACGTGCCTATATATTTACTTTGTGCAGTATTTTTGCTCGCCAGTTGAGACAGTGTATAACGATAGGTCATTTGATAATATTTTTAGATATTTTGCATTACATACCTACCACCACGAGGTAGTTTCTATAGATAAAAAGGACATCGATAATTTTCGTACAGGGCCGTGTAACTAGAGTACGAATATACATACCTTTTCAAATACTTCCACAGATCGCATTAAATAGCAGACTAAAAAAGTTAATCACAGACGAGTAGAAGGATTTCTTAAAAGAATTCTCTCATCCTTAGTACGAATAAATTACAATAATTATTAAGACCTAGGCTCCGTAAAAAATCGTTGATGAGAATTTCTATGAAAGTATTTTCTTTTTATTTAGATTTGCAAAAAAATGCAGATAGATAGGGTGAACGGAACTGAGCCTAAATAGCTCGTACTTAGTCTCCCAAAATATGTCAAACCATTTGTATGGAAACTTTGAAAGCAGAAAGGAAGTATTTTCCTTTAATTTTTTATTTTAACTTTTCTCTTGTTTACTTACTGAAATTTAGCTCAAGCCACTACACCACTGTTTTACCTCGTAGTACCAACCTACATTGCTTGATGTCTTTGATAACTGACTTCAGAGTGATGGTGACATTCTGTGGCAAGAAGTGCTAGTATTAAATAACCAATGTAATGTGGTTGTAGTCAGTGTTAAGAATGACAAAAGTACATAGTTTTTTTTTATTCACGAGTAAGCTAAAAAATATTTTTAAATTCTGCAGCTCCGAAGAGAGGACTTGTATTTTATCATATCATCCACAAGCCAGTGGATTAATTGAATAAAACGTAATCCTTATTCGTAATTATTCCATTCCGGTTTCATGGCAGACTTGATTGAATAGTTACGAATGTCGCAAATCTGCGGGTGCGGCTTACCCTCCCAATTTAAACGCCATATGAAACAGGCAAATTAAAACTGGATTTATTAAGTCGGTTGTTAAAGGCCATAGATAAAATATTCAAGCTCTCACGAGACATGATTTATATTGAATGGACATGAAACGGCTAAAACACTATTATGTATTAAAACATTATATTATGGTCTTCTGAAATAGGTCGAAATTAGTGGAATCGTTTCCAATTTACAATTGTGTTTTAGGAGAAGTTAAAGATAGTATCATAAATAGAAAAAAAAGATAGTAAAAAAGGTAGTTTGAATTGAAAACTATAGCCCTCTCATTAATTAGGAAGGAAGGAGGAAGGAAGTATTCTGATTAACAATAGTGAAATCGAATGATAAGTACTGTCGGTTCTAGCTGCCAGGTAAGTAGGTACAGTCAAGGGCATAAATATATGTACGTTACCAAGCCATCAAAAACATTTATACACCTTTATACCTAATACTTCGCAACAACGAAAAGTTTTATGCAATTTTGCGGCAGTAACCGCAGTTACGCTTTTGTTGTTGCTAACTTAAGAAATTAATCACTTATTTTCAATTATCAAACACGTTAGGTAACTTGTTTAACAAAGTAAGAAACCTTGAAAAGTTCTGTAAAACATTTCAGAGACTCGTAACAAAATAAATAGCAGCTATACTGCAATCCAAATTAATTCCTTTTTTCCCTTTTATTGCGACCACGGTAATTCTACCTACCCGTTAAACAAAGATCGGGCCCGTTTATCAACAGAATACAAAACTTTTATTACAGGTGTTTCAGTATGCGACAACACTTGTAATACAAAGTTCCGTATCTTTTGATAAACAGGGCCCTGCAGGCTTATTACGTAACTCGCTCGCGATCACCATCGTCTTCATTTTGACAGTTCATGTATGGGCTGACAATTGGCATCGGAATCAGCTAGCTGTCACATTCATACAAGAACTGTCAAAATGAATACGATGGCGATTGCGAGCAAGTTACGTAATAAGCTAGCTGTTCTGAATGAATAGGTTGCTCCGTCACTTTAACGGCAAGCAGTGTTCCCATTCAAATTAAACTTCCAGTTTGTGGTCTCATTTGTGACAATATCTGGTTAAGCAAACTGAAATTTGCAGAAGTCAATTTGAGCTCATTGTTTCACGTCTTGTAATTAACCGCCACTTCAATCACTATTGAGAAGGCCTGGATTAAATGATGCGAACATTATTAAAATTTACTTTGAATTTGGACACAAAGGGCCCACAATAACGTGGAACACTGCAATCAATAAAATATAGCGCTACTCAGAGGGTATTGATTGCTTTGACATAATAATTGTAATTTTCCTTGACTACCGAAATTGAAATGTGGCCTCGAGTCTTGGTTAGTCGTTGGCGCGTTCAATAATTGTTTGAATTATTGAAGAGTCTGCAATGAAGGTCTTTTGCCGTTGTATCAGTTGAGATTAAACTTGAGAATTTATCTAGAGACCTCAGCTGTAATAATTAGGCTTTAAGTTTCCTAAAGCAATTAATTGAATGCCTGAGGAATTTTAATGAAAACTGGAGTTTAAAAATTTACCCCCTTATTCATAAACGCTTATTTCTGCTAACTTAGTAATCATTTTTCCTTGACAATTACCTTTCACAAATAATGACAAACGTTTGCTAAGTTAGCAGAGGCCTATAGACCGTTTATGAATAAGAGAGTTAGATACCAAGCATACAACCTGCACTAAGCCAGCCAATCTACTACAAGACAGCTGAGAAATACAGATTGGAGATTCCCTTTAAAGCGTAAAGGGTATAAACGGAAACCCTATTCGTGAGGCTCCGCTGTCCGTCCGTCCGTCTGTCACCAGGCTGTATCTCATGAACCGTGATAGCTAGACAGTAGATGATGTATTTCTGTTGCTGCTATAACAACAAATACTAATACTAACTAAATTCAAAATATAATCAATATCCCATACCACAAATGCGTTTTTTTTTTGCGTTTTTACTCGATATTAATAGCGTAATATTCACAGATGATGTATTTCAGTTGTCGCTATAAGAACAAATACTAAAAACCAGAATAATGTATGTATGGCTGTATTGGCTGTAAATATATCAGTGACCAATATAAAGTGACCCCACTCTGCGTACATTTTGCTTTGGAGCAGGGCTCTGTTTACACTGGTTTATACATTGTATAATTATAAATTAAGTAACATTATCCCTTTTTTCACTTTCACATTGCTCTCTCTTTCCATGGGTGTCATATTTAATAAGGCGACTGAGCAGACTTGATGCGAGAGTGGGCAGAAGTGCCCACTACTTTTCCAAGAAAGTTATAAAGTTTTGGTAGGTACCTACTCAATGGCTAACACGACCACCATGTCAAAGTAGGTAGCGACTTAAAAGAGAAGCCCATATTTTATTAGTCACTACCAATTGAGAAACGACGACGAAAAAACGCGCCATCCTTTACATTTACCCAAGATATCACACTAATTACACTGTTCGCTGGCTTACATGTACCTAAATCTAGCCCAGATCACAATTTCCCTCCTTATTTATTACACTGTTCGCCGGTGTTCCATACAAACAGGAAACTACTACGTGTAGTAATCTTAGTAACAATCAGTGCGTTTGCTTAACGCCACGCGTGAACGTCACCGTAATCCACTTAGCGCGGCGGCGGGACGCCCTGCCGATCTTGATTGCACGACACGACAGATATCCTTTTGTCAGAATTTATCCACGGCTAGGGCTGTCAGCTATCCGTGATCAAAAGTTTTACAAAATCGTATACTTACCTGTAAGTATTTAATAAAGGATTCTTCATACATGCTCGTCGGTTTCGGGTACTCCTGACCTGACCTTTTTCCAAAACGTCTCCTATTTGGTCTCGGAACGTCCGTCTGGGCCTTCCCCTCTCAACGCAACCATTCACACTCCCCATATAGATCTGTTTAGTTAGTCTACTTTCATCCATCCGCTCTACGTGACCAAACCACTAAGCATACTTTTTTCTACCCTAGTCACAAAAAAAGTCATCAAGATGTCATAAGGGTGAGGAGGAGGATGTTCATCAGGGATAATGCCCGATTCTAATAGTGAAAGAATTTTACAAATCGGTCCAGTAGTTTCGGAAGCTATTCCATGCGTACAAACAAACAAACAATCATATCTTTCCTCTTAATATTAGTGTAGACGTAGATTAGTGTAGATATATGTGTTTATGTGTGCGTAATGTGTAATAATTAACAATGTTCCATATATAATTATGTCACAATTGGTGAAAAGATTGGGCAGCCATGCTGGTTCAGAGCACGATACAAATTGTTCAATGACTGTGTCGGTTTTATTTATAAAACTGGCTTATTGTTCAGCCATGAAAGCCGTCTGGCTTGCAGATAATAGTATTAGATGAATTATTAATGCATTTGTTTTATTATGCGATAGTTATTGCGATGCCATTTTAAATTAGTTGTAAGTACTTACGTAGAAGCGTGAATAATGCTAATGCATGAAAACATTTATATTCAAAGCAAATGGACATAGAAGACAGCGTACAAACTAGTACCTGGTACCAACTTTATGAAAAAAAAAAACAGAAGGATTATTCTGATGTGAATAAACGAACTCGTTTAAAATACGGATTATAGGATGAAAGGAAACAGACAGGTAGGAATTTCATAAAAAACCGGCTGAGTGCAGGTCGGACTCGTGCACTGAAAGTTTCACACATATAAGTTACAGTATGCTTAGTGTAGGTTTTCGGTCACAAAATACGACTCGAACGCGTTTGCGTAAAAATGTCAAATACTATGGGAACAGTTTGTTGCCGTTTCGATCCGCAAGTGGTGCTGCCAATTTTTCCATAGTAATTGAGATGTTTACGTGAAAGCTTTCGAGACGTTTTTATATGTGAAAAATTGCACTAGAGGCTCAGTACCCGGCCAGAAATTTGCACTTAGGTCTTTGAAAAGAGACAATTGGCGTCACGTAAGTAAGAGCGAAACAACGCTCAACGAATCCGAAATAAGCAGAGACGACCAATGTGCAATCCATATAGCCAGGTACTGTGCAATAATAGGTATTGAGAGGTTTACCATGCATATTATTTTATCGACTTTGAAAAAAGGCACTTTGTTTGTTATCTCAGGACTCTTCATTCATAAAACTTATTGTCTAACTCACTCGCAATCGCCATCGTGTTCATTTTGACAGTTCTTGTATGAATGTGACAGCTAGCTGATTCCGATGCCAATTGTCAGCCTATATATGAACTGTCAAAACGAACACGATGGCGATTGCGAGCGAGTTAGACAATAAGCCTACTGATCCGGATCTCGTACAGTCACTGGTTCATGGACGTAGAATGGATAATCATGAGCCGTGCTAAGGCGATCTGGGCCCCGATTTTTGAAAGCACATCACTCGAAAGAGAGCCATCAGTATCTAAGCTACTCGTACCTATTTCAAATTCAGCACAATTTTTCACCACCTTCGAGTGGTATTTTCACACATGTGTTTTCAATAATCGGGCTCCTGGGGATTGATTTTTGAATCCACATCACTCTAAAGTGCTTTTTGAAAGCAGTAAAAAATAGTGCCGGTTTTGAAATGTGTAGAGTAGAACAACACAAATGAACATCAAAATCACCGTTTCAAAATAGTACTTTCGGGAATCAACCCTCTGGTTGTATGCGAATATTATTAAGATTCCTACATTGCATAGTTGTTGTACTCGCTGTCATGAGCTTAATATTAAAATCTAAAATTGTACAAGGGATGCCCAGTGCTCATTACGCGCCCGGCGGGAATTCTAAGCCCGGTCTAAGCGACCCACGTCGCGTGCCCTCGATTACTGAAAGCATGCTTCGGGTTAAGATATTTAATTTATTTAAAGACTGAACTAAGGACAAGTTCCTTTTCAAACGGAACCATTATAGTTGTGTCCTGTTCCTGTTCGTATGTTACAGGCATTTTACTCGGAAACTACAAGGACTATGTGAAATAAATATTTTAAAAAATATTTTTTACTGCTTTCGAATTTCGAATAGTACTTTCGAGTGATGTGCTTTCAATAATCGGACCCCTGTTTTTAATAATTGATTGTGCTCAAATTGTTAAAGGAATTATTGAGGAATTATTGTATCATAAACAAAAATTTTTTTTTTGTTTCAGGTAATGCTTTCAGTGGAGCCGTTAAGCGGATTTGTGAGCTATGAATGGATCCAGGATTTAATGTTTCCGGAAAATACTGTATGTACTCGTACTTACCTAATAAACACAAGAAAAATAAAAAACACGGGGTAGAATTGAATCGCTTTAAGACGTAATGTTAAGGCCCCAGTAAGTACCTAGTTCAGTGCGGCTTATGTATTGTACACACACACACACTTTATGTGTTTTGCATGTGTGGGTTTCTTCTAGGTGTTTTACCTTCACGCAACAGCTCATGGTTATTTTCCGAAAAACATATATACATACATACACACATACATAAACCACGTCTTTGTCCCAAGCAAAATGTACGCAGTGTGGGGTCACGTTATATATTATTGGTCACTGATATATACAATACATACATATTAACGGTTTTCGCAATTATTCCTTAATCTGTGCTACAAGACCTACCTTCATACCAAATTTCAAGATTCTGCGTTCACGGGAAGTAGGTTTTGATTCCCTTGAGAGTTGCGGAAATTTGCGGTATAAACGGCTGTATCTTTTGATTGCGTTGGCTTAGAAGTTTGATTTTTTCACAGCTCCAAGGGGCAGTGGACCTGAGTATTTGATATAAATTTCAGCTTGATACCTCCACGCGATCCTGAGAAAAAGGGTCTTGACAGACGGACGGACGGACGGACAACAAAGTGATCCTATAAGGGTTCCGTTTTTTCCTTTTGAGGTAAGGAACCCTAAAAAGTCAGTAAAGATCTCCCCTTGTTGTCTTGTTAAGGAATCGTACAGCGACGTTTTTAGATGTCTGAAATATTTTGATATTCTTCTGTATTTTTTAAAATTTTATGTGCAATAAAGAGTGTACATACATACATACATATTTAGGTTAGAATATACCTCTACCAAAAGTGGCAAAGCTAAACAATTTTCACTGTTACGCGTAAAGCTTTTCAATTTGTGCAAAATGAGTTCAAGTGACAAGAATATGAAATGTGCGCCACCAGACTACAAAAAAGAAGCTAATTTGACGGTAAATTCGTTTCCGGCGAAATCTAAGGACAAAATCCAGCTTATTTTAACGAGTTGGCTACAAGTAAACACATTTAAATACGTTTATTTTTGTTTGTTATTGTTTATTTTCAAAATATTGAGAAAATTCGAAATATTATAAACGGGATGAAGCGTACGAAATGTCGACTGTATGATAATTAAGGAAAATGGAATAAGTAATGGACAAAATGAGAAAATGAAAACCCCAGCAAAACTGAACTCCTTCTTTTACTGCTTCTTCAACAAGACAAACCAAACTGACAAGACATAACAAGAGTAAAGTTCAAAAAGCAAAAACAATTAAAAAATATATAAAAAGTATCAAAAAGGTAAAGAGTTCGCAACACGGGATATGAACCGCGATTACCTTTATTGAGCTCCTGATATTTCGACGCTGTTGCATGCATTATGATGAATGAACTGCAAGGCTCTGAGGGCGTAGCCAGGTCTACTCTAACTCGCTAAGACTCCTGGGTTTAACGGAGAGTACGGGTTCTTACGCTCTGAGCAACAATAAAACATCAAAGAGCTTTCTTCTATGTATTAATTTCAAACTCTTAGACTAATACATCAATCATGCCTTCGGAGGCAGCTGTCCAGGTAATGCCCAAGAATGACTTTGTTTCATAATATTTTTCAATTAAATTCTAACTTTAAATTATAAATACAAACTTTTGTACCTACAAACTCAAGTTATCACAGAACTTAAGGCGCTGTCAACAGCAAATGATCTGAAGCAGCGCCACTCTTCACACATACGGTTCACGTGCCTGTTAGTGAAAGAGAAGAAACTATTCCGGCAGCTTGGCGCGCGTCTAAAATCTTGCAAATAAGACACAAATCATAAGAAATAAACAAAAGTATGGATTATTTGTGAAATATGACTCGTTAGCCGTTTAGGTATGAATATGCTGACTTTATGTTTTCAATTGCAGAACCATAAGTCGAAAAAATAAAGACATAGAACCGTTTAATGATGGTTTTAAGACCAATCTTTGCAATTATTTTCTATCAAGCCGATTTTGTTCAATTATGTATCGAGCCCGTCTAGCGTGTTTGAAATATGATGAAAATTAACATTATATTTTTTTGTATTTTTTTCGTGTGCAGTTATCCTTAAAAAAGTGTTTAAATAACATCAATTTCAACAAAATTAGGTGTTGTCAGCCTCTTAACCGTGACTCATTGAAAACTCATATTGAGAAAAGCTTTAAACGTCACATTGGCCAAAAAAATAATGGTGTATTTCCAAACCTAGTCAATAACATACATTCAATTATTTTTTAAAGAGTGTTGGCACACAAAGTATAGAGATCTCTTTCCTGCCTTGCCTGGTACCCTTAGCACAAGCTCTGCTTAGTTTGGGATTGGGTCAATTGGTGTAATTTGTCCCATGATATTTATTTATTATTATTATTATTTTCTGATTGTCCATCAGCAAGAACGGCTAGCACGCGCCCATTTTTCTTGCGTAACGTAGTCTGCGTTCTCCTAAATTTGTTAGTGGAAGGAATTCACTGAATTCTGTCAAAGGATCTTGCGGCAAAAGTTTGCCAGACAACCCGGTGGGCGTGTAATAATAATGAGGTGAACAACTATAGTATAGCCCAAAGTCAGCTCTGTATAGTGTGATGACGTTTAAGGATTAGCGTAGAAGAGAGAAACGGACAACCGTCCGGGATTAAGAGATGGAGAGGCGTATTTATGTGTAACGGTGATGAAGAAGAATTAGCGGTGGTAACCTAATGGAACCTATGGTTAAGTTGAAGATCGAGGATCTTGTAGCTTAGGGCTCTGAGCCTATCTGAATTCAAATAGGTATGAAAAATACCACGAGCTTTTCGGTGAAGGATAACATCGTAAAGGAACCTGAGCACATACGAATTATTTGAGTGGTGCGTGCGAGGGTCCCGATCCCCACTGGGCCCTGGGAACTACAGCTCAAGGCTGACCTGTACTAAGCATTGGGACTTATTAGGGTTAGAAGCATACGTGCAATTTTACGATGGAACTTACGCTAGATATCTTAGTCACATGAAACTGTGGTAGATGATAAAGCGCTTGCCTTAAACGCTTTATTTTGATATTTACACCCATAACAAATACTTGCCTGCTCACTTCCCTTTACGCCTTCACGACCCATTTACCGTCACATACGATTATAGGTACATATTTTACTGAGTATAAGATAAGTTAAGGGACAGATCCACACAATATAATGATCACATAGGTGTTCATACAAACACCATTAAGCAAAGACCTCTCTAAATTCACTCGGAAGTACAATGACGTTCGCTATTTCGTTCTGTAAAATGCTATACAATAAGATATGGTGAACGCGAGCCTCGGATTGTAGTAAACGGTCACCATCGGACCCCAACTGCAATCATCAAATCCATGTTGGTCGCTTCCAGGCTCTTCTTTACTGTGATTTATTAACAGGTACATACGTACTTCGTTCAACAATACCTTAATCTATGTATCCATACATAGATAGGCGCAAAGAATTGGATGGGATACGCGGGATACAATGCGCGGTTAATAGGTTACAAGCCATTGTTTCATGCAATTAACTACATCCACGTTGTAGTATCATGAATTTACTTTGTTAGTAATTGCTGTTCGTTATATTCAGTGTATAGAAAGGAGAATGCTCGATTTATGATCACTAGTAACTATGCTTTGGCGTAGGAAAAAAAATCGCGGTTAATTACTAGTACCTTAGACATATTTTGCTACGGGATCTGGACCGCAATTACCTTTACTGATACTCTACCTGTGATCATGATGCATGCAACTGTGCCGTAATATCGGGAGCTCGTAAGGTAATCGCTGTGTACGTCCTGTAGAATAATGTTTGCATGCGGTAAATATGAAACTTTGACGCATCGTCGATCTTCCTTCCCGCTATTATGAACAGACGACCGATGATGATAGATATACCTACATACCTAATAAAAAATTGAATTTAAAGTACCTATATATGTATAAACTAACAAAAAAATGTAGCGTTTTGTGCTCAAAATTTGTACAAAATTTGTACGCACGTAAATTCGTACGTACGTACGGTGGTGGTGGCAGCGATTGACCGGTGCTATTTGTACCTAAATTCCGTCTATTATTTTCTATACTTTATGTAGAAATGCCAGAGAATGAAGATAAGATGCATTATTTAACGAGAACGCCACGTTCTTCATAAGTGTCAAATTTTTTAAGTAAAATACTTGAGTACGAGTAGGTATAGCTACAATTTCATAATGCAAGCTTTACCTCCTTCGTTCGCTGTCTGTTCTTTATTGTATCTATTGAGTATCGATTGGTGTTTGCTCCGAAAATACCTACCAGGCTTAATTTCTCGCTAGTCTCGCTACAGAATCCATAAGAGTATATATATGGGGCTGGGCTCCTTTGACCTCAGCCACATACATTCCTTCGCCTGAATTCTGGAGACGTTTATTACCTGCTGTCTACACAGGGCCAGAATGCCTCGAGTACATTCTTACAATGGAAGGGTTATACAGTGCATTCTGTTCTGGGGTCCGATTTCCGAAATCATCTCACTCGAAAGTGGCAAAATTCTGTACTGGATTTTAAATATTATTTATAAGAAAATTACAGTATGCAGGTCGAAATTAAAATTTAAATATATTAAGCTGTATTTTTGTAACAGGGCTCAGATATTTACTACTTTTGAGTGATGTAAATTCTAAGCCTATAAAGTAAAGTCAATTTGAGTCAAAATTTTATTTATAATCTAGATAGCTATCAAGTAACATTTTAAAAATAACAACAGCATAAAAGCTTTCATTTTAACTTTTTTTACAAGAATTTGTTCAGAGTCGAATTTTATATTTTTGCGTAACTTAATTTTCCACGACGCCGGTCTAATAATAATATTACATAAAAAAATTAAACAATACTGTTTACCGGCTTCGTAAATTGCTTTGTTCTTAGAGAAAGGCTGCGTTAGGCAGAATGAGCGTGACGCCTGTGGCTTATTTCCATTAGGTTTTTTTTAACCTCAAACTTAGCAATTTTTATAATTTGTGTAACAGCAGACAGCTTTAAAAAGGTAACGTGATCTTTACCGAAATTACTTTTGTAAAAAAATGATTAATGTAGCGTTTTAACCGCTGTCAAATTATTTCTTCAGTATACATATTTATAATAGAAGATAACCACCGTAAGCGTATTATCTTTATAAATTGTTTGTAGCGTGAGCACCCTGTAGCGTTTTATTAAGTCTCTATGCTCGGTGTGGTTCATTTATTCAAAACAAGCGGCAGGATACTGATTGGTAGCGGTCGAAACGCCAGCATATCTATTCTTAAAACAATTTTTACACTTGAAACAGAATCATTCACCACATTAAGGTATAAAAAGAATCATCAGAAACAAACAAAAGACACAGACAGCGAAGATTATCGACGTATACCTACTGATGATACTTAGGTATATGTTCTTCTTCCTCGTTCCCTCACTGTTGAGGATCGTGACCTACATGGAGAGGTACAAACAAAAAAAAACAGTCGCATTGAGAATTTCTTGTATTTGTTGTCCGTTAAAAATAGAACGTATGGTTATATTCTCTTTGAATAGGAGCTCAAAATACAGGTATTTTGTTACACATTCATCCTCATATTTATCTTATTGCTAATAAAATTTATAATATTATGTATTTCTTTAATTGTTGGCCATTCTCTTAAAAGTGGTACCCCCAACTTTTTTTATGGGATTTTGTTTCTTTTTACGGATTCCTACTCAGAATCACGAGCACTATCGATCCTGATAGGAGAAAAAAAACGTCCCAAAATTGCCTTTTCCATTCCGTTACTTCATTCATACAAATTTGTATGGCGGTAACGGAATGGAACGAAATTTTAGGCTAGAAAATATATGGACTTATCGACTTTGCTCGTGATTCTGAGTAGGAATCCGAAAAACGAAACAAAATCCCAGAAAAAAGTTGGGGGTACCTTTTAAGAGAATGGCCCTGTTAAATTTGCTACCAAATAACAACGCACAACAGAAATTACAAAGCACACAAAATGACAAATATTTTCAAAACAAGAAAACATTCTGTCTGTAGTTATTTGTTATAAATATAAAAGGCATTATTCTCTGTCGTGACGTGGCACTTGTTGAGTGGGGTAGCTTTCAGCTTATCAGACGTAGGCAGGTGTGCCCTTTTACGACGCTGCCCTAGGGATAGACGCAAGCGGGGTAAAACTTACCACAGTACACGTAACTCAGTACGGTATCATCATATAACGCCTCGAAATTGCACACGCGCGAGTGCATCCGCCTTGTCTGTCCCGTTCTCACCCGCTGTCACGGGCAACCCTGGCCGAGGATTTATGTATTGAACGCGTGCGGACAGTGCTTGCTCGTGTGAGTGTGGATTCAATGCGTTGTTTGTCGATGACATGCTGGGTTTATACTGTGAATAAAGCATTTTTTGTAGTGTAATTATGAAATGGAATTAAAACACCGTTCAAGGTGATTAACGACGGTAATAAAGGACATGCCTTGTTTTATAAATATTAAATACGATAGATTACTTAATACGTCATTGAAGCCCAAGGCTGCACATTCATGATAGTAGTAATATGTATTCATGATAGTAAGAGGGGGGGTAATAATGGCGATTGGTTTTGAAAGAAAGTTTTTGAAAAATGTATTGGTTATATATAGTCCCTCTATTCTTTAGTAAATAATATTTGCAACAGACCGAGGTCGCAAGAAAAAATCTTCAACATTCTTGCATTACATTATGGCATTAGGTTGACAACTTCTAATCCGTTCGCATCATAACCACTGGCTAGCACGAGAGGGCGCGAGAGTTGCGTCGCGCGCTAGAAAAACTACCCGTCTCTTTCTACATAACGAATAGTAAGAAAAAGACGGGTAATATATATATAATTATTGCGCACGCGATGCGACTCTTGTGCGCTCTTATGCTAGACGTGCTGGCAATGTAATGAAACTTGCAGGATTTGTCTTGCAAGTTGAAGCTGTGCCTTGTCTTGCAGCTTGGGCCACGCCCGCGCGGCGGTCGCAGACGCCGCGGCCCCGCTGGCGCGCTCTGTAAACAAAATTAAGAAATTGAATAGATTCGCTCGTTTAGAGCGATTGTTATTACAGCAGCCGTTGTTTTTAGAGCACCAAATGGACCCTTACTTTTATTTATTTAGCGAATCTCGTTTAATTGTTTTTGTTGAAGGGTTTTATCAAGGATTACGTCAATCATTTGGTATTATTGTGCTGTTTCTTAGGTTAATTATAGATAATCCTGTTCAAGTGTATTTAGGCGCGGAAATGATAAACAACTTCGTCGAATTGTTGATTATTCTGCAGGTCCAGGGTTTTTCAACGTCATTTTATCGTTATTGTTACCAGATGTGGTACAGAATATGTGGTATTGATCAGTATTTCATAAATTACATAGGAGTTTCTCTATTTTATTAATCAGGCGTTACTTTGTGGAGTCAATTTCAATTAATGTACAAAAATCATTTAAGTACCTTGTTTCTCCTCTACTCACGTGCAAGACAGCTAAGCTTGTGCGAAATATATATGTTTTCACCTCAGCACCTCAGACAGGCGGGGTTATGGTCTTGCTCGTGAGTAGCGGAGTAGGAAGGTTAAATGTTTTTCGTTCATTAGGAGTTTCTCTTCTAAAGACATAACCCTTTTCAGAAGTTGGCGTGTAATAAATTCGTGTGTTAGGCTCGGATACCTTGCCAGAGTAGCGCAGTGTCAGCTTGGCGCGAATATAGATACAAAACATAATATACGGACATAGTGACGACCGGTCATTCAAAACCATCTCATCATCATTATTATCTTCATCATCTTCCCTCTTCTTCCTTTCTTGACGGTCTTAACTAAACCGTCTAACACAACTAAATTCTTGTAATTAGGTAATGCACTCACGTTACTGCCGGTGGTTGTACGGTCGCCCGAATAAGTGGTCTACCACTTTTCACCTATCTTCCTATCAAATGAAAATGTCGCTAAAGCCGAACTTTCAAGTTGAAAGCCTGTCTTATCGACGTTATATATTGTGACGTGCAAAGGAATTTTAACCTTAGGGTGGTAGACCACATATTTGGCTGATGGTACATAGGCAGATAACATAATCTGTATTCTATCGATTCAAACTTTCGCGATTTTCACACATTATTATATAATAAAACGGGACTTAATCAAGTAAACAAAAACAAGAAGTATTTTTGTAAATACCTCGACGTTTCGGACGCGACTTTGCAGAAACTAATAATAAAGACCAAGTGCGGGTAGTTAGGAAAACCCGTGCAGCTAGAAGATGTTGATACCCGCCACTTCAGTCCTCTCGAGACCATGGATGCAAAGTAGCGTCCGAAACGTCGAGGTATAAATTTACAAAAATACTTTTTGTTTTTGTTTACGTGATTAGGTCCCGTTTTATTATACACCGTGTTTTTTTTGATTTACGATAACTTCGGCATATTACTAGGTATATCCATAGAAACTAAGTGGTAGATTAGATTTTTAAATATAAAAAAAAAAAAAACGGTTTAGAACAAAGTAATTAAATGTTGTATCTTCGATCATGCTAAAAGGACTTTTACGTTTGGGAGTCTCTTACGACATTAAAAATGCATGTCAGCTTCTTCTTCGGGACGGTAATTAAAGCGTGGCATTTTTATTCAATTCAATTCAAATTTACGAAAAAGTAGCTCGATCGGGTTTTTGATATTCATAGAAATTACTACGAAAATTTGGTGACATTGTCACTTTAGATTGACGCGTATTCAATGTCACAGATTATGACGATATGTCTTAAGTCATTCGTAAAAAGGTTTTACTGGCCCTCCTGAGACTCCACGTATAAAAGTAAAGCATGGGAGGGTTTCGACTAGACGGTTTATCCACTATTTGATGAAGACAGACAGTCTTTAAAATACAGCAGTTACCTACTGAGGACTAGGAGGATCAATTTGAATTTTACCAATGCCAAGTGAATAACATAAGATACTCGACCGATTTTCTTTAACCTTCGTTGGTATTGTACTATTGTACTAACTTATCTATTGGAAACTCTTTACTCATAAGAATTAAAAGAAAATTGTTGTTAGGTATCAATTAAGAGCCTTTTACACTAGTCCAACGTGATTAACTGATTAAATTTAATAATTGAATATCTTTAAAACCGTACGAGTTATTTTCTGTCTGTCTTTGGAAATTAACTTTATTTGAGCTAAGCAACGTTCCCTTAAAGTTATCGTAAATCAAAAAAAACACGGTGTATAATAATGTCTGTACCTATTCTAGTCTTTCAACGCTTGTAGTATAGGAAGTAAGGTGAATTTGGCATTTAGGTCGTGCTGTCTTAATACCAAGGACTTGTCGACTCTTTGCCGACAAGTTTGGTAATCCAAGAACCTAATTATGCGACAAAATGTTTTTGGGATTTTGCTTTTTTTCAGTTTACTTTGTTAGAATTCTACTCAGAATCACGAGCGCTATCGATCCTGATAGGTGTAAAAAACGTTGCGCAAAACTCACCGGAAAAGGAAATTATAGGATGTTCTTTTTTCTCCTATCAGGTTCGATAGTGCTCGTAAATCAGCTGCGTTACTCTTTTATATGTATCATCATCATCATCATCATCACCAGCCTATGTTCGTCCACTGCTGGACATAGGCCTCTCCCATGGCACGCCACTGAGCACGATCCTCGGCCACTCTCATCCAGCTCTTGCCAGCCGCCTTGCGAAGATCCTCGCTCCACCGAGTTTATATGTATGTAAAAATGTAATGAAAATAGTAACTGTAACTGTTACATAATGAGGATTCTTATTCATTTGCCTTCCTATTCACATAAAAAAAAAACACGAGTGTGGCCATTGACTAAATGTGGTTTTATGAAATGAGCCTTGGTGAGATTAATAATATTATCACATGAGTGTTGAAAGCCCTAACTATGTACCGTTAGAGACAACATTTTACCTATACACAGTTTCTGAACGTATTGTAGAGTACTTATGTTATAAGTGTGTAGTTAAAAAAATATACAGAAATACTAAATTATAATAGCAGTCACCTAAATTCTTTATCGCGGAAACATTATTCAAAGAACTTGTGTAGTATATACCGCTAATAAAAACGTGGTCAATAAATAACTGTCTTGGAGACGTGGAGAGATCGGTCCGACCAACGTTTCCGCTCAAGCTGGCAACTATCCGTCTATTTATCACCTCATGAATAACACAATATTAATTATTTCTAGCACTTTAATAATCAGCCGTCTCCAACGCGTACAGTTGTTATTTTTTATGAGATAGCGAGATAGATAGAGAAACGAGCAAGTGAGTCACCTTGATGGTAAGTGAGCAGCACCACTCATGGACACTCATACACCAGAGGGGTTGCAGAAGCAGCGTTGTTTTACGTAGAGAGCTACGTCGGAACGCAGTAGCGCGAGCACTGTTGCGTAGTGGTAGGATTAGTGAGTAACATGGTGGTAGCGATCCAGACGGATCTTGCGTAAGGTTACCACGAGGAACCACACTCATGAACACCGCAGCTTTAGCTGTTATTACAAATATACATAACAACTTATCGCGTTTGGCTCTGTGTCCGTGAAAATGTTAACTGCAAGTGCTAGATCTAGTGAGCTGGGTTGAATAGTTACCCCCTTAAACCCTTAATTCTGCTGTTGAAACACGTTGTTCACGAGTACAGTACTATTAAGGAGCGAATATTTACAAGTAGCCTGAGAAGCCAGGCGTCCATTATGTAGAAGCCTGCTGGTTAGAACGGGGTACGATGCTATGTATCTACGTGACAAAAATGATCATGATAGAGCCGAGTGATAGAGCCACAATTATGTGTTGCAACTCAAAAAGTCAGTTGGTTTTCCACGTCATATTGCTTCAAGGTTAGACACATACTAAACTGAACAATAAAATTCCTGACCCACCGTAGAAAGTTCACTCTTGTTAGGCATTGCCAAGTCATTAATTATGTCATTTTACGTGAGAAGATTTTCATAATGGGTGGTTGGAATTATGCGATCGTCTACGCAAACGCAATTCTTGCAACGCAAGTATCAACATTATTAAATTTACGTGGGCGTGAAATCGTATCACAGCAGAACAAGTTGCATGAATTTCTGCAGCATGCTTGTAGGTAACAAAAGAACGTCAGTGTTACATTCGTGTAGGTACTATTAAAAGGATCTTGTTATATTTCTCTGTTTTTAACACTGTGTCTGTTTTTTTCTCTGTTTTCTCTGTTGTGTTCTGTTGTGTATTTTGTGGGGCCATTTTATGTCAATTTTTATGTAGCTTTTAATATGTTTTTGTTTTAATTACTGTGATTGTCATAAATAAAGTTTTTCTTTCTTTCTTTTAGTTTTCTATTTTGTTCTTGTTATATGTTGTGATTGTCATAAATAAACTTTTCTTTCAAGTTATTTACATGAATAGTAAATTCGATTCAATTGCTAAAAACCAGACTTGGAAGAACATTAGTAGCACGAGCAGCGGCCTTCAGCGGACTCTCAGTTTGACTGCATCTTTTACTTAGTTACTTGCAAATTTATTTCGCTCGCCTGTCACCAGCTCCAAAACCCGGGCATCAAAAACGTTACGGTCCAAAATATCCTTTTCATCTTAGACACGATACGTCGAATCGTTCTACATACAAATTAGCCACAAATTAAGCGAATAATTCGCCTTAAGATATGGAAAACAGATGTAAAATGAAGCGCATGCATGCGACAAGCAGTCAGAAATAAATGTAACCGATACATGGAGTGTAGCTCGCATTATTTACGCGTCGGGCACAGGTGTAGCGGCGTACACCGGCTGCCAAAGTAAACTTTGTTGAACATCGCCAACCAGTGGTCGCCGTTCGCCGCATCGGGGGAAATCTCTCTTTAATGTCTTGACAGATTAGAGCTGCCACAAAAATTATGTTACGAGCCTAATTTCATATATTACAGTCGTGTTTATTTAAAGATGATTGAAATCGGTCCAGAACGGATATGCGAGAAAATATGAGAATGCTGAAGACCAAAATAATTATCTTCTCTAATAATAAACTTATGTTTTTGGCTTAAGATCGTGTTTAAATGACTGAATGTTTATTTTTCCGTCTAATAGACTGCTTTATAGTAAATCTGACTCGAGACATTTAACGACTTTTGCAGTTATCAAGGAAAACAGCCGGGGCAGAGAGGATTACAGCTAAAGAACGTTCGTCAGAAGTTTCGTTACACGAAAATCCCGGCGTTTTATTTTTCACGAGTTTGCAATTAACCTCGTTAGCTGTCAAAACCACTTCCGTCTAGATCGGGTCTTATTTTCCCTTAGAGATTTACCGTTAAGTGCACTTCAACAGACAAAACGTGCCAAGAAAGCTCTATTCCCAAAGGACAGTAACGTAAGAAAGAGAACTTGATCTATATTGGCTTCAATACGATAAGCCGTTAAGCTTGAAGCTCCCTTGATGGAGCTTCACTGTCCAAAGTGTGTTTAATGAAAAGATTGAATTACTGCTTTCAACATTAGTTAGGTTTACCTTTGATTAGGTTCAGAGGGATCAAAGTTGAAAGTTTGTGTGTACGTGTGGTATCGCGGCATGGTCCCTGCGACCGCACGCCGATGCTACCGGGCCGATACGATCACGGGTTCTAAGTTCGAAGACCCGGCTGAGCGGCCTGCTTCGTTCCGATAAGTGAAACAATTGTATTAGTAGGTGTACTTGTTGTTGGTTCAATACTGTAATGCAATACGATCCAAAGCAGGACTAATAATAAAGGTAATATTTACTAACTTGGTTAAGATCTTGGTGGTTGGACAATTGTCGGAGCAATCCTTCGGCTTTTATACGTGAGTTATCCGTTGTGTTGTAATTATGTGTGAGTCTCACGTTAGCTTCATGTTGAAACTTGGTTAAGCTTTAAAAAGGAGCTAGTTTACAAAAAGATTGTATTTTTTTATCGGAAGTTTTGCTATGCTGTTTTTTCATATACCTAACTTCTTTAAATAGCGATATAATTGTTATCATAAATAAGACTTCCTTTCAAAACATCGTACCCATGTAATTAAACTTAAATTTAAAACATGTTACGTTAAATATGTTCGGTATTTGAAATAACCGCGCGTAAAATTTATGGCGACGTAAAAAAATGTGCGACCCAGTGGTTTGTTTGTTTTATGCTCTGACGTTTATCATTTCTAACCGTTGGAGTGAAATTAAAATATCATCACGCTTAAACATGGTTACATAACCAAGCGAAACATGAACCAGGTGTTACTTTGTACAGAGGAAAATAGCGCCATAAATCGTAGAAAACGCATTAAACATTGTAATGTGTTGAATTAAAAAGTCCACTAATGTAATTGGCGGGCACACTGCCGGCGCTTCAGCGACCGCATACTCAATATCGAACTGCCCTAACTCTAGATAGCGCGAAATGACATTTTAAGTTTTGCTTGGGTAATACACGATTGAATTTAGAAGTAGGATTTCTATTAATAGGCGTGAGAGATAAAAAATCAGCATAATAAGAGAGCGCACGTTTCATTTAGCACGTTCAATGAAAGCGGCTGTTCTGTAACGAATGCGCTGATCTCATCTATTTATAGTGATCGATTTGGCGTGCAAATTGATATCCGCGATGAGTGGCTCGGTCCAACGCTATGCTAGACTCGAGGGTTTGCGAGCGACGGGCGCACAGGGAAATGTGCCACTTTTGATTTCGTTTTTTGCCGTTCCATATATCGATGGGAAAAACGGAAGTCTTTTAGGATCGGTCGTGTGTGTGGATGTCCTGTCACAGCTAATTTGCTCTGACTGTAGCGGACCGATTAAGTTGAGATTGGCTATACTTACATGTGTATTTGAGTGTCCTAAACATAGAGAATTAAGCGAATTTTGAACATTAGAGTCTCTTGTGGGGGCATATTACGAAAATACATTTTTCAGGCTGTACCGTGTGGCATATCGAATGATTGGTTTCTCGCCCGCAAAAATCTTTAAATGGCAAATTTAATTAAAAATATTAGAGCCGTTGTCGAGATTCCAAATCAGACAAATCATTGCTCGTTTAGTTATAACTGGGCAATTGAGTTTCACTCGGTGTTCATAAAGTTAGAAAATCAAACTTACCCAAAGATTATAATCTGGTTAGGCAAAGCAGATTTCACCGATATCAAAACGTGTTTGTTTTGATATATTGGATACAGTCATAGTAACTACAAACTTGCTTAAATGTACAGGGATGAAGGGTATTACGACAAAACCTTTTTTTAATGGTAAACCTTCACTTGTATTATAATGACACCGTATGCGGCAGTGGCAGTTACTTATGCTATAATACGAGAAAGATGTGCTTAAACTTTATTAGTATGTTTCAGCGTTTGCACCTAGGCGTTGCAGGCCGTAATCTCTGAAACTGTTGAAGAGATTCTAAGAGATCTCTCATGATTACAACACAACGGATAACTCACGTATAAATGCCGAAGATGAGTTATCCGTTGTGTTGTAATTATGTGTGAGTCTCACGGTAGTTTCATGTTAAAAGATCTCTCATGAATAGAAAGGTACAACCCGTATCCCTGATCAACGTAGGCTTCTTTTATCCCAGGAAAACATAAATCCCACGAACAACAGCTAACATGCTAAAATATCAAGTGACGTCTCTTAGTTCGTCAGTAGGTCACTATTAAAAATCATAAACTACTCTAGGTCTCATCTTGTGATACCACAGCAGCGGATCTCTGGAGAAATTATTATTTTCAAGATAAGCTGACCTACAGTATCTTTTTTATGCTGTTTTAGATTAAGACGGCGAAAATCCCGGTTTACAAGCGCGGGTTATTAAAACGGTTATTAACATTTCAGGTATTTATTTTTGAGGCGTCTTACTTAATTGAATTTAGGCTAAGAACAAATTTTGATGTCTACCCGAAAGAACACCGTTTACGACGCTAGGTTAGTTGTAATAGCATACACTAGTAAGTTTGTAATCACAAAAATAGTTTATTTTTATGTAGTGTTTATTCGTGCAAACGTTGTTTACGTGGTTAAAATTAATATTTTTCACAATTTTTATCAACAAAAGTTTTAGAGAGTTCGAGGTGCCTGTTTTCTATGATTTGACTTCACTATACTACGGAAATAGCAAAGTAAAGTTATTCAGTTGTGGGGATTCTTATTTTTTTCATTACGGAGCGCTAGCATTTCATTTGCAGCTCTAAAAGCTATATCTGGTTTTAGTTGGGTTCTTATTCCATTAATGCAGTGTTTATTCTTCTTTCTTAGCGTCTTAAGCGACCTTTTGGTCCAGAAATGTACGGTTTGAATTTGCATGCGGTGTGTTTGTAAGGTCCCATTCGACCCCGTATCTGCATAAGCTCCTCAGAGGTCTAGGCTATCGTGAACCGACTGAGTTAGTTTATCAGCAAGTAGCTCGCTGCCTCAGCTTTAAGTGCGATGGGATTACCGTTGGTTCTTTCTATTTCAAAAGGATAATATTACTAAGAGGGTAGACTTTTATCTAATATCGCAAAGTATACATAATTAAGCGTGAAATATAGCTATCATGTGAGTGATGCAGAAACCACGCTTCATATAATTGCGGTCAAGGTTAACTGACGGCCAATAAAAATATTGCATAGCAATCGCGTCACTGTCGTGTCGGTCTAATGAAAGGCGAGCCTCAGTCAGGTGTTTTTAACACCTCTCGTTTATTTTAACCAAATTAGAGCATGCCGACTCGCTAATTGCGACGTAACATGTATCACGCGGGCCCCATGAAAATGCATAGAAAAACCGCGTAATGAACTTAACGAATGCAGGGTTAAAACATGTTGACGGCCAAACAACAAGGCTCCAGCACGTTCAATAGTATCATAACATCGGAACGACCCATAGGAACCGGCACGCAGCATCTCTATCCCTAGCGCCTACGTAACACGCTACGCGGACGGACGTTTCGCGAGGTGAAAACCCTTTTGCGGTCGCACAAAAACATAAGTGACTTTCCCTGAACAAGGTAAATGAGAATTAAGAGGGAAGGTTCAAGGGCTAGAATCGTGGCTCGATCGGCGGAGCTGGAGCGAGTATGTTTGTCCTGCTCTCGCGGCGCCCTAGGCTGCGGCGCGCAGTGGCGCTCCATCCAGTCGCGGTCTGCCGGCCGTCGCGACGCTCGGGGCTTGCCGCCGCGCCGTTGCCGCCGCCGCGCGTCATGTGGGATACTGTATGAGATGCACTGCTGATACTGCGTCGCTGTGCGCCGAGCGCTCGGCCCGAGCCCGCGCCGGCTGTACTCCGCACCGTCGCCGCCCGCCCGCTCCAGCACTGCTGCCCAGCTCGCCTCCGAGCTCTTGTGTACAGTGCAGTGTGCCCTTTGTTTTTGTGTTTGTGTGGCTCTGTGGTAAAACGATACATTAGTACACATCAGTTACACGATTCAGGATTACTCGATCTCTGTTATCATTACGACTGACGATTGTGAGTAGATGACACTTTATTCTAGGTTGTCATCGAATCACTTGCGAGCTGATTTTGTTGAAAGGTTTTGTTTTGACGTAGAGAGCACATCGATTCTGATTTAAAGATTCGTATCCAAACAATTCGTCGTATGTAGCGCAAACACGGTTACACAAGAGATAAGCGTTTAATCTGAATATCACGCGGTAATAAACATGCATTAGCGCTTTACGTGCGGTAGTGTTAAGAGCAATTTGTAGGTAGAATCCGATGCCTAATTCTCAATGAATGTTGTGACAGAGTCAAGGACTCCATGGACACGCTCATGTGAACATAACTCATATTCGACTATTATGATTTATGCGGCTGAATTACGGGAAAAGCAAATATTACAGTACGAAGCGAGAGCTAAATGTGTCGTTTTGTACCCCACTTTTATAAATACAATAAAACACTGTGTCTGATTACGCTCTGTAAAGACAACCTGTGGCATGTTTTCCTCAACATTCATGCTAATATTAAAATGGGAAAGGAAAGTTGTTACTAAATCATAATGGAAACAAAACGACAGTGGTGTTAATTAAATTCAGAAAATCAATATTTCAAACAATGCATTGCTTAAGAAATTACAATAAATATTTGTAAAATAGAGATACGGCGTGCGGTTGCATCTTTTATCATTATAATTAGACAGAGTTTTATTTTTATCCTAACCCACTACTCGTTTCCATGGGTGTGACGTCGTTGCGTTTGTAGGCCGCCATACGAGACTAAGATGAATAGATAAAGTGCTTACTGTTTGCAATTAGTTTCAGTGAATGGAAGCGTTATGTTTGGCGAGGGGTGACAATTGGGCTAACAATCTAATCGTATCTGCTCGAAACAATGGTCGGCGTCACCATTTGTGGAAATGATACTATTAAAGCACGTCGTATTGTTAACCTACCAACATGGCAACCGGTTACTATTGAAAAACCGGTCATGTAGTCGGACTCGGGCTCAAGGGGACCCTACCAAACTGAAAAAAATAATTTCTTGTATGAGAGAGGACCATCTTTAAAATGAAACTTTGTTTTATTTTTATCATTTTTTGATATGGCGGCGTTATTGATGCACACTCTATAAAAATTCAAGTGTCTATTTACCTATTACGGTTCAAAAGACCCTGTGTATGTGAGAAGGACGGATGGGCAGTTAATCAACCTATACCTAGGATACCTAGTAATAGGGTGGCGTTGGTCCTTTAAGTAAAGAACCCTAAAAACGCCCGAGTAGTTCGCGCGACACGTTAAATAGTGAGACCGACACGAATATGCAATTACCCAGTTAGCAGTGGCGGGTACAAAAATGAGTCCACAATTGAACTAGCGACCGCTCAACGAGTAGTAATTGATTGGTACGATTGCAACGTATCGCAATTCCTTACATTAGTCCATATATCAATTACTAGCTGTTGCCAGCGACTTCGTCTGCAAAGAATTCGTTTATCGCTATCCCGCGGGAACTACGCTATTTTCCGGGATAAAAAGTAGCCTATGTGCTATTCCAGACTTTTCTCTATCTATGTGCCGAATTTCATCCAGATCCGTTGGGCCGTTCTGGCGTGATTGAGTAACAAACAAACACCCATCCATCCATACTTTCGCATTTATAATATTAGTTAGATTAGATTGAACACGTAGCAGCTGTTGAATAAGTAAGCTTGGCTCAATCAACAGTTATTACTTCGGTAGTTGCGTCGTACCAACAAAATTCGGAACGACGTCACAGTAAATGTTTGATTGACATTTCTATCAGATGTCCTTGACCGAACTATAACATTGGGACATATTTACAGTAATATATATATGTTTGTTTATTTTAAAGTCGATTGTAGCTGTAATGTTTCAATTGCAGGAATTTGCTGTCGTGTCGTTAAAAGAGGTTTCTCAGCGCAAATGATTGATGTGAATGGAAGTAGCTTTAATTTAGTCAATTATTTTCCATTGTTTCTGAATCTATTTGAACAAAGGTGATTAGTCTATGAACGAAACTCTTGAGTGAACTAGACAATCGACCTTCATGACAATTATTTATAAAAATAGCTTTTATTGATTGAATACGCGCGACGACTCAAAATATTTTGGTTATCTTTTTGTATAATTTTTAACTTACTGTTAGGTATTCTGTGTATGTCCTATAGAATCTAATCTAACTAATATTATAAATGCGAAAGTATGGATGGATGGATGTTTGTTTGTTACTCAATCACGCCAGAACGGCCCAACGGATCTGGATGAAATTCGACACATAGATAGAGAAAAGTCTGGAATAGCACATAGGCTACTTTTTATCCCGGAAAATTGCGTAGTTCCCGCAGGATAGCGATAAACGAATTCTTTGCAGACGAAGTCCCTGGCAACAGCTAGTGAAATATTAAATGCAACAAGTTGATTTTCACGTACCTCCTTTATTGTAGTCGGATTGACTAGGATATACAATTGCAATTCCATCTTCATGAAAGTTGGCATAAAGTCGGTCTTTTTGTAAAACAATTGAAGAAATAACTTCGGTGAGTGATTGCGATCCTAGTGGGTATATTCCGACCGCTCCGTTATATCAGTGGTATTGTTCCATTGTTCTAGTTTGCAGAAAGGCTAGGTTTGTGTTCAGAGCCAGGCTTAAGGTCGAGCCCCTACCAAGCTATGTAATGTATTTTACTATTTATCATTGCGGGACACTAGAAACAGATGCCAAAAAGGTTTAGTGCGCGAACTTGGAATGACCCCGTTTCGTATAATGATGCTAAAATAAAATTAATGTTAGGTAGATTCAGTACTTAAGAGGGTTTTTTAATTTTTTTGGTTAATATAAAACCACCTACGTTGGTTGGTTGGTAGGTTTAACACGTCAAATTGTGCTAAGACGATGACAGATTATGAACAAATTAGGTACTTACAATTGTTACAATCGTTTAA
Source organism: Pandemis heparana (assembly GCA_963854515.1). Taxonomy (NCBI): domain Eukaryota; kingdom Metazoa; phylum Arthropoda; class Insecta; order Lepidoptera; family Tortricidae; genus Pandemis; species Pandemis heparana. The sequence continues at coordinate 4,698,499 of OY978010.1, forward strand.
ATGTCTTTAAGCTTTCGTTATTGCGTTATTTCACTCATAATTACAGTTTTGGTAGTTCTTTTTTAAATATTTTTGCCCTGTCATATTTTAGTTCTAAGCTAAAAATATAAAATAAGCACTGGGACCTAAATCTCAGTGCTATCTAGATTGATCTTTGTTTGTATACTACTTCCTATTGTACGGAATATTGAACGTAACTCTATTGAATCTCGAAATCTAGATGGCTCCTGATATCAAAAACAATGTGGTATGTAGCATGGTGACGATCTAGTAGCAGACGGTGTCAATGACCTATATTGCCGCGACACACTGATAGTAAAATTACGTGTGTACAGAATATTTTAATGTTACACAGTGACGTTATACCAAGAAATCCTTAACAAGGCTGTGTCACATTCGTTATTTATCACTTTCGTGCGTAGCACTTTCAGCTCTATTTTGAACTGTATAAAGCTTAATTTTCAAACAACTGAAAGCTACCTAGTATAATTGCGCTTAAAAAAGAAACATCTGCTGGATCTAATTTAATCGGTCTTCTCTTGCAAGGAAAGCTTAATCTATTTTTTCTTCTAGAATACTCGTATTACCGTAGCGGGAAGCTAATGAACAATTGAATTACCTATTTCTTTACTTTGTCTACGAAGTCAATTTCGATACGTGCGTGTTTTCAAACGTTTTTAATAAACTTTATAATGATTTCTTGAGCCGCGTGGGAATTACAGTTCTGTCCCATTCTCAAAGAAGTCTAGATGAGTGATCCTCTAAACGAACCTCGTCTGCGCTCAGGAGACAATCATAACATGACCTTTTAGCTCGTAGGCATTAACATGGAGTCAGGTGTCTTATTGTTAATATTAACGAAATACCTATGACATACGTAAAAAGAATACACGTGTTGTATGTAAACTTTCAGCGACATTGGAACTAATAAACCGTAAATGGCCTGGTTTGAAGGTGTAATGTAAAAAGACGTTGATTACTCTCCGTAACCCATATACCTATTACGTAGAGAGAAGCGTTAAAAAAGATTCAGAATAGCGCAAATTGCTTTATCCTGATCTCAGGCTGCGAATCAAAAGATTTATGCACACATCGCTAAAGGATCCTCGGCGGGATCCGTCACGTCGCGGATTTCAGAAACCGGATTACCGGATATACTGAGTCAAAACTTATAGTTACATTGGCCGCGATTGCGTTTGCGTAGAATAAGTCACGTCTTTATCCCATACGGGGTAGACAGAGCCCAAGGTAACAATACCTAAAGGCCACGTTTAGCATAGGTAGAAGGTGGAAAGGCGAATCAAAACAGTGCCATCACAATTTTTTTTATATTTCTTAAGATTTTGGCCCATTCCCTCGATTGGCTTTTACCATCTGCGAGGGAAGAGAAGCAATTGGTACATTCTATGTTTTTTCTTTGCTCCCAGACCAGCGTGGAAGTGAAGTAGTGGTAGTTTGCGTAGAAATAGGTCTGAAAGTTAAACTATATTTTAACAATAATGCATCAGGCATCTGCGCTTATCCGTTTCATCAGGTTTCTCCAGACAAACTTAGGAGATGAAATTAAAAATTAAAGCTTTTTCAGGAACACCTTCCTCATCATATCATAACCAAAAGACGTACACTGCTCCTCCCCAAAGAGCATCACAAAGACCTTAATTTAAACGTTATGTTTTGACCGCGCGATCTTACAAACCTCAAGTTGGAAAATACCCTAAGTGTTTCGTATTAATTTCAACATTTTCAACTGGACAGCTCGTCACGTCCTGAGAAAAATAATCTCGACACACACAGAATGGACAACGACGTGATCCTATAAGAGTTCCTAAGAGATTATGGAACCCTAACTACATCTGCTCCATGTTACATGCGGTTCATGTAACATTTAAACTTAGGTACGCCTTCTCTGTCAGCCTGGCAGTGTGACATGGAAAACCTTTTAAATAATGATAGAGCAAGTGCTTTTACCACCCCCGAGCGTACGCGCATGTCCTTGCATTCATTATTCAACCAAATAAAAACATTTATCGCTATACTAATGACTCATGCTTCGTAAGCATCTTTCCTCGCGTATAAAAACCCTAAATAATTGCTCGTGTTTGGCATCACGTGGATGTTCCGCCTTTTAGGATTCCGTACTCAAAAGGTGCCCACGGGATCCTATTACTCAGCTGTCTTTAGTAATAATAATAATAATAATCATTTATTTCGGATAACTAAAGATCCATACATAAATAAATACATTACAGTCAAAAATTACAATAATATGGGCAATAATCACAATATAAATTGAAATTAAATTAAATTTACATTATTAAATTAAATTACATTATTAAATTAAATTACATTATTAAATTAAATTACATTATTAAATTAAATTACATTATTAAATTAAATTACATTATTAAATTAAATTACATTATTAAATTAAATTACTATATTAAATTAAATTAGTAGTAGTCTTTAGGTCCGTCTGTTTAGTTGACACGGTGTTAATGCCGCTGTCATTATTTTTATGCTAGATATACATACATACATACATACATACATATCGTCACGCCTCTTTCCCACAGGGGTAGGCAGAGACTACTTTGTTCCACTTGCTACGATCCTGACATACCTCTTTCGCTTTTCGTTTTTTTGCTAGATATACTAATACAAATAACGATTTTCATAGTTTGTATTAATCGTCCCTCTCACACTCTTATTAAGCGCTATTGGTTTGAGTGGAACGGTACTAAATGAACATCGATTTTTTTTAATTCGAAGTACACCTGACGCTGACGTGGAGTTAGCGACGCAGGAACAAAGACTCTTGAACACCTGAATTTTTCAATGTGTATACGGCTGCTATCAGAGAAAATAACTTACGATTTAAAAAGGGAACCCTCATACAAGAAACATGTTTGAATTGTTGTGAATCCCAAAAAGTGGCTCATACATTTGCACGGAATTATTCGTGTGCGCGTGCGACTCGAACTTGACCGAGTTTTTTTCGAGTCACAAGCTTTTAACCTCTTAATATGAAGGATGTGACTCACGTCAGACGCCGTTAAAGTGAAATTAAGGAAGAGCAACGTATGAATGAATTGACAACATTTCATATTTCTGAGCCTATAATATTAATGGTTCTCTGTATTTTGTTTGAAAAGATGAACATGCTGACAGTTTAATTTTTTCGCTAGGGCTTGTATTTAATTTATAATAAATTTATTAATTTGTGCTCATTCTAAAAGGGCGTAACTCCGATACTATCACAGAATACACACTTATTCCTTTGTCTTTTCTCTATAGAAAAAAAAACTGACGTCAATTTCAAATTGTCAATGTCAGGCCCTATTCTCCAATATTCGATTTTCGAGGTTCGCTTCGTGCTGTTCCGCTCATACAAATAGTTATTATCTTGAGAGTGAGAGAGAAGGTATGCAACGAACTTCGAAAATAGAATTTCAGTGTTGCCCCCCTTACACTTTGAAGTTGTCAAAAATACAAAATTATGATCGCTTATTTTTTTCTCGTGAAAAAAGCAAAGGCGTTTCACCCATCCTGTGGTAGTTTTGGTAAAATTAGGACATATTTTTAAGCGATACTAAAATTATATAAACATATTGCAGTCATCAGGAGGCAAAATGCTTTCGAACCATATATACATTTTCAGGTCTTATAAAAATGAAATGTTGTCAATGCTCTATTAGCGAGTCATCATATTTTACGGCGACTTCGGTGAAGTGTATTATACGTGTAAGAAAAATGCCCAAAAATACAAATTATTTATCAAATAGGCTGTCGACTTTAATTGACATATTTGGAGTATTTCAACAGAAGAAGGAAAGTGTTTAAATTATTATTGTGTGGTCATTTGTCACTCCGGGCATATTAGGTACCTAAGAATGGAAATTGATTTTCAATATTAACTCTTAATTTTACTAAAATAGGGTTGCACTTAAATGACATTTTCTTTTATTAATTTTTATTAGGTAGGTAGGTCATAACATAAGTGTCGTACAACTATTATAATTTCCTGATGAACTTTTCACAAAGAACCATTTAACTCTCTTTCGGCTGTGGGAGAACTTTCGTATGAGCCTTTAGCATAAACCACAATCTCTAATGCAAGGTTTTATCACAAAAAGCTTTACGCCTCGATTACTAGTATGTATGATCATGTCTCCCACTTTCGCGAGCAGCTTAACTGGCTGCCTATTCGACGTCGCAGAGACATGCATACCCTATGCCTCCTTTTCAATGTTCTTTTTAATCCTACTTCTCCTTCTTACCTGTGTGAAAGATTTAACTACTTGGCCACTGGAAGCGGGGACCGTTTGCGGTCGAGCTCCAATCTCACACTTGCCTTTCCGCCTAACAAGGCACGATCATATGCTAAATCTTTCACGATCCGCTCCGTCAAGCTGTGGAACGAGTTGCCCCTGGCGTTGCGGGAATCTCAGTCTTTGGCGGTGTTCAGGGGTGGGCTGAGGAAGTTGTGGCTAAGCACTGGCTCCTGAGGCGGTAGTTGCCTTTCATATTGTATTTTAATTCAAGTATTTATGTTTTTTTGAAATTCGATAGTGTTTATGTAAGTTTATTGGTTAAATTTTATTCCGTTATTTATATATTATTTTATTATGGTTTTATATGTACTTTTAGTTGTTAATTTATTAAGTAGTACTTATTTGCGCATAATAATAACTGCTTGCCTTTTTTGTTAATTATTCCTTTCTGTATCAGGTTAGCTGGAAGAGATCCCTTCTGAGGGATAAGTTCGCCTTTGTACTATTTTCTGTGTGATTCTGTATTTTTAAATTTTTATGTGCAATAAAGAGTTTACATACATACATACATACTATGAAAAATTAGCAGCGCCACTAGCGGCACGAAACGGTAACAAACTAATATAGTATTTGACACTTAAAAACTTACACTAAGCCGCGTTACGATATCCGCATACTTAGACAAGTGTCTCCAAACCAGAATCAAAGGGAAAAACGCTCGCATGGTACCTACCCTCCACTTCGTTCTACTCGTGATCTCGGTCGCTAAAAGTTGTGAGATGGCCCATACTTTGAGTACATAAATCTATCATTATCCTACTATTTAATATTATACATACAAAAGTTTGTGAGTATGGTGGTTACTTTTTTACGTCAGAACACAGACAAACCTGTATCATAATAATATGTGGTTTATAGTCTGGAATAACATATTCGTAATTGTAAGTCGCGGGCAACAGCTAGTTATGTCATATTTTGAATTGGGTAGGTTCATAGATTTCCACTGAAAATTTTAAATTTCAAAGTATAATAATTAATTACCTACTCTCTTTGTGAGTAATATATAAGTGGCCTACTTAACACCTGCGTATAAGGTTCTGGTTTATTCTATATTGTAAAATTAAATGTAAACTCTCATTAAAATAAAGATGATATAGCCTGTTCCTCTATGATAGCTACCTACTTTTTAACTTTATAACTAGGAGGAAACTATGAACTTTACCTGAAGTGAACTGATAACGAGCGAAGGTCAAACGTGGGCTGATCTAATGGCCTGGGGTTAAAGACAGGGTTCTATTCTAGAGTAGCTGTGATTTGTAACATTGTCTCGTGGGTTGTTATAACCTTAAAAAAAGTTCCTCAAGTTCATGCAGTCAATGATAGGACAAAACAATTAAAGTGGGAATCAAAATTGACAGGGTACTTTCCTAGTACTTTCCTAATTATGAAATTTAGCACTAACCCTCTAGATTGTTCTCAAGAAGGTATCAATATATCAAATCCTGATTTCTTATTGAGTATATTATTCAAATGATACGTCACGAGTAATCATAAGAATAAAGATTCAGATTGGAACATCATGTCAATCGGGTTGACGAAAATTGACGTCATGCGTTGATTGCGGCAGAAAATATATTCGCGACAAAAAGGTTTGAGCATTTATTAAAATGAATGTTTGAATAATTTTATACAACCAGTTGCAGTTTTAAATTCTGCAGTTATGTTCTTTCATGCTCTGTTATTGATCGGAGTAGTCTCTTTCCATTGTTTTAATTTGGCAGCGAACAAAACGCTTATAATTTATTTATAACTGCTTTTTCTCGCTTTGTCACTTTACCAGAACAAAGCAAACAGACAACTACAAACTATACGAAAGTATTTATAATATTTTTATTAGTAATTTGTGTCGCATCGAAATTGTTTTAGTTTCACTATGAAGGTCATTAATGTCGTTAAATGTTTTATTGTAGTCGATGCCGTAATATCAGCTTTTATGTCAATAATAATATCTTTCATATTTATGTACCTTATGCTACAGACACGGTGTATATTGTGTACTTTTAATGTTTGTCGTATCTCTGATCTAACATTGAGGTTTTTATTTTTATTAATTTATTGAAACTATAGCCATTTACTCAATATATATATTAAGTTTCTGGTAACCAGTATGCCTTAGTGTATAGACTTTATTAAGAGTCTAACAAGCAATCACCGCATCACTTCTGGTCGTAAAATAAATAAATAAAATTCTACAGTAAGAATTCTAATGTAAAGGGGACATACTTGAAAACAAGTCTTTTTGATAAAGTTTTTGTGGTAAGAAGGTTTAATAGAACCAAACACATGACACATGAGACATTACCTACTCTTTTTTTTCTTGAAATTGTGATCTTATCGGATTTAACAGAGGGTTCAATGCTCGCGTTACTTCTAAGTCTTAATTTTTTCTTTAAGCTAATTAAAAGGAACGTTAAATTCGTACAATTCGATAACAACATTATTTACGACGAATTGTGAGGAACGATCAACAATTTGGTAGTCTGCCAACCAAAAGTTACAAATCGTTATATCTGTCTGATTCACGCTTGCGGCGTGACGTTTTAATGCAGTTACAAATAATCAGTATTTTATTAGACACATGAATCAATCTACATCTAAATAAACAAAGAAAGGAAAACAAAATCAGCTCGAAGTGATTCTATAGTACGACCGTCCTCTCAATTTCCAGGTTTAAAAATTAAACATGGGTTAAACAAAATACCTATGTGGATAAGCAAACGTGTAACAATGAATATTCCTGCGTTATAAACAAATCAAAGTGCTAAAAGTGAAAGTGATAACAAAAAAACGCCTACAAACTAAAAAAAAACCTTCTATCTTAAACTTCCTATAAACTTTCAATCCTCCACTAGATCACGACTGACATATCTTATACTTATCTAATAATTTCCAAGACTGATTGTTATACATTTATCGCTGTTATCTTCAATTAAAAAGTCGCAAGTGCCAAAGATTTTGCCGAGGGTGTGAGTATTGATGGTGATTGCGCGCGAGTGTCGGCGAGTACAGACGTTGGCTCGGTCGGTGGCGGCGACGGCAGCACGGTGGTCGGAGGCGGGGTGTTCCGTTGCTGCGTGCCCTGGTGCGGGGCGCGCGCGGCGGCGCCCGCCGACGACGCCGGCTATGCGCTGCGCGGTGATACTCCACCGACGCCCCTCGAGGAATACGGTAAGCTGCACACAACATTAAGCCACACATTGAACTGAGGTTTCACTGGTGCGTTGCGTCGCGTCGTCGTATGTGTAATTTTTAAAGGCTCTCGTTGCCTGTCCCTAATATAAATCATAATACGTAACGCAACGCACCAGTAAAAATAAAACCTGGGCCTAGTTGCATCATAAAGTCGTCATTATCATCATCAGCTGGAAGACGTCCACTGACCAAAAAGGCCCACCTAAAATAACCTAACCTACGTTATAAGGTACACCAGTACCTAAATAGTATCATTATTTGGTATGGAAATTTATTACAAACTTACTATTTTGTACATGCTTTATTATGCACCTGGGTCCAAACTTTCTTCATAGAAATAAATCTTCGTAGGAATAAAGTTTCGCTCACATAGGATCATAGTTCATAGCTTATGTTAACTTAACATTAGATTTTCTTCATCTTTTAGGCATTTGCATTTGCTAGCCAAAGATAAAACATAAATTGTGTCACATCAGGTCTCTTATATAACTATGCAGTAGACCCATTTATTTGGCTAGTTTCCGGTGTAAGTATGCCACGGACGGGATAGACCCGCGTAATACTATCACTGTTACTCACTGTTTTTTTAATAGCTTCTGTAATGTGTGACCGATACTCGCTGAGACGTCTGTCTGAAATTAAGGGCCGGTACAGACGGACAGCGTTTGAACTGCAACCCAGCTGCAAAACGGCAGTGCGAATGCAGTTCTGCTGCACCAAAACTGCAACCCGACTGTGATGTCCGCTTGCAATTGCCGTGCAGTTCTGTCTACCGTACCCCGACTGCAAGCTGGCTGCACGGTGCAAGAACCTGCAATATGATTGCAATAGAACTGCCATTTTGCAGCTGTGCATTTCAAATGCTGTCCATCTGTACCGGCCCTTAGACTATCGCAGATACCTATCCGTTGAGAACAGTTATGCCCTATGTACCTACTATTATAAACTACTTCAGTCAGAGTATGACTTATTACCACGACCGACTGACGTCCGCGCAAAACTAAACACAGCTTTAACGTATCTGAATGAGCTGTCACTGAAAATATTCACGTCTATTCATTTAGAGTTTTAAAATACATAATGTAAACAAAAACAAATATAGAATGTGACTCAGTAAAACGGTCAATCATGTTAGTAGATCAGCGGGAGCGTTTCTCAATATAAGACCACAGACAGAGAAAGATTGAGTTGTTTACGAGTCGTGTGGTACGATTCGTTTATATCATTTTATACGCGTAGTAGGGCAAGTTAAGTTACAAATCTGTTAGCATAATGTTTTATCTTCTGGCAAAGGCAAATGTCAAAGTCACAGATTGAAACAAATTAATGTCAAATTAACAGAAGATTAACACACAAGTCACTATAGTAAAGAACAAAGAGGCACCAGACAAGTGCTCTAGCTGTAGAAAGAGTTTTTTAACGCATTAGGCCATAAATCATGCCCGATGTTACCATCATCATACAGAGATGTGGTTTGACGGAGCACGCTGTTTGCCTAGCAGCAGATGTTTGCTCATTCACCCTTGATAATTTGAAGGTCTCGGCTTTTAATCAAACTCTAGCTAAGGCTATTGAGTTTTACCAAGCCCAACCCACGCTACAAAATTGTAACATTCCGTCTCTACCTTAACCTTAATAAATTTCTAATCTTACCAATTTATTATTCGACCGCAACTTCAGGTTACACTGAAATGATATATTATTTATAAATATGAATTGTGTTCTAGCATTCCGTGCCACATAATATTGGAGTTGCGGTGGAAAATTAATTATTTAAGTTTTTACATTTAAACGTCCAATGATAATAATTTCAAAGTACGGCTACAGAAACTCGAAATGGGTGTAATTACTTTATACCTATTTCAATTACTTAAGAGAATTAACGGACCGAAAGTTTTGCTAAATCCCACTTGGGCACAGTTGAAATTACTTTATTGACGAACTACCGATTTATAACCTTTTGATATTAAATTGCCTACTTAAACCGCTGCCAATCACATGAGTGCATTTTGTAACTAATCACTTAGTTCATCATCCAGATATTAAAAATGGAACTAGATAGAAATAGAATAGGTATAGTCTGACATTGTCGGACATAAAAGAGTAGAAAATGGAGTAAGAGGTACCGACTAAAAATACATTTGAAGTTGATGCCATTTTCAAGTATTTATGTCGAAAATGTGGCAGTTGCTACGAAAGTGCCCCCTTCGTTTGATTTCTACTTTTTGCGCGCGTATTTCGTGCTACTCGCCGCTACAAGATTAAACTTCAAGTAGGTAGAAGGGTTTTTGTATACATTTGAATACGCCGCGTGCCTATGCAACATAATATCGCAGGAGTGGTCGTATTTTACACAAATATTGAACAAAGGGGAGGTTCGATTCGATCGACCATCGAGCCCAAAGGCGTGCAGGCTTTGGGTTTGTTTACGTTAATTCAACGTTTAAAACACTGAGCAAACCGGGAATAATGGGCCGATCGACAAGTAAGTCAATATTAAGTGAATAATTACTTGAGAATTTGGAACTGTTGAGATAACGCTCTGCGGTTTGAATTTAATTTTGGACACCTTAAAGGACATAATTATGGAACGATCAGGCGCAGGTAGGTAAATAAATTTGTCTGTTCAAATAACTTCAAAGTATGATTTAATATTTTTTTACTTTTGGAACTGGTACAAATATCTATGAAATTTACCAAATATAGGAGTGATTCCTTCAAGTTTTTTTATTTAATCTGATAAAAATATGGCGTAGGTACCTATAATCGTATATAATTAAAAATAGCACGGAATGGTTGAATAAATCAAGTCTTCAGTCCGAACTTTTTATTTATATTTAAAGAATTATTAAGAGTATTGTATCCTTATGAAACTAAACTAGGTTAACTTTTATTAAAAAATGTATGCCTCTGTGCTGACTACGTAGCAAGCTGTATAATATTGACCTTTAACTGATAATATCAACTGCAAATTAATGAATAAAGCGTTGCTAACTGCATTTAATTCTGCTCTGAAGAGCGAACACTTCTCATATTATAATTAATGATGACATCAACGGTTGAAACGAACGGTTTATTTGTTTTGAAATCAGATATACTGTACATGCATAGAAAAATGTTAAATGATGAGCTTAAAACAGCTTCCATTTTGAATCATATTACGGAAAACTGTGACCGTTCAAAGATTCGCTTAAGAAATAAGAGAGTATTATGTTTCTCCACGTATTATGTTCGCGTCAGTGGATTGTAATAGCGTCTCTTTCATTGAAGCAATATGTTTGCGATTTTATCCGATTTATTAACAGACCATCCAACCGTGGTACAATAAATTTTTATATCGCAGAGCAATTGTCTGATGGCGTTACCAACACACGCTAGACCATATTTTACTTGAATAGGTACACTTGGTTAACACATTACTTACTATTAATATCCTCCTTTTGATAGAATCTACAACCCATTTTTGAAAGTACATCACTTGTAAATTTACTATTCGAAAGTGTTAACATTTTGTATATTTCGTTTTAAAGTGTTAAAATTACAGTTCGAATTCCTCTCATTCTAAGATGATGCTTGTGTCCAGCTTAGTTGACCAGACTTATTTAGAACTACAAACACAATAAAAATAGTCTTTATTGAACACCACAGATCAATACAATACAAGTAACATTACGGAAAAAAAAGATCTAATTAGAACTATTTTAGAACTGTAATTTTCTTTTACTCTATTCGTATTTCGAATTCAGCTCAACTTTTCACTAACTTACTATCGAAAAGCGCTTTCGAGCGACGTGTATTCAAAAATCGGACCCCAAGTCCGGGTTCCTTAAAGGTGAAACCTTTCGCTCAATTGAGCCGGTGTACTCGAATCGATCTTGACTTGCAAAAGGAAAGGTGCTCAACAGTTTTTAAACACTTTCTTTGTCTAGTTCAGAATTGGTCGAAAAATTAAGACAAAATAATCAATTAATCAAAATAGTATATTGTCTTAAAATTTATTTTGAACATCGACCAGTGTAGGTATAATAGAACATTTGATACCTAACCATTTGAAACTAATCAACATTTGAAAGTCTTGAAAAACAATTACAAGGGTGTTCAGTCATCCTTATCTAACCACCTTAGGAAGTATTCCCGAATAATTGTAACTGGTTGTATTCCAAGAAATAACAACAGCAAGTCAAAATTTTATTCGAAGTATAATCATTTTCTGTCATTAAATTCAGTAGGCATTGTTCATTGAAACAGATATGCGCCTAAATGATCCAAATGACATATTTACATAGTTTCCATTAACCACAAAACGTGGGACTTGTCAGGCTGATTGACGGTCAAACAAAAGTTATGATAACGAATAATAAACTGTTTAAGCAAGTTACAAATAGTCGTGTTTATTTGTATTGTTATCAGAATTGACGTTATTGTGATTGATTTATAATGAGAGTACGAGTAGTAAACCGAAGCGAGATAAATAAAGTTGAGCTTTTTCGTATATCGTTATGATATTATTTGATTGAATCAGGCGTTACTTTGCGGAGTTCACATTAATGAACAAAATCACTTACCTCGCTATTCCGCTACTACCGGAGTTAGAGGTGAAGGTTTCTTGTTCATTAATATGGAAGTTATTCTCACTGAAACAAATGCTTTATATGTAACGAGAGCCTTTGCTATGAATTATCTACTCGAGCCAGAAGCGATGTATAGTTTATCTGCAACTCATCGCTGATGATTGGCTGTGAATGACAGAACAGCTTATTTTCCATTAGCTCTGTTTATAAGGCTGTCAAGGTTTTCTATTTATCAGAACTTAAAAATATGCCGTGTTTGCAGGCTATACATATTCCCCCGCGTTAAAATTCAGGAAATTAAACTGACTGTTAATAAAAGCATAATGTTTATTTTGCTTTCACCCTTCGCAAGGCCACGATAACTAAACAAATGGCCTACACGGACTTGTCCTTGGCTCGAGCGGGGAGAGCCCTAATTCTACTAACGGTACTTTGAAACAGTATATTTAGTTAATGTATCCTCATAACTAACAATAAAGTTGTGATTATCTTTATGTGCGTAATACTGTTACCGTGGCTAAACGAGATATATGTGGCTGTCGAGCTTGGAGATATTTTATTCGTCGAGGCATTAGGATGCTCACGTAACACATTTTTATATAAATATATACGGGATGGATTTGACCTTTCAAATATATTTTGAGAATGTTGGGTAATGAAATTGTAATGGACCACTTGTTCGCGTTTTTATTGTGTTTTGTAGTCCCTACTTGTTTATTCTTTATTCTCAAGGCATTGTAAAAATGTAAACAAACTTCACCCAGTGACTCGGTAACCCCGGCGAGTCAATCTTCCGTGTAATGTGTTCTCGGATTGACAGACGTAATTTACGCTACTGGTCGTTTTACTGAGTCACGTCTCGAGATTCAATCGTTTATCTCACTTAAAATACCTAACTAAAAATATATTAGATTAGGAAGCTGGAGAATTAGACAGTGTGTAAATTTCATACGGGCTTATAATTATTTTAACAACTGAAAATACTTATATACAGACTTATTAACACAAAAACATGTGCAATAGCAACATTTAGTAGAATTTTATATTTCCTTAATACTTACTTTAGGAAGCAATGTATCACACAATGCGTCTATTAACGTACTTACCTACCTACGTAAACGTCATAACGTGAGGGTGCGATCACACCGCCGCTTAAAAAACGGTGACGTTGCGGAATCGCAACAAAATGTATGAAGAAACGGTGAGAAAACGTGACGCATACGACACGTCACTGCGTTTACGCGGCGGTTTGGTCGCGCCCTTATAGTCTTTTGCCATGTAGGCCGGCTTGAGTCGGTCGACCGTCACTGTGTTCGGCTTTCCTCGGATGTTGATTTTGAAGGTCTTACTTATCTTTCACATTGTCAAATGAAATTGTACGTGTTAAATTGCTCCTAAAACAAACTTAAAAAATTAATTACGCTTCAACAATAAAAGTTACTAATAAAATATCATTCGCATATGATTTGTATGATCGTTAACTACATCCGGATAAAATATATGCCCGTATAAAATTTACACACTGTATTTTTATAGCTAGGTATTCTTAATTAATTTAATTGTTTTTAAGTCTTTTTTGTGTATGAAAAATTATTTTTTAACTGGGTTTCATCTTCTTGTAAGAATGCCCTCCATAAAACTCAATTTGTTGTTATTTTCTGGGCCTGTTTTTTCTCAAACCCCAGTAGGTATGATTTGCATAATAAATTCCGCCGATCCCTATCTTTCGAACCGCTTACCTTCTTATTAAATTTGAATAGTATGCATTTTTTATTAAAAATTTCGAAGTGCCCGATTGTTTTAGTAATTCAAGAACACAATATCATATTCTACCCACAAATTTTTCTCCAGGAAGACGGCAATTACTCGTTAAAACTGTATCCTTGTCGAGACGTAGCGCTACGAGCGCCGAATACGTAATTTCAATGGTGCCTACGTTCACTTAATAATTTTCGCATTATAATGAGTAATGGGAGTTGCGCGGAAAGCATTGTTTAGCAAAACATTTCGGTCTATTACGTTACCTCTGCTACGGCCGTAGCGGGTGGTTAGCGCTACGCCGCAGCAGCCAAGTTTGCTCAGTGCTCTTATTGCCTTGCTTACAGTTGCTCCGGAGCCAGTAATAAGCTCGCCGAGACCCCTCGGCCAACAATCGCCCCTGCCCGGTATCGAAGAGGAGGACGATTCGGATTGGCCGCTCGAGGACGCGACAGACGCGACGCTCACACCCTCATATAAGAGCACTAGGAGCAGCACTGACACTGCTTACACGTCGTCCCGGAGTTCGGGGAAGAAGCGTAGTTTTAGTAGTTCATCGGCGGTGAAGATATGCATATCGGCTACTGCTAGGAAGTCGGGTAACGCGCGTAAGCGTGGCTCGGGCGCGGGAAGTGTCTCGCCGTCCGGGCCGCCGGCGCCGCCGGGCGAGGAGCCGGCGCTCGCGCCGCACGGCAGGATGCAGGCGGAACAGGGCAGCATCGGCGAGCTGCAGAAGTACCACGGCAGATACCTCAAGAGCCGTCGCCACACTCTCGCTAACGTTCGGTGAGTTTCATTTAAATTGCACGAGAAGTTTCTTTGGTACTTTTCATTATTAAATTGAAGGTCTATTCTGTATGTAGCGTTCAAAACTACAAAATGAATGCAAAATGAATTGAACACCAACATATATTAATATTACTCACCGTCCCGTAATATTTTGGTATCGATAAGATATTCAGTGCGAATACAATGAGTGAGTTTTTAATGACGACGCGGTTTTTTAATTCTAAATACGATCGTTAACTACCTTTATAACTATATCTGCTTTAATACCTGATATACCTATAAGATAATCTTCGACTTATTTGACCATATTATTTGATAATCTACAATGAATGTTCAATGACTTTTGTTGCTAACCAATTACCAAACGAACTAACGTATGAGGACGTACGGTGAACTCGTTTATTCAATAATAATAGTCTCATTATTGTGACTCTCAACCAAACTAATCCGAATTGCTACCTACCGCAATAAATACGTATTGTCAGTATTCATTAAGACAAATGTGCTGTGCGACATCAATTATTCATGGTCTAGACCTACAAGTTCCTGTATAAAGTTAAACAACTTAATGAATAGGCAATTATCTAATACGCTCGCACATTTGTGTGTTGCCGTGTTGTTTAACTACATTGTTTATCGTTTACATTAAAATTAACAAAAGCATGCATAAGCCTGCAACAATAGTATCAAATAAAATATATAACACAACACCAAACAGAAAGAAGTACAATAGCGAACTTATCCCTAAAGAGGGATCTCTTTCAGCTAGCCAAAGTAGTATGGTAATAGTAACATCTTCATGTGCCTAACGATAGTAATTCATGCATAAACTAGTTAACTTCTGGTTAATATGTAGCCGTTGAGCAATATCCAATTTGAGCTGGTTAGGTTCGTCTAGATACTGAAACTAAAATCCACCAAAAACCGTACATCTAAATGAAAACCGTAACGTTGACTGAATCATCAATAATATTCTGCAGCTATTTTTTAATGGAGCAGAGGCGCTATTCCGAAATTCGGTTAGCGAAGTTATCACACCGTCCCTCTCGCTCTTAAAATAACAGTGTGAACGGCACGAAGAACTTCAAAAATATCAGGTTTCGGTGTATGGAGCCAGTATTGCCCCTTGTAATGTACAGTCCAAGTATCGAGTAGTAGGTACAGTCAATGGTATAAATATTATGTACGTTACCAAGACGTCAAAAACTATACACCTATGTCACAAACAATTATAGGTCGGTGCCACACTCGTCACGAGCAAAAATAACGAGTCGCTTTTCATACACATTTGTATAGAGAGTGACCAGTTATTTTTGCTCTTTAGTGCATATTTGACATGATGGCTGTATCGATATTTGTGTCCTCGACTGTACACTTCATTAATACGAGTAGTCTATCACTGACGGTCTCCATTTTGTGCAATAGTCATCGAATAAATTGAGCGTAAGCGGGGCTCAATTATATTTCAATAAGTACCACAGGTCCTTTAAGAACATAATATTTTAACCTAGTCTTCTTTGACATACTCGTAATATCACTCGAGCAGTCGATTTAATGTATAAGGTGTAAAAAAAGAAGTGTTTTTGACGTTGATTGAAGTCAAACGTGACAGCAAATTTAATGAAAGAACCTTATAATGGCTCATTACGCCGTGATTATAGCATACGTAGATGATTTACCCACGTAGTTGCATTGTGAGGCGAAACAATAAAACTGTCAATCGTTAGTTAATTTCACAACCGCGCTCATAGAAGCACGATTTAGACGAGCGTTCTGCTTCTCACAATTTACAGGAAAAACAGTAGGGTGGTCTTGGATAAATTAAATGAAAACATTTGCGATGGGGACACCCGCGGTTCGTGAGCGGCGAAGTGTGAGAGCAAAGATTACAGTCTCAAAGAAACTCAAATAGGTCTGACGGTCACTGAATCAGTAAAATTCGATTTACCTAATAAGGATAGTCTTTCAACTGCAAACTATTAGAGTAACTTAGAACTAGCACTAGAGCAAGACTTACTTATCTAATCATTATCATAATAATCATATCATATCAATTCTTAAAGTGGGGTCATTGGACCCCTTTTACGGGGTAGATAGAGCCTAAGATAACAAGACCTAAAGGCCACGTTCAGCATGATTGTGGGCTTATAGGTGGAAAGGGGAATCAAAATAGTGCTGGGTTGCTAGCCGCATCGCCTATAACATGATTCCTATGATTTTCACCCATGCCCTCGATCAGCTGCAGGACGTACTATTAAATAGGCCTTCCCCAAGGATTTCAACGACGAACGTTTCTGCGTTTGGTACCCACTCCCAATGGCGTCCTGTACTCCACCAGATCATCTACATAGAATCATTGTGGCATTATTCGTTTCTATCTTAAGTTGTTTGACACAGCGAAGTGGTAAATGCGATGCGAGCGCCCTCGTCGACAATAGGCCTTCTGGTTAGACAGTCGCTTAACCGTCGATTTTTACAGATTTATTTAATCTAATATGCCTAATTTCTGCAAGAGGTATACCCAGTCATTTTTCATTTGTTCAGTGATTAACAAAGCCCTGTACAAGTGAAATAAGAATATCTACCTGGTACAATGGTACATTTTTGTTATAAATCATCGAAATGATCTGAATTAGGATTTAAAAATATACGTGGTTTTACCTTTAGCGAGCACTTTTAGTTTTATTCCAGCAAAATGAAGTGTAATCATTCCAGCAAAAGGTGGCCTTATGTAAATGAGTTTGCGTTGGTATTTCAATATTGAATTGAACGAGACACCTAGCGTTTTACCCGAGTGGGGTGGGCTACCCAGATCTGTCCTACTTTTTAATTCAAAGTAAGGTTTACCTATTTAAAAACGCTTTTTGTAGGAAAATAAAATTAGACAAGGCCAAGTCAAAGGATTAAAATAATTGAGCCACCAGATAAATAAATTCAGTATGGAATGCAAATCTTCTTTGTATTTTCTGCCAAAACCTGTGCTGTTTGATCTCGTCATTTCCTTATTTTCTTTTTCTCCATCTTTGCTTTTGGCATGATGGTTTGACCATAATTATAATATAGTGTACCATACCAGGCACGTTTGCTATGTTACTAACCTTTTGTCTGCACTATGTTAAGTCGTAGGTCTGTACTACCAGAACTACGCGTAGGTACTGGTTCGAAGAGCAAAAATGGCCATCGTTAAGATACAAAACGCATTTTCAGCATTAAGGTCTCTTAGCGGAGCCTTAGCATAATGTGGCATTAAAATAGATGAAGACTTGTATTTCTGAGAGCGGACTTCTAATGGTAATGAGTTCTAGAACCGAGGATAACAGGATCGATGCGTTCCCCGTTTAAAAATACCTCTACAATTTTACCACGGTATCAACTTCATAATTTCGTCGTGGGCGTTTAAAAATAGGATGAGGAGCGCGTGATATTCAATTTCCAGCATCCAACGCGCATCTATTTGTGAAATTTGGGCACTAAATCAATCGAGGTATCGCGACAGCGTCTCGAACAAAGGTCCCGTTTGCATGAAACCATTCAGTTGTAGGTGATGATTGATCGCAGACTACGCGTGATTGATTCTCGAATATTACCTGATGGATGCGTGCCACATTATGTACCATTAGGGGCCCGCGGCGTGTTCGCCGCTATATTAGAAAATTCGATAGAAACATCTGCCATATTGGATTTGATATTAGATAGATCTGCAATCCTTACCAATATTATAAATGTGGAAGAACGTGAACATGGTTAAGATCAGACATACCTATTTTCTATGGGATGAATAGCGCAATAACCTTAATCGAATTCCAAATTGCAGGTGGATGTTGAATTCGAATGTTGTGTCGTCTACTCGTAACGTGATCATGATGTATGCTATTTCGTCAATGTAAGGCACTTGTCCCACCGCCGGTGAGTAGCGAGAAGCGAGTGTTTTTTAGTATGGAAATTTTGTCGCTTTTGTCGCCGGGCGACAAAAGTTCCATACTAAAAAACACTCGCTTCTCGCTACTCGCCGGCGGTGGGACAAGTGCCAAATCTGGATACATCTCGAATAAAATGTGTCTATTGTAATTAACTGCATTCGTATTTAGACATTTTTTAGCTTATTTAATGTTCAAAATAAAAATATTGCATAAAAATGTGTAGTTCTCGCAAGACAACAAAAAATTATTTTATAGCGGAGAAAACTACGTAAGAGTTTTACTTAAACCGTACTATAAATTGTGCTATTCTCTACACATGTCTCTACGGTCCTTTAGATAGATATACAAGTACAGACAGAAAGAAAAAACCTTTATAAGTACAACACTTCTTTTGGGTACAAAAGGCTTTTAGTACTGCCATGGCTGCCAACTGACAATTCCAGCGTCTGTTTCAACGAATAAACCATATTTAAACTTTTTGAGTTCGGTACCCACGATGTTCAGTTTGCTTTATATTGGCATGATTCCAAAGACGGATCGTTAGGCGTTGTGTAAAGTTGCTTAACTCGGGTAGACAGTGTTAATTTAACTTGAGCAATGAAACAGTGAAATTCTGGACACACGACTACCTATTTCAACCAAGGAATAACAATACCTACTCGGCTGTCTCTTGTTGTTCGCGATGTTCTTATGTTATAATACATACTTTAGAAAAGCTGATTAAAGTGATTAAATACTCATGAGATATTTTAGCTTAGCTTAAGGTTGGGGACACCTGCAATTCTTTGGTGTTGTGGGTGTGGGTGGGTATTCAAAAATGCTGGCGCTCACTAACGATCAGGGGCCTTACCATGACGTCTTAATGCGATTCAATTCAGATTCAGTTTAGGTTCGCTCGCTGTCAGATCCATACTAAAAATGACAGCTAAAATCTGAACTGAGTCGGAATTCAATCGCATAAAGACGTCATAGCAAGGCCCCAGCCGCCCGCTCGCTGTTTGCCACACTATTTTATAAAAGAAAATAAATCGCTCGAATCGCTTCTTATCGATTGATGCTCTTACTTGTTGCTTAACAACTTTGTGACGTAAACGTGAAGGTTTTATTACTTTTATTACAAACGAAAAAGTTATAGTTGGATTGGCGCGTAGAAAACGCGGGTTCAAATCTCATCCGGCGGAACACCGGGAAAACCCTTTCGTTCATAATAAAAGCTTAGTTTTTGCTGAGCAGGCGCATTGCTATAAAAAAAAACGAATAATAATATTGACATTTATAAGAGACATAATGTATCTATAGGTACCTATTTATAAAAGGTTATCTGTGTAGTAAGTAGATGGAGGTCAGTGAACGCGTGTATCGAACAATGACTGTGGGTCTGCAATTACAGTATAAGAAACATACCGTATATTTACTGTACAGGATGTTCCGTGAAATGGCGACAAACGTAGCGTTTTTCTCAAGGAATTTCCCTTGAGAACATGAAAGTGAGGCGAAATGACTTCCTTAGTGCGCGTACGCCCCTCGGCTTCCGCCTCGAGCACGACCGCACAAAGGCTGCAAGATCAGTTCTAGAATAGCAGTGCCCACCACTCGCTTTGTCGCTATTTGCATCCCTGTCTAAAAATACTAGAGGAAATGAGATGGGATGAGCGGGAACATAGTAAACACGGCAGCCATTCATAGCTGAGTTGCGTGTTGTGTTGTCTAGCTCTGTTTACCACTGGCTACCGTCATACATGCGTTTATTGAGCATACAAAATGATGAGTGAGTTGTATGTTACATTATTAGATCAGATTCGATTTACAGAAATAAATAATAGCAAATGTAAGTACCTAAATATTTTATTGAATCAGGCGTTACTTTGCGGAGGTCCATTTCAATGAACACAAAATATTTCTCTAACTTTGAGAATGATCCCGTAGAGGGATCGAAACGCGCGTCAGTGTTTGTGTGGTGTTAGGATTAATTAAGTTTGTGGGATTTGTGTGCGTTTTGTGTGGTAGTAGTGGTGGGAGGGCTTGCATGCAAAACGTACTTATTTCGCACAAGCTTGGTTATCTTGCACGTAAGTAGCGGAGTAGCAAGGTAAATATTTTGTGTACATTTTTAATACGAATCAATTTGATTTTTGAGCTTGCATTTTCTGCACACGGTCAGAATTTTTAGAATACCTGTTATGGCACAAGTGCGGACCACTGGTAGAGAACCACTGATCGTAAGCCTACAGGGCCCTAAGCTACAAGTTACAATTTACAAGTGGAAGTCTCTGTCTAACACATAGGGTCAGAAAGAGACATCCGCTTGTAAATGTATAATATACATTTCATTTTTATAACACCTGAAAATGTATAATATACATTTTCAGGTGTTGTCAATTATTTTCTATCGAGCCGATTTTGTTCAATTATGTATCGAGTCCGTCCAGCGTGTTTGAAATATGATGAAAATTGACATACATATTTTTTTGGATTTTTATCATGTGTAGTTTTTCTTAAAAAAGTGCTTAAATAACATCAATTTCAACAAAATTAGGTGTTGTCAGCCTCTTAAGGCGCTTGGTCGGATTCTGTTTGTCTCATTCTTGGAAGCGCTTCGTAAGTAGCGTGTACTAAAACTTTCAAACATTCCTTCTCCAACTATGTAGGTAGTTAGTTTCTTACCTCAGTTCAAATAAAAAGTCAAGGCGGAGTCCTGCGAACGGCGAAGTGAAGCCGGTTGAAACTACACCTTAGCGTGCGTACAGTTGCACGCACACAAGCTCAACCAAACTTTACCAAGCAAACTGGTTAAGACACACAAACGCGCACTTGGCAAAGCGTAGTTAAAACTGGCCTCACTCTGCCATTCGCTGTTACGACTGGAAATAAAAATACGACTTATTAGAAAAAGTTTAATCTGCTTATGCTACTTATTCTCTCGTCACAACATAAGATAATTTGTCAAGATATAGAGAGTAAACATATAGATTAGGTTCTGAAAAGGCTCGTCCCTTAATCCTCAAGGGTCTCGCTAACAATACTTTGTCTTTCCAAATACGGAATACGGTTTACGATAGTGATGTTCTTTTACAGGAGTTTTCTTCAAGCCCTGCCTATAAGGTACCTATTTGATTTTATTATGTTACACAACAAACTTTTTAAAGGAGACCCGGAGCCGAAAGCTTTGAGTTTCTTAAATTATTTCCGACGGGATTTTACCACAAAATAGGCGTGAGAAGACGTGCATATAAATTACCGTTTTCTCAACAGTGAGGGTGCTCCATCGAGCATATTATAACCAGGCTATTCAATTCCGGCAGTGTTTTGTCTTTTATAACGTGAAGTATAGTGAGTCTTGTTGACTTCCCCATGCGATAGCCGATAATTGGTTATCGATATTGATATTAATTTCTTTGCTTACCGAACTATCGATAGCAAAATCTGCTCGTCGAAATCTAGAGTCATGCTTGAACTTGGGCCAGCCAGAGTGCAACGATCGCCGCAGCGGTTTATTGTTTTCCTTTTTATTGATTACTTACTAGCTGTAGAAACTATGCAATTTTCCCGGATGAAAACTGTTCTATGTCCATCCCAGAGTCGGTTTGTTGAGTAGTTTACGGGTGAAAGCGTAATAAACCAACTAACTCACATTCGCATTTGTACGAGAGTACTTAATGGTCTGCTATAACCAGTAGTGAGTGGCGTGTCGCCCGAAAAACGCGATTCCCGCCGGGTTCCTGTACCTAAGTTTTCTCTCTCGCTCTTTCTTCAATTGCAGGTTTTAAGGTGGGTGTTGTTTTGTTCCGAGTTGCCCAGCGGAAATCTTTACGCCTCTGAAACCAGTTATAATATCCATTAACAATCCAACATCTCGCATGGTGCCGATGACGCATATAAAGCGTGTTCCGTGGATGCGTAGAGGATGCGTGCCGTAAACAACTGCACCCACAGACGTCCGCGAACAATCTATCTGGGCTATTACGAAACATCAATACAGAGATTCAGTTTTCCGATTTCACAATTTCCTGCTGTTGAAACGTTAGATGAATTCGCGTTATTTAAATAATAACAACTTCGGTTTGCACGGCTTGGACCGTGAGTCACAACTTAGTACAAACGAACAAAAAGTTTTTTATTTAGATTTTTGCTTCGGTCGAGCCATCCTTAATTTAAGTTTTGTTAGTAAATTCGATTAATAAGGAATAATGTTGCGTTCTTGAAAAGTGACAAAGAAATGTCTGTCTATTAAAGTAGAGAGACGACTATTAGCTAATTACAGACTCTCCAAATATTTGCCTATCGCAGTTCATTGCGCGCTCGTACACTTTATAATTATTGTCCAAATGAAGTGCATCTTTAATAGTAGAAGTGAAAAAAAAACCAATCGTAATGTTCTTACATAAATAAAAACCAAGTAACCATTTAATTATGGAGGCAAGTCGAGGCCAGCGCTTAATAAAAATCGCGCGTTATTCAATTATTTAACGGATCTGTGGTTCCCTTCACATTTCACGCCAATCGGAATAATTTCCGACTGAAAAATGCCCGGAGCTTACATTACGATGTTTTGGAAACAGTATCGGGATAACAGGGTAGAAACATTGCCGATTTAGGATCAGGATATTTGCATTCCGAACCGCGCGGCTCGAATATTCGTTTAATTGAGTTGGATAGTAAACAAACTCATCAACCCCTATGTTTACTGTGTACGATAAATGTAGCATCATTTTCCATAACACAGCGCATAGATAAAATATGTTGGTAGAAGTAGCTTTCTAGTTAAACAAACTATCTAGATACTGTGTGCGTAAAAGGGGCCGTCCTCGTGAATTATAAGTAAAGTGCCTCTTCCATATAGGTACATAAATGGTTATGACTGTGACTATACATTATTAACTTCGTAGCATCTGTGGTGGTATTCGCAACTCTAGAGATGTTAAGCAAAATTTAATGTTCTAATTACAAAAAGGGCAAAGTACAAAGAAGTCGCCATAGTTGTATCTATGTAAATTATTGAGTTATAGGGATATGTAAATTGTATCGTAATTTCTATGGATATATCAAATCAAAGTTTTAAAACCCCCAACTGAAAACGTTAAGCATGTATACGCTAATGAAGTGAAAGTTCTAAATAATATAATACCTACACATATAAAGATTCCGCGCAATGTATTCGCGCTCTTTGGAAGTTTACAAAAGTATTTTGCCTCTAGGGATTCTCGTCCTTACAAGGTCTTAAAACTAAACGGAGTTTCATAATATCAACCACGAGAATCTCTTTAGGCAGTGTTCTAAATAAAGAAGTATCGATTTGGTGCATTCACGGAACAAATAGGTTAATTAAGGAGATTCGATTTCACAAACAAGTTAATCGTGAACGCTCCTTTGTCTAATGTCACGCATGTAGCATTATTTTCCGTTTTTGTATTTATCATGTAGCGTTAATCTCAGATGTGGTAACTGATACCATCATTACTGACCCCATTAACAGTAAAATCAATGCGAAGTGATAAAGAAAGACAAATTAATCAAATCATGTTTAACTAGCTGTTGCCCGCGACTCCGTGTGCGAAGAATTCGTATATCGCTATCCCGCGGGACATAATATGCGAGGATGAAAATAATCCTATGTCTTTTCTCGGGGTTAAAACTATCTTTCAACTAAATTCACCAAGTCTATAACAATGTTTTGGGATTTTACATCCCGTCATCCCGTGGGAAAATTGGCATAACAAGTAGCCTATGTATTATTCCAGACAACCAGTTATCCACACACCAAATTTCATCTCAATCCACCTAACCTTTTTAGCGTGATAACAAACTCACAAACTTTCACATTTATGATATTAGTAGGATTAACATGAGTTTAGTGACTTTATAAATAGTGGCCTAAAGGTAAATGACATCCTATTTTCTCAGCCAATGATGAAATTGTAATATGTAATTTTATTAGGTTCGTTTTGGTTTTTCAATATACTCAAGTAAAACCAACTAAAGCAAAAAAAACAAAAAGGGTTATGTTTTTAACAAAAATAATTAGGTTAGATTAGATAAGTTTGTGGCATTCTATTTAAAATGTACGTACAACAATAACATTATTAACATAATGGATACTGTGAAGAACACGAGAGCAAGATTAAATAAGAGTACTCGTTATATTTTCATAGAGACAGCGTTGCTTTATCCAACTCGACATTTCCTTCTTCGGAGACGTACTCTCTTTTTAATGAAACGCAGTCACGGGTAAAGGAACAAGGCTCACTCTGCCGGCGAGTTTCAAAGGGACTGCGGTGTGCATCGCATGCATTATATGAATGTCTTTTCCATTATATACTTTCTGTGTAGTAGTAGAGTAGATGGATTATATTGAAATTGTAGGATGTCACCAAATTTTTTATAAGGATCTGAAGATTTGTCCTCGTTTGATTTTTGATCTTAAAAAAAACAAACATTTCTGATATTTTTTTACCTTTAAGTAGCATTATTTTACGCAATGTACGAAGAAAATTATTTCCCTAGTATTTATTTATTTATTTATTTATTTATCGTATGGCGGTTACACACTGGTTACAAAAAATATAAACTAAAAACTAAAATGAAATCAAATCAAAATTTACAATTCCGCAGATACAAACTCGCCTCCTCTGTCAGTACTCTTTTGCAATAATAATTAAAATAAAATATTGAAACCCGTTCGTTTCTATAAGAAAAAATCTAAAATAAAAAAAGGTTTGTTTTGCAAAGAGGCCGCGGCTCTTTTATATGTCTTTTTGTAAACTACCAGCGACTTAATTGGTTCATTAAATTCGGAAAATACTCGTATTGACCGTTCCAGACAAGCAACATGAGTGATAATTATAATTTTATCTTTAGAGACACGGAACCCTAAAAATGGTTACATCAATACAAGAGTAAACGGGGTGGTCTCGAGGACTCGAACAGTGGTTGTAATTCGTTTTACCCGCTGCGGTTTTAATTGCTCGCGTCTGTTTTTATTCCCAGCCGTCTACCTTCAGAAATGTTTATTGAAGGCACGGTACGTTTTATTTTCTTTAAGGCCCTAAAAGAGCCCTCTAACAAACTTATAGTTTCTCTTTGTTTACTCAAAACCTACTAATTAAGTGCCTTGAACGTACTTATATTATTATATTTTGTTTTTGTTTAAACTTTTCAAGATAGTTATTGACTTAGCGCTATATTTACTTTCTATTGTTACGTTGAATAGGCTTTTAGGTCACATTTTCGTACACCTAACCTAACCTAAGTAGGTACTTAAATGAAGTTATATCAAATCAAAAAGTCGCTTAATAGTAAAAGTATGTATGTATGTATGTAAAACTCTTTATTGTACATAAAACACATGAAAAAGATGAATACAGGAAAACACAAAAACACAAAAGTAGACTTTATGCAAACTATGAATTCAATGGGGAGATATTGGAAAGGTAGGGTTGGGTCAGCACTAGCCAAGGATCATCATCATCACCATTTAACTTATATTCGTCCCACTGTTGGGCCCAGACCGCTCGCAATAGTAGTTCACATGCGGCCCAAAGCGGATTGGGCGGATTGGGCGCTTCACAAACATCATTGAACTGCTATGCATCAAGGATATATTATTATTTCTATAACCCTGTGTCTGTTTACCGAAGTAATACAACACTGGCTGTATGAAGTTGCTATAAACGGATAGCTTTTATTTTCTAATGAGGGCATAATACCAGAAAATACTAGATTGGATAGGACTTAATTTCTAAACGACACTGAAAATTAGAACACATAGAAAAATCCGAAAAGTAAAGCTATTATGTCCGGGAAAAAAAATCTCGATTCATTTGATAGGTACTTCCTATGGATAGGTAGGACTCATTCAAATTACATAGAATTTATTCTATTTCACCAGCCATTAAGTGGGACTTGCTGCGCATTGGTAATAAATATGTAGTTATGAAAAAACAGATCCTTACCATTTTTCGAGTATCCAGAACCGAAATTTCATCGAACAAAAGGAAAGTCAGATTCACGATCGCATTTGTTCTGTAGGTGTTGCTGTGAATAGCGGCAATTTCTTAACTCTGTTAATACCGGACTGTGCTTCCAATGAGTAACTATGTATACGTCCAAGAAAACTAAGTTCCAAATCCAAATACTGCGCTCTTCCCAATTTACCAATCATTCCGTGACCAAAAGCAGGTGCAGTATGAAACTTCAAATTTCCTTGACATAATAAAATCCCGTTTTCGCAATAAATATAATGAAACTTCGGTGTTATTGACGAACAACAACAGCAGGTAGAATAAACGCTAACGTTCCTCCGTAAACAACTGAAACTGGCACGCTATTGTACAGCGAAGTTGCTCCGTAGTTGCATGAGGAATGAACTGGGAAGGCGCGTGATGGTTTTAAGAATAGAATGTTGTAAATATGTGGATTTTTGGCCAGAGAGAGCGGTCAGCGGCATACGGGTGAGGCGATAGTGATGGTAAACACAACACGCTAATGGGACGGGGTTGTCTCGTAAAACAAGCACGCGTCAGCACTACAAACGTTTGTGTACATCTGCGGATTGATAGCTGAGAGTTTGCGAGTGCGCGCTTAGTAATCGGGGTGAACATTGTTGACGTTTAATTAAATTAAATTGTTTCGGGGAACGATTCAACAATATGTTTCTGTTTATTAGATTTATAGTTGATTAAGTTCAGTGGCTGTCGTACTCAACTCGATTCCTACCGGGTTCCTCTAACAAATTCGCCTGAAATTTTAGTTACTTACCGGTTTCACTGCAGGGGTCTTACCATGACGCCTTAATGCGATTCAATTCCAACTCAGTTCGGGTTTCAGCTGTCATTTTAATGAACACCATAGGTACATATAATAATTAATATGAAAAACAGGTACCTACATGGGCAAAATTATTAGGTAAACTTTTAGGTACCTAAGGCAACCTTTAGAACAGAATGAAGAACAGAACACTACTAAAAATACTATGACTGTCACGTTAGGCCTTATCTTTCTTGCTCGTTTGCCTTCCTATTCGCATAAAAAAAAAAAAAAAAAAATGTAACTTAAGCAATCATTGCAGCTTTTAGCTTTAATTTTATATGTGAACCGTAATTGTTAATCCAAGGCTTAACAAGCATACTCCGTTTGATGTTAGTATTTACAGGAGCACGTAACGTATTTATGCTGCAATATGACGCGCCGGCGTGCTGCTGCATCCGATACTGAAATTTATTTAGACACTTTACCTTATCTAAGAGAAAATGCAGCCGAAGGCATCCCATTATCGGATACATTATACGACACCAGCTTTTGTTAGTGATACAGGTCTCACAGCGACTTCGAGCAGACAAGCCTTTGAGATTGATTAGAAAAAAGAAAGAAGAAAGAAAATACGTTTATTTGACGCATAGGACAACAGCACAAACCAAAAATAAACAATACAAAAAAATAAAAAATAAAAATAAAGTAAAAATAACAATTAGGTAGTGTGTCGCTGTCCAATGTCAAAAAGGTTGCAGCTCAGCATAATTTGGTGTTGCTGCAACGGGGGTCGCAACGCTGGTTTTCTGCCGCAACACTTTTTGAGTGACGATGACGACGGAAAAACTACAATTACTTAACTAACATGACGCATACATAAAAGCACAAAAGTACCAAAAGTCTCAGGTAAATTCTGCCCTCGTAATGAAGAATGCAGTAATCGATTAGGAATATTGATAATCAAACACGCGTGTCTTCTTCGTTAGTTGTGGCGTGCACTGGTTGTATCCGCACGGAGGTTGGACAAGATCCTAACATTCGTAAAAAGGATATGGCATGCATGGGGGCAAAAATCTTTATTGATGACACGTTGAAATGTAAGAGTAGATCCCAAAAGTAAAGATTACTTTTAAACATACAAGTTAGGATGATTGCGGATTGTGAGCGAGGTCGCATCCGGTACGTGATGTTGTTCTTCGTAAATTTAGTATACTATATTACTTATGTATTTTTCATAGGGTATTATTTTTACCCGACTGAACGACGCAAAGGAGGGTAATGTGTTTTACTAGTATGTACTAGTTGTTGCTTTTAAATGTAATACGAAGCGTATTCACGATGTCATTCATTATGTATCCAAACAAATAGGTAAAAATGTATCGCATGAATATTGCTATGCTTAACTCCAGAACGGCTGTATAAATTACTTTTTTTTTAATATACATTAAAGCCTAAGGAAGGCTCTCATGAAGAGAACTGAAAAATTGCTGAAAAAAACGTAAAATAGCTTTAGACAAAACGATGTCTGTCGAGGGCAGCTAGTCGATAGTAAAAGAGAAGTTAGTGAAAGTGAAATTATTAATAAACATTGACTACACTAATAGCATTTTATTAGTGTAACAACTCGTGTCATGTTTGACATTAGACCGGCCAACCACAAAGCAGGAATGATTCCGTATTTTTTTCGAACGGTGGCTTTTCAATTCTTTCGATTCTTCCGTTGTTCATGGCTACCTACACATATCACTGAAGGGTACTTAACGTTTCTGTGTGCCTCGGTGTTTGCTGTATCCATGTAAGTAAGTACCCTCACAGCGGGCAAGTTCTACATAGCCTTGTGTAGGTATTATGCGACGGCATTACGTTTGTTTGAACACAATATATTATGTATCAGTGACAGCGTCGCCTTTTCTTCGCTAGAAAAGCTGAAAAGACGTATTCACACCTTCATAACAGGATTTTAAGGCCACTATAAAAGCGAGATTTGGTTTCGAATAGCGACTTACAAATGAATAAATGTTTTTCCGATTCCACAATTTCGCGAGACAGGGAAAAGGGTCTTTTATTAATATGTAAATTTTACGCGTATTTCGTACTTATTAAAGCGAAGGCTTGTCAAGTAGTAGACAACTATGAATAGGGAAGTTTGTATAAGGAAACTCATGGAGATATCCAAGAACAACGTCTTTTACCACTTGAAAGCGTAGGATGTCGTGAAAGTACTGTAAAATATTTGTTTGTACTATTAAGTAGTAAGTCTGCTGACTGAAGTTTTTAAAAAGAAAAAAGAAAGAAAGAAAACATTTATTGACACAAAACGACACATAAAAAATAAAATAAAAAACAAAAAAGAACATAACGTACGTTATTTTTTGTTTTTAGGGTTAAGTGTCTAAAAATATATCACAGGTTACATTTTTTTTTAATAAGATCGACTAAACTTAGTCGTACTACATGTACCTACTGTATGAAATGAGTAAAAGCCAAATATCGATGGCATTAGAAACGATGAGGGGAATATAATGATTTGTTATAAGAATGATTACTGATTACTGCCTTTTGAAAACATTAACTCCTTTACAGATTGTGTCAGAGCGAGTCACGGAGACACGCGGATGTGTATAAATTTGACGTCATACTGTGGCTACAAATAAACTAAAGAGTCAACGCAAATGATGTGTTTCTGCAATCATAAATAATAAAATTGGTTATTGTTTTAGGAAACCTTTCATCTTATCTTCGCTTTTACTCGGTGTTATTTTTATTTGTAACACTTCAAGGCTGCAAAGATGTTGATCGTAACTTCTTCCTGATTATTTATTTATTAACCGTATTCTATACATATAAATGTAGCAGGTATCCAACTGCCTCTTTTCCAATAAAAAGGGATATACTGGTAAAAAATTGTTCGTTGGCTACATTTGGACGATATTGGACGTTTATTGGATTACTCGGAAGATCACTATGTGGCGTAGGTTTTATGTGGCCAACATTTGGACGTCAATTCTGTTTTCGTACAAGTGATATCATAAAGTAAATTAAAGATGAAGCAGGATCGTTGCTATCAAGTAATGACTTGGCAGTCCTAATGGTTTAATTTGACCTACCGTCTAGAAGAGGATCTTGGGTTTAAAACCATCACAGATACAGTTAAATTAATGTTCAGGATTCAAGCTTCGGGCCTTTCGAAACTAAAGAATATTAATTTCAAATTTGCCGTGAGCTTTTTGAAATCAAGTTAATTTAATGGAGAATTACAAAGCAATTTATTTTAGCGGTCACGGTAAATTTAAAAGCCTGAACTATCAGTTTTCGAAAAGCTTGCATCATTAGGAGCGGCAAAAAGTTTGGCCCTCACATGTATGCAAATATAGGTAATTTTGTATAGAGACTGGACCAAATTTTGCGCCGCTGAGTATATTCTAGAAAGGTAAGTATTTCTGTCTCATGTAGTTTATAAAGTTTTCGATAACAACCAATCTTTGGAAGCATTTTAGAAGTTTAAACTCAATGGGCCGTCATGCCAACAGAAAGAGCGCTCGAGGCGATGCAAGCGGCGGCTAGTTCTAGAAATTTCAGAATTTGAAGGAGTTTCGGACGGGGAATGAAGATCGATCAGTAAATGGGAATCGGATGAAATGGGTGGGCCATGAAGCGCGCTGGGACGCTGACGGCGTAAGTCTGACGCGGATTTTACTGCCAAGGCCTTCTCAAATGCTCGGTGTTTTGTTAATAATGGGAACTTAAATGAGAACTGACTTTGCGATTTACTGTGCTTGATTGTGGCGGTGGTGGATTTTATTTACCTAATAGAGAAAATTATACGAACGTATTAAATTGAGGTAGTCAAAAAACAAAGAAGCGTTGTATTTCTCAAATTAGAGAAAGAATAGAAGGCTTAGAAGAATCAGAGCATTTTTCGTTCACAACAAAGAAGCAAACGAGCAAGCGGGTTACGGGGTTAGCTGCAATATTGGAGCATTGTAGATACGTTTACAGCCTTGAAGGACTAAGTTAAAATACGTCATGTATCAGAAATTTCACTGGCTGTCCTGTACCCACGCTGTAATAGGTACAGCAGCGTAAGTACCTACTGTTTCTTGGCGGCAGGATTAGTATTTAAGGGTGCGACCAAACCGCCGCGTAAACGCAGTGACGTGTCGTATCCGTCACGTTTTCTCACCGTTTCTTCATACATTTTGTTGCGATTCCATAACGTCACCGTTTTTTAAGCGGCGGTGTGGTCGCACCTTAAGATGTTGATAGTGATCCGGACGAACACTGCACAAGGTCCTACCAGCCGCAATGCTACGCAATTACTTACGCAATTGATTAGGCCTGAAGGGTCTTCTATTCGTGCCTTAACTGTACAAACTTAAAGGGAAATTATAATGTACTAGAGCCCAGAGTGCAGTATCCACTCAAATAATCTCCACGACGTTTGTCGAACTATTCGTGGTCTTATTACGGCGCCTGTGAATTGGAAGCGCGAAGCCGAGGCATCCAATTATATTTTATGAACATTTCACTGGATTTACGTCGGCCTTGGCTCGTGAGTTATGTGGAAAGACCGAGGAACTCATTACCATAACATAAAACGCTGAGCGTTTATGTTTTAAGGGTTTGTGTATGAAAATGATCTACGAATGCATGGCTGCAAGCAACTTTTGATAACATAGGCTGTTAATTTGCCTTTGTGCTTTGCTAACGGTCAATCTTGAATCAAAATACAAAACCGTCCGTCCGGATCGCTACCACCATCTTACTCGCTAATCCTGCCGCTAAGCAGCAGTGCTTGCACTGCTGTGTTCCGGTGTGGAGAGTAAGACAGCCGGGGAAATTACGGGCACAAGAGGCATTTCATCTAAGTCCTCTAGGTTGGCAACGCATCTGCAATCCCTCTGGGGTTGCGGGTGTCTATGGGCAGTGGTGATCGCTTACCATCAGGTGACCCACTTGCTCGTTTTTCTTCCTATTCAGATAAAAAAAAAAGTATCAATTCACTTCCATACAAATGTCAAGAAAAGTGCTCCCTTCTTTTTGATTCTGCTTATAGTGTCGATAGGCGACAGCGATACATATTTTCAATGAGCCTTTGTATAGATCGACCGGTTAAATGAGTCTTCACCAGCACGGTGCAGGGGTGCGGAGTGGGACGACCGCGGGGGCCGAGAGAGGTGCGGGCTCGTTATACCTTGGTTGAATAAGTTTGGTAAATTAAATCTGCTAGAAAAGACAAGCCATTTTAAAAGTGACATAGATTCGCTCAACTAAGGCAAAGCAGATCTTCACGCAACAATATTCGTAGCCTACTAAGTGCTAACGCTAGTCAACTAAAGCGAACTTCTATGGCACTGTCACGCGTAAAGGCTTGCGTGAGGCTTGCTTGCGTTGAAGCTACTAAAATAGTCTTCATGTTTTAACTTAGGGATGGACGATATACATCGATGTATTGTAAACACTTGATGTATAGTAACGATGCATCGTATTGAACCGATGTATTGTTAATACTTCAACATCGAATATATATCGATGTTTTTTTATTCGATGCATCGAATACGCAAACTATGAGATGAGCGTCTATAAGTGTGACAACACTGGCTGACTGGAACCTGAAACGTAATAATCAGTTCAGCCTTTCAGTCAATAATACACACCTACCATATTATATCGGTATGGCTGAATGGGTTATGTTCCCTTTGCCACGGTACCGGCAAAGTCAAAATGTAATAATAAATCCTAAAACAATGTGGCCCACCGAGTTTTTGTTTCGTAGTGTAAAGTGTGAATGAAATTTGTATTTGCATTGTTTTTTATGATACAATTACGGTTATTTGCCAAAGCACATGTCCATTGCGAAAAACAATCGATGTTTCGGAAACATCGATGTTTTTCTAAATACATCGAATTAACATCGATGCAACCGATCGATGCATTGCATCGGAAAAAACATCGATGTATATTTTAAATGTCCATCCCTATTTTAACTTAATTTTCATTATAATTAGTAATGTCCATCGATATGTTCAAGAAAACAAGCTTAATTGGCCCCTTAAAAAAGACAAAAGAAGAAAGTATAATATTGTTTTTTTCGGGAATGGTGAAAAAATACCTCATTACAACTAATGAGACCAGGCCAATTTCATCAGGATATTTTCTCAGCGGATAAAGTTCGGGACCAATTACTTCCGTATATTTTTAACAAAGGATGCCCGCTCGAAGCTAATTAAAAACTAAAAGAAGCCGCAAACAATAACGTTAATTTGACTCATGGAGAAAACGACGCTTTCTTTTTTAAGAAACTCGGTGACGTTAACAATTAAGTAGGTACCTACTATAACTAAATTAGGGTGCGACCACACCGCCGCTTAAAAAACGGTGACGTTACGGAATCGCAACAAAATGTATGAAGAAACTGTGAGAAAACGTGACGCATACGACACGTCACTGCGTATACGCGTCGGTTTGGTCGCACCCTTAAGTCTGTTATATTTGTTTTAGATAATCTACTCGTATTTACCACCAAGAACTCGTCATGCAAAGTAAAGTAATTGCGTGCCAAGAAATGGTTAAGCAGTGTAGTAAAAACAAAATTAAATGAATATCGCAATTTATCTTCTATACTACGTAACGTAGTGGCAATAGGAAGTCCTGACTACTAGGCTTTCCGTCAAATACTCGTCAAAATCGTCGGTTCGGTTATGGTTAAAGTTATTGTTAAGGTAACATGGTGAAACGCACACTAAGTCTACCTTCATGTACATTACACCCCCTTTTTCTGGTAGGTACACTACCTAAAGGAATATTGCAACTCTTTCCAGGTCTCAGATATCGAATTTCTTCACCACCTTGAACTAAGTTTTGATTGATAGCCGTTTCAAGATGTTTCTGATTTTATCAGGCTCGGCTGTGGCTTCACACGGCTTTCCATCGAGCTCTTGGGCTATTTAGTGCAAAGAGCTCTTGATAGCGATTAGGTGTCGAGACAGCGTTGCTCATCATAAGCGGCCAGGTTCGAGAACGTCAATCAGCGGTTATATCATAATTTCTCATCCAGGGTGTGTTGTCAGTAACAACCAGCAGAGCTCTTGCAATTCAAGATGGCGAGTGAGGAGCGGATCAGAATTTATAAAGTTTAAAATGTATAATGGGTTAAAATGTATAATAGTTCAAAATATTATAATGCAATTTTCTGTGAAACTATTAGGTATATGGATCTTTTTTATAGCGTGATCTATAGATTGGTTTAGGTTAAATTAGGTTTAGTTTATAGCAATTCTGTTAATTTGCAATTTTCTGAGAAAATCGCATTATACATTTTGAACCATTATGTGTTTTAACCCATTATACATTTTAAACTTTATGGCTTTTAATACGTACCCTGGCGAGTGAACTTTATTTGTGGTAAGCGCGTATCTGCATACGTGTCGAAGTGTGCGTGTCTTGCGGAGTGAATTTTGAGCGAGGTTTATGCTTACCATATTTTTCGCTCTCACACACATTTTGACGCGTATGCAGATACTATTGCTTACCACAAATAAAGCTCACTCATATAAGAAAAAATTGGCTATTCCTATTCGTAAAGCACTCCTTCCAACTCTAAGCCAAGTAATAAAGAGTTGTGAGATAACGCGGTGATTAATAAAGAAGTGTTTTCAGGCTAATAGCCGTTTTTCGTATCCCCAGGCGGCGAGTTTACGATGCACTAAAGCGGAAACGCCCTATTTTACAAGCTCTCATACACTGCTGCCATTAAAATGCCTTCACGTAGAAAAACGCTTAAGCCCTTGAATCGTTAGTGTGCATCAGTACGGTTGATTTCACCGATAAAAAAACGTGAGAAAGTCGTAGACAAATCATATTTTACCTTCGTTAACTGTACGATGATTCTGCAAATCACGTTAAGTCGCCCATGGTCTGTCCCATTGGAATATGTATCGATTATATCGCTTGTCAACTATTTAATTTAATTGTATATCTTTTAACCGCGAACCGGAAGACGCAGTGTTGGCAGGCCTCCCCCTAGGTGGACTGACGACATCGTAAAAGTTGCGGGAAACCGGTGGATGCAGGTGGCGACTTGTCGTTCAGTATGGTATGCTAAGGGGGAGACCTTTGTTCAACAGTGGACGTCTTCAGGCTGATGATGATGATGATGATGATGATGATGATGATGATGATGATATTTTAATACAAACATGTCAAGACTACGTACGTGTCAAACTACTGTAAAAATTAGTACGCATAAAGTTTCGTCTTGTTGGTCTGTACTTAGGTATGTCGGTTGAATTTTACTCGGAGTCGGAATTTTCAAGGTATTATACATATTATTATATTTAGGTATGATAGTTAAAATATAAAAAAAAACTCGGAAGTTGTAAATTGTGTCCCCTCTAACTTTTAAAACATGGCATCAAAACATAAAAACATTCGAGACAATAGTGCGTTAACTACTTCGAACAAAATTGTTTTGAATAATGACTCTTATAGTTTATTCGAAATATTATAAACAGGATGTGAACCGCGATTACCTTTATTGAGCACCCGATATTTCGACGCAGTTGCACATGCATCATGATCACGGGTAGACTGAAGAAATCCACAAGCACACACACACACACACATCCCGTTTATAATATTTTGAATGAACTTAACCGTGAATCATTGAAAACTCTTATAGTTTCTTTCAAAAGAAGTAACCGCTCTAATTGTCCTATTAATGATATTTGTGATTATTCATATTTTTATTTCATTTAGATAGACTATGAAACCCTTTTAACGTGGCCACGCAATTGGCCGATTTGTTTCAAATCAACATCTTCAACATCATTGCACTCTGATAATTTACTGCCCTGTTTACCAAATAAATTGTTAAAATAGCAAAATTAGAAAAGCGGAGTTCAAAAATTTGTAACTCGTTACCATAATTTTACCCGTCAAAACTTCTACCGTAAACAAGGAGAAGTTGAAGCGTCAATAATAATGGTAAACAAATCAATCAGCTTAATAACTCAGACCACCTGCGGCACAATTCTGTTTGCATTGCGGCCCCGATTTCTACCGATCAATGAGTATTTAAAAGATACTAAACTTGTCCGAAACCAGTCGAAGGAAATATTTAAACGGATCACGGTGGTCACTTGGCTTTAAGCGCATAACGCGAACATTTTGAATTAAAGAACTTGATCGACGATATAAAAAAAATCTGCACTATGATATGTTTAACGTTGATAAGATTGTGTTGAGATTAAGTTTTGGAGACTTCTCTAAAATCCCTTGTTATGTTAACATAGGTAACGTAGACAGAATATAGAACCGAAAAAATGCGTACCTATTTCAATTTGTAAGGAGACTTTGATCTTGCTCAAACTCAAGTACTAAAATTTTTGTAAATCAATTTTGAAACAAATATGCATCAAAGTAATATAAAGTGCTATAATAGTATAGTTTTAGATTATGTGATCGGATAAGCTAAACTTAGAATCAATAGTGGAAAGGACAAAATTAAAATACAGACTGAAGCTTCATTTAAAATCGAATAATTTTCTCCACTGACCGAAAATGAAACTTAAACCGACATCTATCAACTTCACATGGTTCACAGATCAGAGGACCTGAGGGCTCCCTCTGCAGAAGGGTTGCCTGTTTCAATACTCCTATAGTTACATGTGTACAAATAAAGGGCGTGTTATGTTGGATTATTCACACCGAAATGGATATTAGCACGTGCCGATTTATAAAAGACTAGTTTCTGGAAACCGATTGTTTAAGTACTATTTAGATTCAACCGTCACCTTTGCGAAGGTCCATGTTAAGAAATGTAGTAATATTACCATTATGAACATGATTTCAACATGAAACTACCGTGAGACTCAATCCGAGTCCGAAACATATGTCGAGCATTATTCGGCTTTTATACGTGAGTTATCCGTTTTTGTTTTCAAATTTTAAGATATTACTTGAAAAATCCGCCATTTTAATAACAATGAATACCTTAAAAATACATTGTCCGATTGTCTAATTCACTTTGAATTTTTTTTCTGTTTCCATTTCTTTATACTTTCAAATCCGTTGCCTTAAAAATTCTGTGATAATTTTAAAGGGCTTTCCTTCAAAGCTTTTGTTTTTGTCTTCTGTTTCAAAGGACAAATAGGTTGAGAGCTTTTTGCCAAATTAAAGGCAAGCAATATTTATGGTTTCTCACTAGAAACAGAGGCTTTTTCAAATGTATCCAGGTTTTACATTTTAAATACTTACACAGGATAAGCTGTCATGCATGGTTATGATATCGTTTGATTGCTAGGAATTATGGAATTGGGCGTTACTTTGCGGAGCTCTGGATCCACGGACTAAAACCAATTACTTGGTAACCACATACTCCGAATACGTAACCATATTTTGTGGTTGTGGAATGGGAAGGTAAATTGGTTTTAGTTTGACATAACCTTGTTCAAATCCATAATGAGGGTACGCTTTCAATGAAACGGTATGGAGGCATACTGAATCCGACTATTATCTAACCTGAAACTCACTTCTTCAGCTGCTTCTCTTGTACTGGATGCTCATCTGCGTTTCTGAATCTCATCATTTACTACAGTTTCGTATGTCATAGGTAATCATCATTCTTCATAATTGCATCTACACCGAAATCGATTTTTTTTCAGGAGCTTTGAAATGACCATCCTGTAGAACTCTATAGATTGTGTTAGGTTAGTTTTACAATCCAACAGTTTAAGAGAAGAAAAGAGTTATGGAATACGATTATTAAGGCAAACAGTGGGTACATTTATGGCATTATGGCATGTAAAATTATGACAAACGATAGAGAACCCTGCGTCCCTGTGAACCCTGTGACCCCCCTATGATATAAAAAAGGAAGTTTTTTTTTTGGGACATAAAACTTACACTTAAAGCTCAGAATACAAGCAAGATTTTATCAGGTTAAGATCAAGTTACGTTGTCACTGTCGGCGACAGATGCTCCCGGTTTCGTTTCCTGTATACCTACTTACTTCTTTAGCGGCCACGACTGCCGGATGTAGGTGTGTCCGGTGATAATCGGACAAATAAAGAGTGGACAGTAGTGATACAACCATGTAAAAGGAAAAATACGTCATTTTAAATTGAAATGCCATTGCCTCTTCATTTCCATCACCGCATCTGTTTGTTCGCTAAACTCAAAAAATCCTGAACGGTCTTTCATGCGGTTTTTACTGATGGGTAGACTGATTCACGAAAAAGATTTAAGTGTGTAATTTGTCAACGTTTTTGTGTAAATTGATTGAACAAAAACGGTAATTGTTGGAAGTGTCAGGAAAAGTCAAGCTGCCTAGGATACACATTTTAATTCTGAGCGGACGAAGTCGCGGGCTACAGCTAGCTCGCAATGAATACAACGCGTCAAAGAATAAGTTTAAATTACACCAAATACTAAGCACTTTATCGGCTCAGTCGTATTACTGATGCTGACGGCGGGTACTAAGTCACCTGCCATCGTAAAACGTTTATTGCGAGCATTACGAGAATCCACAGGGTATGGGAAAACGCAGCTTACTTCAGAGTGGAACGAATGATACAGCGTTAAACTGTTCATTTTTTGAACTTACCTCAAAAGGAAAATCCGTACACTTATAGGATCACTTTGTTTTCGATCTGTCAAGAGCCTTTTATTTAGTAATGTGTGGAGTTATCGAGTGGAAATTAATATTGACGCATTCCTAAATATGCTGAAGCTGGGAAAAAATCAAACTTCTAAGTTACCACATTAAAAGATACCATATGATTCCATATTAATTTTATTGGAATCAAAACCTACCGGGTATTTCCAGTTGCCGTTGAAGAACGTTTTTCAGAGTTCTAATTTATTTAGTAATTTTTACAAGCTTTTGTTAATCTACTGAAGTCCTTACTACGCCATAATCGTTACAAGGTTATGTGACAACATGATTAATAACAACGAGAGAAAACGAGTTTATTGTCATGCCATATCTCATTAATTATTATATCTCGTTAATAATTTTTCAAAGTGTTTGCATGACGAATAAGTTTTGTCATAAAAATATTCTATCAGAGTTTTGGCGTTTCTTCAACAATGACTATGCCATCAATGTTTCAATCATAGTGGCTTAATTCGCGTTAGATGTGGGTAACCAACTATCTCTTGTTTATTTTAGGAGGCGTAAATTTAATTTTGAAGTTTCGACGTTTGACTAATGGACTGAGTTTGGACAGCGTTGGATTGAATCGTTCCTACAGGAAACTTTTGTTTGGTTCCAGTTTGTAAATTTTGTAATAGTTGTGTTGTTGAAATGTTCAGTTGTGACGTATTTATCAAAATATATGATCTGTCCCTTACTACTAGCGTAGTACGTACTTTTACTTACGTGGCGAATGCAACATAAGTATTTTTGGACTTTTTTTTTATTCGCTACCGACGACGCCGACTTCGCCATTATTTTACAACCCTGAAGCTAGGTTACTTGAACGTTACTATCTTTTGACATGACAATCCAATAAACCAATATTTTTGTATGTAATGTGCTGGGGCCTTTACCATGACTTCTTAATGTAATTCAGTTTAGGTTCGCTCGCTGTCATATCCATATTAAAAATGTCTTCATGGTAAGGCCCCTGATGTTACACTCACCTAACTTAGTTTGAACTTTCGGATTTTTATCACTACATAGTATATAACAAAGTCGCTTTCTCTGTCCCTATCTATGCTTAAATCTTTAAAACTTTGCAACGGATTTTGATGCGGTTTTTTTAATAGATAGAGTGAATCAAGAGGAAGGTTTATATGTATAATACATGCATAATATTCCGTGCGAAGCCGGGGCGGGTCGCTAGTTAACACATAAATGGAAATTACTTTCATTTCAATCGTGCTTTGGAATTGGCAAGAATGTGATGTCTCAATATCTTGTTCTCTCAGTCAGCCTAACTTAACCGTAAACATAATCTTTTGAGTCACACACACAATTTCTTCTGAGTCTGGATACGAATCTATTTGTCGAGATTCGCAGCAAATAAAAGAATTCAATTTGATGTCCTACTACGTCTGACACTATTTCCAATATAGTTGTATCAACAGAGATGGCCCTGAGGAAAACACAAACAGCATCCGCTTGGTTCGACAACGCAAATCACAATAAGGTTGACAAACACTGTGAAATAGAAATGTTCGGTTCCCTGAATCAATTACTCGCCTAATTGTTTGACGTCATGCGTGTTACTTTACTGATTTGTTTATACAACCATATCAAGCCAGTAAAAGTTATTATGACTTTGGCATGACGTAAGTGTCTGGCTAACTAATAATACCTAAGTATATCGGTGTTCCTTTACGACATTGTTTTTATTTAGTATCGGTAATGTTATCCCGACTCACGCGATTATGGGGCGTCGTCGTTTTTACTGTGTGTGTCAATATTAACGGCGTAACTCGTAAAGTGATATACTTGGCCAAATTGTATTGTGATACAATACAATACAATACAATACAATAACTCTTTATTGAACACCACATATAACAATCAAAACAGAAAAAGGTATACAGAAGTAATAAGGTAACAATAGGCGGCCTTATCGCTACAGAGCGATCTCTAC
Organism: Pandemis heparana; assembly: GCA_963854515.1. Taxonomy (NCBI): domain Eukaryota; kingdom Metazoa; phylum Arthropoda; class Insecta; order Lepidoptera; family Tortricidae; genus Pandemis; species Pandemis heparana. Next base: position 4,739,412 of record OY978010.1, read on the forward strand.
CAGGCAACCATAGCGGACCGGAGAAAAGAACAGATCTGAGCAGGTGGTGCAATTTAGTACATATTAATATACCTAAGTAGTGAAAATACATACATACTAATATACATACAATACATAATACATTATACATGAAACACATTTATAATAAATGGAGATATAAATAGACACATACACACATGCCTAAAAAGAAAACCAGCTACATATAAGAATCATGGACAGGACGACAGATAGTGCTCCTTCAACATAGCTTTAAATAAGGGCAAAGATTTAGCGCACCTTATGCTTATAGGCAAAGAATTCCACAACAGTATAGCCTGAACAGTATAAGAATAGACATAGAATTTGGAATTAGAAAGAGGTACAGTAAGGAGAAAATTTTGAGAGCATCTTATAGAGGTGACGTAACTAAATCGCTCTTTGAGGTAACGAGGAGTTGCAGGATTAAAAAGAATGCCGTAGAGAAGGATGTGATCTTAACAAACTCGGACTGTTAGGCGGTTACTTGATACTACTAGAGTAGGTTCTGTTTTATTTAGATTTACAAATTACAATAGAAACAATGAGCCAAGCGGGAGTCGTATAGTCGTAAACGAAACTTTTCTTAATACAAAATTTCTTTTATGTACTTAATACCAATACCAATACCAATTTACATCACGCGATTAGTTTCCAAAACAAATGAATATTGAATTTTATACACAATTATAATGCTAATGTTATGTATTAAGATCTTCGTCGATTTGTCCCGTCTCAAATAAAAATGTAAAGGTTTCCGAGAAAATTTGTTTGAGACACATTTAGTTACTACCCAAAGATTCCTGAAACGACACCCAACCCAACCCACGGTGCCGTATCTCGTCCAGCCCAGGTATTACCGTAAAAAGGTTTTAGTATCCATGTTTATTGGTGGATAAACTTTAATATCCAAGAAGTAAGGGCGGACTTAATAAAGCATGTCACAATGAACGTGAAATACCTACTACGTTTAGTATACAATTTATTTAGAAAAATATTTCACTTTATTGTGTCGGGTTTCATATTTCAGTTTAATACGGTCATCGCTACACATTCCGAGGCAAATTCTGCCATTGCATTGTTGGAATAGCTATGCATGCGGTGTGGTATGTTGAAGCCTGTTTAAAATCATGTAAGGGTGCTACCAAACCGCCGCGTTTACGCAGTGACGTGTCGTATGCGTCACGTTTTCTCACCGTTTCTTCATACATTTTGGTGCGATTCCGTAACGTCACCGTTTTTTAAGCAGCGGTGTGGTCGCACCTTTATTATTCGAACAAGATTCAAATGCAAGCGTTCCATGTCCAAAAAGCCAGTGTTCAGACCTTGATTCATGAGGCATTTTACCTACATCTGCCGGTAGGTATTTGAATTAGGAACGTCTAGGTTCGTAATCAGGTTCAAGCCAGACTATACGGTCAATAATTTGGTGTTCCATATCGATACCGATGTACGTATTACATTATTCGGGAGCAGGTGTTTTGTCCCGATGGTGACCCTTATCCGTCAATATCGGATGATGTTTGATATAAGGCTTTGTTTATAGCAAAATACAGAGCCAGCACAATATTGTGAAAAAGTTAGTAAATATTACGTTATAAGTTGTAAAACTTGCAGGTTATACATTAATTTTCGGTTCAAAGGTTGAAAAGCGATGATGCCTTTATTTCTCTATTAATTGGAATTATGTGTGACTTCATCTCAATTAGGACTGAAACACTTATCCCGAAGTCTGTTATGTAATTCAAATGGTCCGTTCCAGTACAGTACTCTGTCCGGTTCGTTTTATCTGCCTTGACTTTCCATGTCACATTTTTAAGTTTCTGTGATATAGTTAGCATTGAGATGATCATTGAAGGCATTATGCGGGTATTGAAACTTGTAAAGCGATTTGAACACTATACGCACGGAAGGAGATGCGTTTCAGTTGGTATGTGGATCGCCGGTACTGTCAACGCAACGCATGTAGGTACTGACTGTAATTTTCTATACTTCATTTAATTTTGAATGAGAAACCACAATAACATTATATTGCGTTTGGTCAACTATTTCTTACCTAGCAAATAGTACAGGGCAATAATTTGGCAGCCGCAAAATTAAATTGTTTTAATGTGAGAGTGTGTGTGTGTTTGTTGTTTTGTGTGTGTGTGTGTGTTGTGTGTGTGTGTGTTGTGTGTGTGTGTGTGAGATTACAGTTCACGAGCCGCAATATAATGTTGTTGTGGTTTCTCATTCTAAATTAAATGAAGTATAGCATACCATTATTTTTACAAGCTTTATATTAACTTGCAATGTATTTAAGTATGTTTGTCCGGGTGTAATCTTGCGACTCAGTTTTGAAGCAGATATCTTCAACCGATTGAGCTGAAATATTTACATACTTGTGTAAGTCAGACGACAATACAATAATCTGGTAGTAAAATTCTCGTGGTCCAGCCAGGGGGGCTACTCCGAAATTCGATTTACGAAGTTCGTATCACGCCGTCCCTCTCACTCTCAAATTAATAACTATTAGTGAGAACGGAACGGCACGAAACGAACTTCGAAAATCGAATTTCGGAGTATAAGGCCAGGACCGTCTCCGCAGGAGGGAACTCTTCAACTTCAACGGTAGGTCCGATTTTTTTGTTGGATTCTTAATACATCTGAGACTGTGGCAAACGCTTAATATTTTTCGCTCGTGCTATTCAGCGACCAAATCTTTGGGGTCAAAGCTTACACATCCCTTGTCGATGTATACACAACACTTGTTCTGCCATCCTCGCGGGACTAGGCCATGACACATCCGTAATTTGACGTCCGTAGAAAATGCCGCACGTAGACTACGCAAGCGGGATGAAATAAATGATGAGGGGTCAAAGGCAGACCCGGAAAATATGCATATAAATACCGTTTTGCCGGATACACACATCCTTTGTTCTGACCTGTAGCTTATGACGTATGAACGCATTTGTCACGTGATCGCTTGGATTATGGACAACAGAAATAAAATAATACTTCGCAACCGCATTCCTAGACAATATTTAGCGTAGGCTTTTCTGTAAAGGAAGGATGAAACTTGCAGACATGACATGTCAAGCCAATTCATTGGTGTGTGTGAAGTTCCCAATCAGTACTGGACCCGCGTGGGAACTATAGCTCAAGCTTTCTCATTCTGAGAGGCAAGTGATAATTAGGACGCATATAGGCTGGGGATGACGATAATGATATAACATTTTAGTGTTGTCAGCGTATACTCTACAAATGTTTGCCAAACGTGAAACTAATAATCTATACAAAAAAAAACACAATAACTGCAATGTCCATGAGGAAGGCTACTTTTAATCCTTAAGAAATTCCGATTCTCAATTCAAAACGCTTTAAAAGCATTCAAGTAGTTCGTATTGTTGTTTTCTGTGGCAGTATTTTGCTATTGTAACGGGAATGCTTTGCATTGTACGACTTCGGTACGTACATAACCTAAGTAATTTAGAACGTGTTGCTTATCAAAATTGCATAACTGATGTATTGCTTTGCAGGCCTTCAGGGAGCTTCCATGAACAGTTCCCAAGATTCCCACGGAAGCGAAAATTTATTCGATCTTATAAATATTATACAGTATTCAATTTAGTACTGCGGCGGCTCGTTTATGCTCAATATTATTTTTCTGTTATTTTCATACAGCAAGCCGGATACGCGAAGTACTTATTATTTGTTTTCTCTTATTTATCCTCGTCTATTTATTGCTTATGTACGTCCGAAAAACAGTGAGACCGGGTGAGCGATGAAAGGCTCAAATAACCAACGAAAACCTTACCTAATCTGTTTCTGGTCTGTTCGTAATGTTTGACAGCATGTAGGAATGGCGAAATATTTCTGCTAAAACCAAGACCTTATAATATTGGGACTATATCGCGCTATTCGTGCCTTTCGGTAATTGCATCCCCGGAGGACTTAACGTAAGTTTTTCTCCGTAAAAAAAGTCTTGAACGTGCCCGCGAAGAATAGTACCGCTAGTGGCTTTGCCTATTTAATAATAATAATAATAAATATTAGGGAACAATTCACACAAATTGACCTAGTCCCAAAGTAAGCGCTAGTAAGGCTTGTGTTATGGGTACTAGACAACGATATACATACTTATATAGATAGAAACATCCATAACTCCGGAACAAATATTCGTGCTCATCACACAAATATATGCCCTTACCAGGATTCGAACCCAGGACGCTTGCTTCGCAGGCAGGGTTACTACCAACTAGGCCAACCGCGTCGTCATATTTGCCTGTAGTAATTGAAAAGTTTCAATCTGAGGTTTCAATAGACAGAATAAACGTGTTTGAGGTTTATTTGCGTCAAAACTGACTTAAGAATTGCACCTCATTCACTCTCACGAATATTTTCGGCACTAAACGGCGCAAGGACAATTTAATTATGAGTTACAAAACGAAGTTCGCTTGCATGCTGCTTTGCTGGTATGGGAGTAAAAAAAAAACATAGAATGTACTAGTTGCTTCTCTCCCCGCGCCGATAGTGAAAGGATAGTGAAAGGAAATCTTTGGAATCATTATTATAGGCGATGCGGCTAGCAACCCATCACTTTTTCGATTCCCCTTTCCATCTATATGCCCACAATCATGCTAAACGTGGTCTAAGGGTATTTCTACCTTAGGCTCTGTCTACCCCGTAAGGGATAAAGACGTGATTTATGTATATTACGAAACAAAGTGTCGGTGACCTTTTTTATTTTTCAGGGCGATCTCCCGATATAATAAAGATATTTGACAGATTTTTACGTTTTCAGCAATTTCCTCACGGTCCCGCGAGGATACTGATTTATTACCTTGGGAGTTTAATAATGTTTGAAAATTGTCGTTTCAATTTTGCACTCTATTTTCGGACATGGGAAATCTGGGGTATCGGTGACAGAAGGGTTACGTGTTTTCCCAGTAGTTCTATGCTATATTTCCGTTCACGTGAACTAATGAGAAATTTTGTTCCATTGGAAATTCTTAGAAATTGCTAATAATGTTCCGAACTGTTTTTATTTATTGATGAAATAATCATGATTCAAATATATTTTCTGAATACATTTCTGTGCAAATATAGATATACCCAGTAACCTTTAAGCAAACAACTGAACTTAACAATATAGGTAATGGGAACAGAAGTTTGTCTAAGTTTTCATGGAAAAAAGAACAAATCAATTAAGTGGACGTCGACTTTGTTTATATCCAATCTGTCCTACTCAGCCTATACCTACTCACTAATTGGCTTTTCATCTATTTCATCCCGTTGATTTTCTTTTTATTTGTTAAGTGGACCTCAACTAGTGGGAGCAAAGGAAATCTTGTACTCTATCTCCGATATCGGGACGGTTGCGTAATTCGGTTTAGCGAAGACTGGAGACAGGTGACCTATTATCCCGCCCCGCCCGCCGTAAAATTTGTCGCATACTCAATACCAGGCCCCCTTGAGCCCATGTTATGCGATTAATCACTTGCAATCCCAGCTTCGTTACGTAATACGTCAACGTTTCAGGAATCCAATTGGACCAATTGCTCTACTGTTCGTGGCGCCGATTTGTTTCCTGTACTCACTTAATGTTCTGACGTGCTTCGACACGGCGACTTAATCAGTCCGTGACACATGGAAACTCAAGGCGTTATTTACTTATATTATAGAACTGTTCTGTAATATTTCAGCAGCTGGTTGGGTTATGGGTTATGAAAAAGCCGTGGTAGCCTAGTGGTTTGACCTGTGGCCTCTCAAGCAGAGCGTTGTGGGTATAGAATAGATAATAACAGGGTAGAAGGGAATCTCTTTTGACCGCGTCCGAAACGCCGCCATTTATATACCTACTTCCCCCTTCAAGTCGTTACGCCCCTCTGTCGTCCAGGCGTATTGCTAGGGTTGCTTACCGTTAAATATTATACTTACGTCTAAAGATAATATAAAAGAAAGAAAGAAAGAAAGGAAAAGGTTTATTTGGAGCAATATATATCGCTAAAAATAAGTTTTTATTTACTTTGAAATCATTATTTTGTTCTAGTTTTACAAAATATGAAATTTATAAATCATTAGGTACGTACCTACATATTATATTAAGGATGAAGTTATAACAAGTGCCATACCAAATGAAGCCATTTAAAATGATTGAAGTAAGTATTACTTACCTCCAAATATAAAATAAAATACATACAGGCTCACGTAAAACTAGTAGTAGTTTATTCAGTTGGGTGCTTGGGTAGGCTTCGGTATATATCGTTTTTGCATTATTCATACACCCAAATACACCACAATAACTTGACACCATTGTAATTATTGTTTCCAAGATGAGTACCTACGGGACGGAACGCGCAAAAATGCCAAACGCGCGTGCGGCGACGCCGGCCGTGGCAGCCTGACTAAGCCGCTCGTTTAACAAGTACTGTAAATCGTGACCTTGAGTCCGGCCGGAGCGGGAGATTCCGTTCTACTATGTTCTTACTTATTCTATGTTGTGGGTTCAAATCCCGGGCTCGCACCTCTGAGTTTTTCGGAATTTATGTGCGAAAATTACATTTGTAATTTGCCATGAGCTTTTCGGTGAAGAAAAACATCGTGAGGAAACCTGCACACATCTGCGAAGAAATTCAATGGTGTGTGTTAAGTTCCCAATCCGCACTGGGCGCGCGTGGGAACTATAGCCCAAACCCTCCAATACACGGAGGAGGCCTATGCCATGAGGCACGCCGAATTACGCGACAATTTAATATAAACGACAATAACAACAACATGTACCTACTTACTGAAATTGTAGCGAATTCAGAATAAAAAGGCTTATAAAAATAAATAAATTAATAAGTTTGGGTTATGATTCAACATTCTGTATAGGTTTTTCATCAGTCACCTCTTTGACGCTGTACACTTTGAACATCAACCAATGTACATGAAAACATTTTTCCATAGAATAATTTAATAAATTTTGTATGATATTAACCTGGCTACCTTTAAGATGTTTACTAAACTAAATCGAGCACCATCTGATACATTTTAATACGCGTGCCGTCGAGACGATTTCTTGTTTCAAAAAGTTATGCTGGCCAGTGCCAACTGGTTAGACAAAAAGCGCAGAAAGTATTGCGCAAGAATGATAAATGTTGCTCAAAATGTAAGAAGTCTCTCTGGAGACCTCTGTGTTCTAAAATCCTTAAGTATTATGTTTCTAGTAGGTTTTGGCGCTTATGCGGGCAGGAAGCAATCCGTAATTAACCTAACTATCTTACGAAGCTTACAACTTTGCGTAGCGCATTGAAGGATTGCTTTTTCCATTAAGTACATAAAAGTACTAAAGAACTAAAAGATGCTTCAGTGTCTGCAGAAAATATCGGTTTTTAGTTTTTTTTTTTTAATACAAGGTCTTTTAGGTAGCGGCATTTGGTTATTGCATTCTGAGCTTTCGTTTTGACTGAAATATCAAGTACTCCATATCAATATATCTACACATGTCAAAATCGATCAGGCCCTTTAAGCTGCAAAGCGTGTCAAAGAAATATAATATACGTTGGAACTTTATACATTCAAAAACTTTATTTTGCAAGTAGGCCGCCAAGAGCCCTTTTACATGTCTTTTTTTTAACTACCAGCGCATTCGGAAATACCATCATTGCTAAGAAGATTGCGCCGCAAGAAACTTGGCAGAAAATCATTTTTTCAAAATAAAATAAATTTGCAACAATACCTACTTCTACTTAACTTATAGTAGGGTAGACCGGGGGCAATAGTAACACTTTGCAAATAACGGCGCATAGCACAGAAACTGAACATTTCTAAGAAAAACTACATCAACGTATTATATGCCAGGTTCATTGTTTATACGTTTTTGATATCATTTTTTACTAGAACATAACAGTTCAGCGTATAATCGAGTTTTTGTTCAGTGATTCCCACTTCTACTATTGACCCCTACTACGGGTCATTTGTACCACAATTTCCGAAGTGAATAAAACATACATTTATATCAAAACCTTAACAATTTCAATATTCATTTCTTGAATTTAATCAGTCTGAACAGTTGTACCAGTATCAGCAATTAGGATCTACATTTTCAGTAAAAGTATAATTACTCAAGTCTAAGAAATTTATATTCAAGTTATCTCAGTTTCTACAATTAAATTAATCGTTTTTATGAAATAAAATGGCTTCTAAATTTTCTAGGCATAATTTTCTGGCCTGTAAAACTACGTAAACCAATACAATTCCATACAAAACTAGTATCGCAAAATTGCATACAGTTACAATTGACCCCTGGTACAATGGACCCCATTTCTCGAATTTAACAATACTCTACAGTGTAAAATCACAATACTATAGCAACTTCAAAAGCAGCTCATAATATACGATAAAAATATAGAAAATGGAAGTAACTAATCAATGACTCAACCAATTTTAGTTAGTTAGGTATACAACATTAGATTCACCTTAAAACGTCTGCTAACTTTGATAATATAAAAATATTATTTGGGGTCATTTGTACCACGGGGTCAAATGTAACGTTACAATTGACCCCGACTGTGCTGGTACTATTGCCCTCAAATCATTTCAAATTACTTACATTCAAATATCTCAGCCGTTCTTATTACCTGATAACCTAACCATTACTTGATTCAAGCATTGATAACCGTAGCATGATAATTGACTAAAAATATTAGACTAACAGCTATATTGGGGAAACTATAATCCAAAACAATCAACGGAATTATTTACTTTGGTTGTGCGAAAACAAAAATAGTTGTCTAGCATGTTCATTCTGCACGGCGCTACGCCGCCGACTGGTGAGCAGGTCGGGACACACACAACGAACGTACGCACGCACACAGTTATGCTTAGAATGTTATAGGGTTAGAAATATCGACGATGTTACTATTGACCCGTGGTACTATTGCCCCCGGTCTACCCTACATTTATAAAGGGGATGTATAAAGTCCACAAGTTAAGTAGGTACTATCTTAAATTATATTAGTAATAAATTATATAAATAAATAAAATAAATAAAGATGTATTTATAAAGTCTCTAATGGTCACTCTTTAACTAAACCTCCTGAAGGTTTTAGCAGAGCCTCTAGTATAAGTTTTCACCCAAATAAACGTCTCGAAAGTTTAGTGTTCACGTAGGTAACCGTTTCAATTAGGTACTATGGAAAAATTAGCAGCACCATTAGCATATTTGACATTTTGACGCAAACGCGTTCGAGACGTGTTTTGTGACCGAAAAGTTACGTTAAACTGAGCCGCTAGTGTAAGATTTCGCATATAAAAATGTCTCGAACGCGTTCACGTAAACGTCTCTATTACTATGGAAAAATTGGCAGCGCCACTTGCGGATCGAAACGGCAACAAACTGTTCTCATAGTATTTTGACATTTTAACCCAAACGCATTCGAGACGTATTTTGCTACCGAAAACTTACACTAACCATACTGAATATCGTAATAATAATAGCACAGCGAATCCCGAGTGACATCTTAAAGGTAAAAGCTAGTACAATTATATAATTTACACGATCAAGGTTCATTAAAATTTCAAGGTGTTTAAATTAGTTTGCACGTACGGTTTGTTCGTTACTTTGCGTCGCGCAAGGCTGCCAGTTTCACAAATAGACGCCCACCGCGACGTGTTAACGCATTTACCGCGGCTCCAAATATTATATTAAAACTTATTTATTCATCACGTAGCCACACGACGTGGTGTTATCACGAACATCTACTTATTAGTGGACGTGTATTAATACTTGACGGTATTTTATGAGCGAGTTTTCAGCCGCCAGGCTTGGTTGGATTCGGCGCGGCGCGGCCATGATGTATGAAAAAGAAAAACATTATTTTGGGTTATTTTCCAGAAAGGGTCTGTCGGCTGTTCCATGAGATGCGATTATCGTTTTTAAAATATAGTAATTTTAATTTTTTAGTAGTTATTTGTATTTGTATTTTTATTTAGTGTTCATGCTAAAATTTCGAATCGGTGCCTAACCTAACACCCTGTGGAAGGCACATTGACCAAATAAAAGATTGAATTGAAACCTTTCAAATTATTTTTAAAGACCTTAATTGTAATTACAATAAACAAAATTAGTATAATATAACATCGTATTAAAAATTTTACAAACGCAAAGTATTTGTTTTTATAGAAAAGTTAAAATAAATACTAGTATAGCACGAGTTGTTTCTAACTGTTGGTCAAATCAAATTTCAGCGTGATGCTTAATTAAATTGCTTTTATGCTTTTGTAAAACGCGAGTCGCCGAGTGACCCTTAGCTTTTGTGCATTTACCATCAATTTACTTTCTGAGAGTAATTACGTAGTTTCCTGACAGTTGAGTGATTTTGTCGACACAAGTTTTCGCGACTATTCCGAACTTTTGATGAGTTTCAATCTAATATAAATAATGCTGATTACAAGTTTGTAACATCCCGTATGTATTATTGTTTGATTACGGAAAGGGCGTCCACAATCCGACCTTTCATTTTCGGAAGGATATAATAAGGTTTTCTGTATATTTCTGTTTCTAGTTAACAAAAAGCTATTGTTTAACTTTAAACTGAGATTGTTTGTTTTAAAGAGATGCATATACAGGCTTTCATTAAACTCTTAATGTTAGCATTCATTGATATAATATATTGTTTTGGTGGCATAAGGTGCGACCACACGGCCGCTTAAAAAACGGTGACGGTACGGAATCGCAACAAAATGTATGAAGAAACGGTGAGAAAACGTGACGCCTACGACACGTCACTGCGTATACGCGGCGGTTTGGTCGCACCCTTATAAGTTGTCTGTTTCAAAAAATGCTGGTAGCTATGTAATGGTAGAAATTTTAATTGTTCACGTATAGAACACTGACGGTAATAAAATTATTACGATCTGCCAGCAAAAAAAACTTAGTAGGTACTTATTACAAAATATTTATTTATTTATTTATTCATATTTATTTTTAACGAAAATCTTATTAGAACACCGTAAGATATTTGCGGAGTAAAGTGAGGTCTACGAGTGGAAATAATTTCGTACCATGATCTGTCCCTACTTGTGTCTATCACACACGTAACACATATCACATCATCTAAATGCGATAATATATTTCCGTCACGCATGTATCTCTTGGTCGGGATACATAATGAGCGTGCGTGGCGGCTATATTCATTCGCAGGCGAATGTGACAATGTTGCGTCTGGTTGCGTGGAGTTGGAGTCATTGTACGCAATCCTTCCTACCCGTAGATCGCTTTGTTGACTGTGTTCTTTGTGTTTTGACACTTGCTTTATGAATGGCTGAAGTCATCAGGCTGAAAATAATCTACTTCTATAACAGAGTATAGTGATGATTGATAGATAACAAAGATCAACGAAGAACGAGAAGTTCACCTCTGTACTGAAATACAAAACAATACAAATTACTTATTGAACACCATTTAATATACAATAGCTACAGAAAACAGGTAGGTACTATTGCTAGTTACTGTTTTTTTCTGCTGTTTAAAGTTTATTTATTTACTAAGGCACTTGCAATGCACGGTCTAAACCATTGAAAACTTGAAATTCGGTAGACAAAGTTCAGTGTCGCGTCTTTGTATTCAGAAGGGATTCTCAAAGTTTCCACGAAGAAGCCGCACATGAGTTAGTTCACGATCTAAAGAAACAATCAATTTTTTTCACAGCCTACACAAGTTCACGTTCACAATTTTATTTGTTCACCTTCGCGAAGAAAATTTTATTTTTTCCTATTTTGTATTGTGGTACAAACATGTAAGTTAACTCACTTCTACCCCATAACATTTTATGGAGCTAGGCTAGCCTGTGGCCTGAATGTTCTTGAATGAATATGGGGATGACATCATTCATGAGACACGTTTGCCGGGAAGGGTGACTGACTAGGCTAATTGATGTACCAAATGCCGTCTCGGCCGTAATCATAAAAATATCCGCCGCTGATACTAGTATTTGTTCATATTCATCCACTATAAAGCCAGACGCTGTCTTGCGAACACAAAACCATCACATTTTTGTGGCTTTTATCTGAAATTATCGCATTCAGTTCTGCTTCATCCCGCAATAAACCTTTATTGCCTACCAACCGTCAAGAGCAGTCTCGCAGCTGTATCAAAATAATGAAATATAAATTAATTTTACGATGTAAATAATGTTTGCGCTCCGTCCAAACGGTGCCCATTAATACTTGACTACACTACGCGGAATCATTTTCTGAAACGCCGCACGAATCTACAGCGGAAACCCAATTAATAAGGTGATACTTTACGTATTTCTACACCATAATTCCTTGCTAATTTACGTGTAGATAAATTAACGACTATTTTCTAGACGTTTATATAAATAATACAGTTTTGAGAACGGCCACAAATCAGCTGCTTTGATTCACTCAACATAGTTGCTAATATGCTTGAATCACGAAGCATAGTGTGATACTCGTACGTTTTGCGATTAATGGGCGAAATAAACAGCATTTTGTTTGCGAATGTGTCACTTCCAGCACGTCTAATACGTTTACCATTTTATCACTTGTCACCCGTTGCGTCACTTTCTTACCGGTTGAGACAGTAAAGGACGCACTAAGCGATGAGTGAAAAAAAGGCTCTACTCGCTTCCCCTCCACATGCGGCGACTTCTGGCACCAACTGCTCATTACTTTTAGACGTAAGTACTCATTACAAACACAGCGGTGTTGAAGCGAGGATGAAAAGCTAAATGCGAGTTGTATTCGGGTGGGTACAAAAGGGTTCTCTGCAACCGTATAAAATATTATTCGTAAATTTTTGAGACCTGCTGAAATCCGCAAAGTTTCGGCAAGTTGAAAGACGTTAACCGACGAACATTGTACTCTCAGCAGTAATGTAGACGTAAACAAAGCGTGTAGTCGGCGTGAATACGATCAATCGTAATCGCCCAAAGCAATTACATCGGCAGCCGTAAAATGCTTTGTTTCTTTCCATCAATTAACTCCGGATGAAAAACAAGGGTAAGCAATTTGATTCCATTCAACTGCGTTCGTTTTAGACAATACTTTCACTGGATGGCATAATACCAAGTTAAACGCTTAATATCGCTATGGAATCTGTGTTTATGTTGGAAATAGAACGGTTAAAAGAGTGTCTAAATATAAATCTAATTTCTGATCAAATTCTTGCGCTCTCTTCAGTTAACAGCCACATTTAGGGCAAGCTTTTGCATAAACAGTGTACTTAAGCGTATCTTGACTATTAATGTGGAAGCATCTCGAAGCTCCTTTGACGTAAATACCCACGCAATCACTAATTGCTGGATCTATTTAATTTCGTGTTGATTACCTTTAATTAATAATTCTTGCGCGTCTCTGCCCGCCCGAGTGTTGCTACGGCCCGCTCGGGCCAGAGGCTGCTTTATTCATAAAGTTTTAAATGCTACGACGGAATGTAGATAAACTGTTTGCCTTCCTCCTTCTCCCTGAGGTTACATGAAGTTTTTCGCTTGCTCAGTTCAGCATTGCTGGCTCATTCATTCGTGCTTACAGTTTGATTGAAAACGTGAGGGACAAAAGTGTTTTTTTCTCAATAAACACGTTTGGGAAAACGGACAGTTTTATTTTTCTCCTGTTTTTTGGGCTCTATTTCCTTATTTGTTAGAGTTACATTCCATTACTTACGTTCATATTTTCTACGTAAAAGAAAATGTTTTGTTTATGACATAAAACAAAAGCACGAGTATATTAAGTGCACGCACAACACAGTGTTACTCTATAAAAAATGTCGTCGGCGGTCACAAAGTGAAGTTATCCTTCATTACCCTTGATGGAGGTCGTTAAATAATAAAATTGTACTCGAGTGAGGTGTACTTTATAGAGAGCGCGGTAATTAAGCTAGGGCACTCTGATGGAATCTTTGCAAAAGTCTACCCCACTTGTTCATTAGCACAATGAAATGCTGCCATGCTTTTTCCTCATTCCACTTTCGGGTACTTTCAAAGGTCCACCGAATTAATGATATCAATGGCTGTCCTCATCCAAACTCCGAGTATGTTTTGGAAACCCTTTTGGAAACATGTTTAGGTAGATTTGGGAGGATAGTCGCATACAAATAGTCGATAGCCATGAGATTTAGTTCAACATAAGTTTGAAGTGTGGTATCTAATCAATTCGCATCTGGGAATTTGAGGGTTCTTGAGATACGAAGGCATGTGCCTGCCTTACGTGCCCAGACGGCAAGAGGCTTTGCTCGTAATTACGTTTGTATTTCACGACCATGTCACGTACGAAATCGTCACGGGCTTTTCGATATTGACCGAACTAAATAGTATGAGCTATATAAAGTGAACAATATAACTAATGGATACCATCAACTCATTTTAGCTTCAGTGTCTTGTTTGCTGAAAGCTTGCATTTATCGATGAAATACCACCTTTATTTCTTGACGTAGGTATTTGTTGGCAAGCAGAATCAAAATGTTGTCCCATCATTTACGGTTAAGGTTTACGAAAGTCTGAAACTAGGATATAAATTGTTTAGAACCGTAAATAAGAACAAATACATAAACTATACTGAGATGCAAAAATAACGGATCGCTTTTCATACATATTTGTATGGAATGTGACCCGTTATTTTTGCTCGTCAGTGTATTTATGTATTAGCGTAACAATGGTTCTAATACGAACATACACAAAATTGTGCTTTCAACAAATTACTTCGGGATTAAAACCAACTCGTGCCAAAATTTAATTATGTTTAGCAAAAACTTTTAATTCAGAATGTTTCAATTCTCATTTTGCTCAAAAGCCAAAAGTATGTTGTTTCTGGATTTTAAAGAATACCAAACATAATGATAAATAATAAATAAATAAATATCTTGGGACAATTGACACCAATTGACCTAGTCCCAAACTAAGCAAAGCTTGTGATATGGGTACTAGACAACGGATAAACATACTTAAATACATATTAAACATCCAAGACTCGAGAACAGACATTCGTATTTTTCATACAAATATCTGCCCCGACCGGGGATCGAACCCGAGACCTCGAGCTTCATAGTCAGGTTCTCTAACCACTAGGCTATTCGGTCGCCATGATGAACATGATTTTCGTTTGATAAGAACTGGTTACAAGAATCGTGTATTTTATCGTAACAACTAAAGTTAGGTTTAGGTTGTTGTGAGCCAAAAATATATAGCTTTGATGCTTTGTCAAAAAAGTGAAATAAAAACGTGTAATTGGCAGTGGAATCGGCTGGCTGATGGTCAGATAACGTCATAAAACCCGAGCCCGGTCTGCGGAAGCGCCCGGCGGCCTAAGACGATCATGAGGGAAAAAGGCTGGAAAACAAATGAACGGACTCCAACAAAAACAAATACGTTTGGCTGCCTTCGTTATCTCAAAGAAGGTATTACGTAAATGGATCTAAACTGGAATTCTTGTAAAGCCGTTGCTCCATTAATTTCAAGTCGCCGCAGAATGGCAATTTTTATTCCATATTCCTTCATATAATCACATACCGAAAGCAACCAAATCCCATGACGATTCGGAAAGATAGGTAGATTTTACGAAAGGCCCTCTCGAGATTGCCGCTACAGGAAAATTGCGGTCTCACATATAAACCTTACGTGAAATTGAGTTGAAAAGAAATTTTCGAGTAAGTTTACTTGCTGAGGTTAATCTGAATTTTGCTAAGTTGATAAAACCGATTTCCATTTTGATTTATCTAGAATGTATTTTTCAAGCCAAAGAGTAGGTAAGTATTATTTACAACTAACTTACTTAAACAAATTTTTCTAGCGTATTCATTAACAGTTCGTAGTAGTTCTATTCTATTGATTTGAACACTTTTAATGAACGTTGATTTGAATTCTTCAGCATCGTACCCATATATATACATACATACATATCGTCACGCCTCTTTCCCACAGGGGTAGGCAGAGACTACTTTGTTCCACTTGCTACGATCCCATAGTCACAATTAAAACCAAAGTTTGGTTAAAAATCTCGTTAAATGACTTAAGATTGTAGATTTCGAATTAAAGTACGGAAACTCCTTGAAATTATGACAAATGTAATGACAATTAGCACCAACTTATAAGAAAAGAACGATCTTTTATTCCCCATCAATTTACAAACTTCTTCGAAAATAACGCCAGCATCCATTACCAAGTTTCTTTCCAAAACGATCAAAAAGGTAAATTTAGGTAAACAGATGACTCAGAACAATAAGATTTTATATCGATTTATCTGGAAACCACTTATTCAAGACTAATTCCGATCGAAAGTTTAACTCCGATGTATGTAAAAAAAGGGATTTGCAAAAAGTTCCCCAAGAACACCAAAGTTCGACCTACGTCGCCATGTTATATGACGAACTTTACATTAAGGAGGTATGTTTATGTAAAAGAGATTTCGTTTTACCTATATAACTTTAATACGTAGTCGCGCACGAACATGTGTGCTTAAATTTAGTTGTAATGTAAAAGTAATTAATAAAATGTAAACTTGACCATACTTGCACGAAAATAAATATTTTGGGGTACGATTTATAATACGTTACCCTTTATACTTGGAAAGAAATAATACCGTATACTTATTTATCTAATCAAAAATATTGGCGATCCTTTATTATTTGTATGATGGTATTTATTATTTTTATTTATTTTCAAATATTCCTTATTTTTTTTATTAAAATTCATTTTATAACATGGTTACAACCAAAGTAAGGTAGAGCAGACCATACCATCACTTTGTTGCTGCATTTGCATTAGTTACTTAGGTATTTTCTTGTCTTTGGTCTAAGAACACAACGAAGTTTTGTGAAACGGTTACAATCGGCGCAGGTCTATTTCATAGTTTAGTTCCAGTTTAGTTGTTCCTCTTACGTCGATAACCGACTTCGCGTCAAGCGCCTCCGTGAATTACCCCCAATTTACCTTCATTATTCACAAGACATCGCCATATTACCCGTAGATTTTACCCACTTAACGCAAATTCACGCGGGAACGTGTTATGTACTTACAAGCTCCTTAAAATAATATTTGCCTACCTATCTTGATTAATAGAGAGCCTTATTAATTAAACTTCAGCTATAACGTAATGAAGTTGGAATTTCTAGGTACACGATATATCTAGTCAACAAACTTTCCTCATTACGGTACTATTTGTGAAGCAAACAATTATTTCAGAGAGCCTAGGTACATGTTTTGTTATTGTTTTTTCTTTTACATTTAACATTTAATCAACCCTCTAGGCGTAGGCAAAGGAAACAAGGTCCATTGTCTGTTGTTGCGTTATAGATGTACATACATACATACGTAAATCACGTCTTTATCCCTTACGGGGTAGACAGAGCTTAGATGTACAATCGTTTTTTATGCTGTCATGCTCACGAAATAAAAAATATTGGAAGGGCACTTCCAACCGCTTATCTCTAGTCCGTGGTCATATTAAACGCTAGTGAGTTTTTATTCGTACCTAAAAATTCATAGACTAAGGGTGCGCTTAAAAAACAGTGACGTTACGGAATCGCAACAAAATGTATGAAGAAACGGTGAGAAAACGTGACGCATACGACACGTCACTGCGTATACCATGGTTGCAATAAAGAATTGATTGATTGATTGATTGATTGATTGGTTTGGTCGCACCCTTAATGAATCGAGATTCATCTAAGTACGACGAGCATGGATTAAAATAAGCAACATGTCAGGCGATATCATTTTCCCGGATAAACTCATAGCTCCATAAATCCAAACAGCAGGAATTCATATTATTGTGCACTAATTTCATTTTTGCTAACTATTAACTAAAATGCCGAGTATGAGTATGAATATCTAATTTTGACAGAGTCGTGCTGCTATATTTGTCTCTGGGGTAATTTACTCCTTTAATTTAATAGTCACATGTAATTCAATGGTTTTCCTTCACGCAGGATCTGTCAAAACTAACGAGTGTAAACTTCAGAAGTAACGTTAGTTTTGGAATTGTACATACAAAACAAAGTTCTGTGAAGTTATATCAAAAAGCTAACGTTTAGGAAAAGTCGTATAGTGTAAAAAAACAGCTAAATACCAGTATTTCACGAATGCTTATTTTTTTATGTTATCTAATGCTAGAGTTTGAAATGACGTAAAAGTCAAAAATAATGAATAATTTTGACCAATAATATACTAAATCATGAATTTAAAAAAAAACGGTCATTAAAGCAATAAAGTATGGTGGTATAGGTAATTATTTTTACGACTCGTCGACTTTTAATGCTTTGACTGCACTTTTCAGCGGGCCTGTCTCTCCCAAGAAGTTCAAAACTGCTTTTAATTAAGTCTTAGAGATAATTTTACAAAAATAAACAATTTTATAGCGGGTGACATTATTAGTTTGCGTTTTGGCGAGGTTTTTTTCTGCGAGCAAAATGTTGTTAAAATATATTCTTGGATACAACATGTTGTATCGTCATTTCATAGATAACACGATTGTAACTTAAAATTGTACTTAGTTGATTTCAACAAAAAAATATTTTTCGTCGGGTGTCAAAAAGTTCAATGTTAGGTTAATGAAATCTTGTTAGTTACTTAAACTTGAGTCATCTACGGATATATAATTCTTTATCACGGTAAAGTTAGTCAATGGGAAAAGTGTTGGAAGGAAAAGTGTGAACTTATTTTTCTGTCTTAATGGTTGTCTGGTAGAGATCGCTATTAAGCGATAAGACCGCCTATTGTATACTTTGTTCTTTGTTTCTGTATTGTTTTGTACTGATTTGTGGTGTTCAATAAAGAGTATTTGTATTGTATTGTAATTTTGTCAAAAAAATCTTTAGTTCGGGCTCATCTTGTATTTTATGAAATAAGTGGTTTAAAATCGTATTCTCCAGTATTAGCACGGCTATTTTCCACACACCAACGTTGAATACGTACATGTTGTTCTCTTTCACATGTAATATTAGCACGACTGAATGACGCACTGCCAAAGTGTCGACAACCTAAGGTTAATCACAATTTATCTTGTACAATAAATCCCCTTGCATGTTTGTCATAAATGTTACAAAATTATAAAAAATTGCTTGGCACAGAGCCGCATTCGCTGAATAAAGTGGATCACGTGAAATAATTTTGGTGAGCAAGATCATTTGAAGTTTAGATTAAAATGATAAAAATGCTCTTTATATAAACGTTTCCATTTTAAAACTAGGTAGATAAAAATCTTTCTATAATCAGCGGTATTGTAAAATTGACGCATAGTCTGTTTTTAACCGAGTACCTTCACACAGGAGGGTTAGAATAAGGGTAAGGAGGAGTTCATGACTGACATATAATATACGTATTTGATGTAAAATTGCCTGTCTACAAGGAGAAGAACCTTTTTTAGGGTTCTGTAGCCAAATGGCAAAAAACGGAACCCTTATAGATTCGTCATGTCCGTGTCTGTCTGTTTGTCTGTCTGTCTGTCCGTCCGTAATTCCGTATGTCACAGCCAGTTTTCTCCGAAACTATAAGAGCTATACTATTGAAACTTGGTAAGTAGATGTATTCTGTGAACCGCATTAAGATTTTCACACAAAAATAAAAAAAACAATAAATTTTGGGGGTTCCCCATACTTAGAACTGAAACTGTTTTTTTTTTTTATCAAACCCATACGTGTGGGGTATCTATGGATAGGTCTTCAAAAATGATATCGAAGTTCCTAATATTATTTTTTTCTAAACTATAGTTTGCGCGAGAGACACTTCCAAAGTGATAAAATGTGTGTCCCCCCCCTGTAACTTCTAAAAAAGAGAATGATAAAACTAAAAAAATATATGATGTACATTACCATACAAAATTCCACCCAAAAATGGTTTGAATGAGATCTAGTAAGTAGTTTTTTTTTATTTAATATTTGTCTGTCTATAATAATATAAGTAACCAATATAAAGTGACCTCACACTGCCTACATTTTGCTTAAAAGCAGGGCTCTGCTAACACTGGATTTTATAATAACTTAGCGAATTTGTACGGAACCCTCAGTGCGCGAGTGCGACTCGCACTTGGCCGGATCAATAGCATTCGGATCGCTACCACCATCTTATTGGTTTCCTAATGCTAAACATCAGTACTTTGAGAGCTTGTGTTTCGGAGCGGAGGGCCTGTCCGGGAAAAATATTGTCACAAACTACAGTCTGTCTTAGCTCATTCGACACCGCATCTGGACTTTAACGTTAGTTTGCAATGAGCATGAATAATCTAAGAGCAGACTCCTATTTGTGACCGTTTATTATCTACAACGAAAGATAGAGACGGTACAAACGCTATTCGTACGGCAGTGATGCATTGACAGAGCCTCTATTGTAAGTTTTTTTTAATACAAAAGCGACTTTATGCATTTGTGCAGTTATTAATTCCCAAATCGGCAAGCCTTTCGGCAAACTGATCTCATAGTAAGTATCTGACGCGATCACGATCGAGATGTTAGTTACGGTGAAAACTTACAATAAAGGTTCTGAGGCACGAATCTAAAACATTGCACTAAGAAAAGTGCTGCTCTGAAGATTATTCGTCTGATTAGATAGAATTAACATTTTCTGAAGTACCCAAGGAGGCTCGCGCGAATCACAAAGAGATAATAACTGGGTAGTCGGGTACGGCTGAATCTCGTGGAGTTTTCAAATAAACGACGACGACACTTCGCAGAAATTCGAATGGTCCCATAGCTTGAGTTGAAACGGGGAAGTGATTATTGAAGTTTAGATTTCTAAAGTTTCCTCAAAAAGGCTTTCAGAAAAGTACATATACTATATTATAACAATAAATCGTATGATACTCAGTAAAAATGTGTACCAAGAGTGTAGACATACCTGTGTAGATAGAATTTGTAACCGTATTACGTTTCTGCAACCTTGCAGCTGATTGCTTGCTAGGCTGGTTGCTGAAAGAAACTTCTTAATGTGGTAAAGTGAAATTTTGGCAGATGTATGAAGTAGATCTAAAGTTTTAAATATTTTAACCGACATACAAAAAGGAGGTCCTCATTTTCCTTTGTTTCTCGCAGATAACCAAGTTAGCTAACCAGCAGCCAAGAAGGAAGAAATTTTCTTCCCAGATAAATGGTTTTTTAAGGCGCTGTCAACAGCAAATGACCTTGAGCAGCGCCACTCTTCACACATACGGTTCGCGTGCCTGTGAGTGAAAGAGAAGAAACTATTCCGGCAGCTTGGCGCGCGTCTAAAATCTTGCAAATAAGACACAAATAAGAAGAAATAAAAAAAAGTATGGATTATTTGTAAAATATGACTCGTTAGCCGTGTAGGTATGAATATGTTGACTTCATGTTTTTAATTGCAGACTCATACGTCGAAAAAATAAAGACATAGAACCGTTTAATGATGATTTTAAGACCAAACTTTGCAATTATTTTCTATCGAGCCGATTTTGTTCAATTGTGTATCGAGTCCGTCTAACGTGTTTGAAATATGATGAAATTTAACATTATATTTTTTTTGTATTTTTTTTGTGTGTAGTTTTTCTTAAAAAAGTGCTTAAATAACATCAATTTCAACAAAATTAGGTGTTGTCAGCCTTTTAACGAAAAAAATTTGTTCCCCGTACATAACTATAAGATAAAATAAAGTCTATTTCTAAGTTAAAACAAACATGTTCGTGGCTTAGCCCCCGCCGCACCTAAACCTAAATTAATCCAAATTAGTCATCCTACATTGATTTTACTAGTGCCGGTTATGTAAGTTGGTTATCGTGCAGGATAAACAGCCTTATTCATAAAAAGTTAGAGGCTCGCTATAAGCTCGCTATAGGACCGATGCAAACAAACATGATTCATAAACGTCGATAAGCGCTAATCAGTCCTTCAAGGGTCTGTTAAATAGTCCGAAAGTTAGCGAACCGTAGGCCCTCCTTTATCTCTCTGCTAACTCACAAAATGGCCGGCACAGATGTGAACAGCTGATTTTGGCAAGAGCAAAACCATACGCAAGACAGTTTTTTTGTTTTAAGTTTTTATCCCCTCCGGGAAAGGTAAAGGAAACTAGATCCACACTGCCTAGTCTGTCGTGTTAATTCGCTGGTTTCCCGCTAATTCGCTGCCACTGCTGTCAATTTTTTTTTAATTCACTAAAAAGCCATTTATGGTCTATGATTTGTCAAGGTGACAACATAACGCGTCTAATCCATTCATCAACAGCTCATTAGTTAACAGACTGCTAGCAAGCGTTTATGAATCATACTTTTTAACAACTGTCAAATAAGCTTAATCAGTCTGTTAACTAATGAACTGATCAAACCTCAATTAAGGATTTTTTATGAATAAGGCTGAAAGTCTTTCCCGTTAAAAAACCAGTTATCTGGAAAGAAAATTTCTTCCTTCTTGGCTGCTGGATAGCTAACTTGGTTATCTTCGACTACAATTTTTTAATTGTATAAAAACGTTCCACGACTGTTTTCCAACAAGAAAGCTCTGAAGAAACTAAAATATGCTGAAACCAGCGCCTCGTTTTATAAACATCGTACATTTGTAAGTGTGTTGCAGTTTCATAATAGTTTGCTTACAAAACTTCTGGTTATTTACAAGCTAGCAAACGGCTTTTGGTTCTCGAACACTATGTACGCACATATGAAAATTTGCAGTACGAAGTTTGCCAACTACCAAGTGCGAGGATTAATTATGTTGCTAATATTACAAATGGTACCTACGGTGCGCGGTTCCGACTCGCACTTGGATTTTTTCCATAGAAATACTATGAAATAGGCACTAATTTATTTCTTGGTTTTGAGAGGTATGGAAATCTCTTAGGTACCTACTGTTTTGATGTGATAATAATTTGCAAGTGTTTTCATTTTCTTAAAAATGCAATTACTTAATAAAAAATGCTACTATTGCTATTAAATATATCTAACGGCAATACCTATGCCAAAATATGCACATCTACAAAAAAAACTCAATTACTATGTTAATTAAGGTAAATTGACAACCCTAGGACACAAAACCTCGTTTCCAACCGGCACCATCTGTCGCGATAAGCATGCAGGATTACTCCCTTTGATCTCTGAAAAAATGTGGAAGCTATCTAAATAATACTTTCTACCTAAATTATACATGCGGAAAAAAGACTGGTAGTCTATAAAGTTGGTTATTTAAAAGGTACCTAGTCATTGGAGAAGAACAGGGGGATGTTTTTTGATATCATATCTCTTTGCGGGTGGTAGGGCCTTGTGCAAGGCCCGTCCGGATCGCTACCACCATCTTACTCGCTAATCCTGCCGCTAAGCACCAGTGCTTGCACTGCTGTGTTCCGGTGTGGAGAGAAAGACAGCCGGGGAAAGTACGGGCACAAGAGGCATTTCATCTAAGTCCTCTAGGTTGGCAACGCATCTGCAATCCCTCCGGGGTTGCGGGTGTCTATGGGCAGTGGTGATCGCTTACCATCAGGTGACCCACTTGCTCGTTTGCCTTCCTATTCACATAAAAAAAATATATCTCTGTTAACTTTTGTGTCTACGTCCTACGAATAATAATAATCCTCTAATGTTTTACGTTTTAATCTAAATTTATTTTCTAGTAGTATCTGTTCGTTAAAAAGCCGTGGTAGCCTAGTGGTTTGACCTGTGGCCTCTCAAGCAGAGCGTCGTGGGTTCAAATCCCGGGCTCGCACCTCTGAGTTTTTCGGAATTTATGTGCGAAAATTACATTTGTAATTTGCCATGAGCTTTTCGGTGAAGGAAAACATCGTGAGGAAACCTGCACACATCTGCGAAGAAATTCAATGGTGTGTGTTAAGTTCCCAATCCGCACTGGGCGCGCGTGGGAACTATAGCCCAAACCCTCCAATACACGGAGGAGGCCTATGCCATGAGGCACGCCGAATTACGCGACAATTTAATAAATAAACGACAATAACAACAACATGTACTTACTGAAATTATAGCGAATTCGGAATAAAAAGGCTTATAAATAAATAAAAAATCTATTCGTTTGCATGTTTTGTACCTACATAGATGTTACGGGTATCGCTTGTAAAAAAAAATTCTTTGTTTTCAGTTTTTCAGTCTGTGTATCATCCACACCTTACTCGCACCACAATGACTATTTTCATCGTTTTTTTTGTTTCTAAAATACATTTTTTAAAAAATGTAAGATTCTGCTAGCCTGAATATCAACGCCATCTATTGAAATTGCGTCAGACTACGTGATTACGTAGCTGAGCCAGCATTTAAATCAACGTTGTCACGAACGTACGGGTTCAACAGGTTGCCGGCAGATGTCACTGTAACAGGTGTTTTCAGCGTGTGGGAAAGTTCAGTTTTCAGGTTAACTTTGTAGTTCATAAATTTTCCACAAGCGCACCGACGAATTTTGTGTTGAACAATTTTGACAGTGACAGTGATCGAATCGGCAAATAGTATAACTATAAAGTAGTAGGTACCCAACTATAATTATTTTCAATTTTAACTACTTTAATTCCTTTAATTGTTGAGCATACATGGAACGTTGTGTTATGATTGTTTGTTAGTGTTTAAAACACGTTGGTGAAGTCTGGCTATTTCAATATTGACAGCGTTCAATAGTCAAGTGGCTCAACGTTTAAAGTAGTTGACCGAACTTATCTACTTAATTATTTTAATTGTGAATGTCCTGCGGTTTAAAAAAATGTAAATGACCTTAAATTTTTTGATAAATAGAATTAAGTATTTAGTGATTATTCATTTGTTCATTAAATAATAATGCCAGAATACTCTTCGCCTTAAAACAAATAAACCGTATGCAATAGTCATCAATCATAGTTTATTGAACATCAAAAATAAATAACACTGACATTTTACAATCTCTACACATTTATGACCAGATCTAGGACTCCATCATGCCGAACCAATGATGTTATATGTGTGTTATATGTTACTATCGTATGTATAAGCTCACTGTGCCGAACGTAAACTAGAGCAAATTGAAAGCGGTAAATAACGAGCATGCGAGAGTTGTCAGCGAGACAATGTTTCAGTGTTACCGCACACAAAACTGAAACAATCATTTTTATTACTGGCTGGGCCCTATATTATATAGTTACAATTTACAAGCGGAAGTCTCTATCTAACACATAGGGTCAGAAAGAGACTTCCGCTTGTAAATTGTAACTAAAGTCGTCACAATTTAAAAGGCCCGTTTTGACAGTTCACGCCCATGAAGTTCTCTATTTTTTACCGGTCGAAATGTTCTGAAGGTAAGTAATTGCATTTTTCATTGATGTGTATCGCTCACTCAGCTAAGTGCTGTGGCACAACGATTTTTTCATATTGTCCACAGACTATTAATAATCGGTTAAGGAAAAAATAAATCGATCAAGATATATTTTTTAAAGCCGACTCGCACTTCGCCGGTTTTATTTATTTTATTTAGACCAATTAATTACTGAATTTCACCAGCTGTGTAGTGATCTTTACTGAAAATTATGACCTTGGAGCTCAAAGCCGTAAACAATGGCAATACTGATTTCTATAGAATGGCTCGTTTTCATCATCTGAAGAAAATGATTGACTGAAGATTCAGTTTTTTTCGATTTTTTGTGATTAAGTGAATGTTAGTGTAACAAAAATATTAAATGAAAGAAAATTGACCTTTCGTAGCATTGTATCATTTCAAAATATCAGTTTAAGTTAAATTTTTTAATCAGAACTTTAATCCAATGCACTTTACTCATTTACTCATTTATTTATTTAAGTAGATATTACAGCCATGGTATTACAAAGATGGTAACTAATTCTAAAGAAGTCTCACATGGACCCCGGTGGAGTATAGCAATACAATAACAACTAAATGTTACAATTTATCATCTAAGAAATCAGATACGGAGTAATAGCATTTCTCTATTAGCATTTTTTTAATTTTATTATAGAAACAACTATCTTTTAATTCGTTTTTGAAACCTATTGGAATTTTATTAAATATTTTAATTGAGCAATAATAGGGTCCTTTTTTAAAAATGCTTAGTTTTGGATTGGGGAAGGTTAAAAGGTGATCGCGGCGGGAATTTAATGAATAATTGTATAGTTGAATGTTTACAATATATAATTCAAATCGATCAAATACTCATGCAAACTTGAATCGATTTATCGTGAGTATCGAGTACCGAGTCATATGGTTACATCACTTGTTACGTCGGGAAGACAAATGTCAAAACGGGCCTTTTAAATTGTGACGACTTTAGTAGCTTTATAAAATAGGGCCGTAGGTATATACATCGAAAAAGACGTAGTAGCCTAGTGGTTTGACCTGTGGCCTCTCAGGCAGAGGGTCGAACTCGCACCTCTGAGTTTTTCGGAATTTATGTGCGACATTACATTTGAAATTTACTTACCATGAACTGTTCGGTGAAGGAAAATATCATGAGGAAACCTGCACACATCTGAGAAATAATTCTATGGTGTGTGAGAAGTTCCCAATCCGCAATGGGCCCGCGTGGGAACTATAGCCTCTCGTTCTGAGTGGAGTCATGTGCCCAGTAGTGGGAGTGGGATGAATATAGGCTGGAGATGATGATGATGATACTTACATCGAACTTAGAAGCAATCGAGTGTTCTATTACAAGATGTCTTGAAATTGTTCTAGAATATTTCTGTAGGTAAGTTATATTTAATTTAATCTAGAATGAGAAACCACAATAGCATTATATTGCGTCTGGTCAACTATTTCTTACCTAGCAAACAGTACAATGCAATAGTTTGGCAGCCGCAAAATAAAATTGTTTTAATGTCACTTTATTTGCGTATCGTCAATTCTTACTCTAGTACAGATTGCAAAGAGATTACAGTTCACGAGCCGCAATATAATGTTGTTGTGGTTTCTCATCCTAAATTAAATGAAGTATAGGTTAGTTTAGTCAAACACTTCAGTAAGAATATTTCATTGGAATTTTGGATTCAAAATTAACAAGACGTTCTTCGAGTACGGAAACTTTGATCAACAACAATTGAACAATCTTGAAAAAAACTTGTACCAGGGTATTCAGTTAACCTCAAACACTTGATGAAGTATTCCGGATAGTTTAAGACGTCCGTCGAGCGTCCTTGTTGACATTTCTTTACATTTTCTTTACCCGTTATGCGCACACCCGTGCACACAGGACGCTCCACGAGTTTTTTTTTTTAATCTTTATTTATAAGCTTAGATCATTTAAATGAACATGCCAGCTCCAAAGGCCTATTAGCTCCACGGGTTAAGACACAGTGTAACCCCTTTATTCATAAACGCTCTATAAGCTTCTGCTAACTTAGTAATCGTTTGTCCTTATCTGTCACTTTGACATTTACCTTTCACAGATAAGGACAAACGATTGTTAAGTTAGCAGAAGCCTATATATAGAGGGTTTATGAATAAGGGGGTTATTCTTTAAATTGCTTCATTGTAATTCCGGCTATTGCTGCACTCTGATCGCCCGAAGATTAAGCATGACGCTAGACTGGGACAAGCAGACTTTATTATCGATATCTATGCGAATGCTAAGCCATTAATTACCTTCACTTGTTTATCGTAAAAATATTTTCACTAGGTTTTAAAATTAATCCAGAATACTCCAGCATGTGGCTGGTGGCTGGGTTGGTTTCCGTAATCAAACCGTAAAATAAAAAAATAAAAAATATATTGAAAAAGCGATTTTTAGCAAACATGACTAAAAACCACCGCAAGGAAACTGGCTTTCGACAATCGGACAAGGGAAATCGGTCCATCGACTTGAGAGAGACACACACACACATACATAGTGTCGACCGTCGTATAAATAATACAACAGCTTCTCGTTGAATGACAAATTTATTTAATTTCTCAGCCCTTATATAGTTTCTTGGGGAACATTTCGATACCGCGATGTAGGAATGGGACGGCCCGATACAGCGGCATCTTGCGGCCGATAGACATACTAAATTAACATAACCTTTCATCTGTACACACAGTGTATGTAACACAGAGATACATCGACGTCAAACTTATAACACCCCTCTTTTTGCGTCGGGGGTCAAAAATACGACGGAACCCTTTCCAGTAGTGTTCAATATAACTACCGCTACGACCAAATGAAAATCTAAAATAAACTCGGAATGCTATTATAGTCCCCGGCCGCTATGAAGTAAATCCTGACACATCCTCTAGGGTTGTTTGTTACACGTTCGATCATTGTATCGATAAAAATTGAGTCAAGCGTGAATCGACTTAAATTCAGTTTTCTACAGCTATAATAAAAATATATTTATCAGTTGTACGAAAATACGAAAGAAAGTGAAGAAATACCTATTTATAATTAAAAAGGTTCTGTTCTAATTTATTAGAAGTTGCCAAATAAATAAACATACCTACGCATTTATTCGAATCCTTCCTTTTTAAAATACTAGTGTAAATGAAATAGAATATAAGTGCTTTTACAATCAGTAAATTTAATTTTATGAATGCACATAATCATAGACAATATTTTTGCTATACGAACTTTTCAACGCGTGAATCGATATATTGTGTGGTATTATTGCCACTCACTATTCTATCACACGCAACAAGCAAGTCTAGCATTTTTCTCCTGTGGTTGACAGAGGGTTGACATTAACAATAATCAGGAACTTCATAGTTGTGCAATGTGTCAGGATTGACTTCGTAACGGCCGGGGACTATAAGACACCTTAGGTAGGTAATAACTTAAAACGGACCTGCCTCTCTCTACATATACCTAAAGGTCAGCCTACCTTAACCTGTCTTATCTTATCTTATTCCAAGGGGTCCTTTCGGTTACACTTCAACCCACAGAAATCTTTTGCGTACTTAACCTTCCTTCGCACTTACTCTATCGCTTTTATCACTTCATCCATTGACTTGAAATGTCGCTCTGATATTATAATATTCACCTGTAGGCTTATTGTCTAACTCGCTCGCAATCGCCATCTTGTTCATTTTGAAAGTTCTTGTATGAATGTGACGGGTGCGTCCCACGAGATATAACTACAAAATATCTAATTTCATAATAATAACGTTCACAAGATATAATGAACGTTAGCTATAACAGCAAAAAGTATAATTTTTTAACGTATAAGGCTTAAATTATATAACGTTATTTTTATATAACTTCAATTTGTATAAGATTTATATGGCCTAATTTCTTTTAACATAACAAACATTTAACCTAACTGAAACAGCTGCAAGACATTGCTTAATTTTCGGCGAGCGAGCGAAGCGAGCGAGCAAGACGGTACGGAGCGGAAGCGACTCGGATAGGTTAGGTTCAAAGGCTAATGCGTGAGCGTAGCGCAGCGAAGCTCCCGCATTAAGCTTTGGTGTTAGTTATTTTTTTTATAACCACCTAGAAAACCCCTTAACCACCTAGCAAATTCAATAAACAACTGTGCATTATGCTTTTTGATGTTAGCTGTTATGAACATTATATGCTTTGATCGTTATTTCAATTAATATTATATATAAACAACGTTATACCTTACAAAATTAGATATTTTAAGATTATAATTTTCGTTCATTATATCCAGTAAACGTTATACTAAACGAGTTTATATAAAGTGAGCGTATATATTATGAACATTAGATAATAAGTTGTTATATCTCGTATTACTTACCCGAATGTGACAGCTAGCTGATTCCGATGCAAATTGTCAGCCCATACATGAACTGTCAAAATGAACACGATAGCGATTGCGAGCGAGTTAGACAATAAGCCTACTGTCCATCAGCGTGCAACGTAAAAACACGGCGGGCGAGAACGGCCGCTCCCGAACATTTACGAACACAGCGTATAGGAGCGTTTCTAAAAAAGTTTGTACATTTGTCGTTTGTAGGTGTCCTGTGCAGATTTATTATTTTCTTTAATCACCAGGCCACTGTGTATTTGATTTGAGTTATTGAGCATAAAATTCGTTTCATTATCTTAAATATAAATTAACTGTCTTAAATGTATATGTATTTGATCATTTAAAAAATATATTTTTAAAATAATCGTTCAGTAAAGTTTGTATGAAAAGGTAAATGTCCCATTGTAAATTTCGAACCTAAAATATCGATTTTTGAAATCAGATTTACGTTCTCGATTCCGTGGTGTGTTTTATTAACTTATTATAGGCTCAAGCAATTACTTTCTACATTGTTTTCATATCCTTGTCTAAGAAATAATATTTAAAATTAACGATTAAAGTTTGTCCCAGAAAAAGTTCCAATTTTGATTCCAGTTTTTGTTACCGCATTTTCGTCCCAAAAGGTATTTCATACAAAAATTTGTAGATTCTTTATAGGATGCTGGTAACACTATCATCATATAGCCACCTTAATAATAAACAGTCACCTTTCAAAAATCAAAACTGCGAGTTGATAAAGTGCGTCAATGGTCAAACCTGAAATAAAAGTCCTCTTTTGTTACTGGAAAAACCTGGGTAAATTTTGTTTTTTTATTACTTTGAACTAAATTCTATTTATAAACACTTTATCAAGATTCATATTCTTAAATTCTTTGTTCAAATAGTACGTTATATTTGGTTTTACGAATTTTTTAAATGTGCCGGGCACCATATTTTCCACCATTGGTTACTTCCTTTTTTGTTACTTTTTAATGGTAACGTATGGCTAGGAAATGGGAGTAACAAAAAAGAATTCCTAAGGCAGTGTGTAGACTATTTGAAAATGACTTTATTTATATACATGAGAGGTATTTTTATTTTTATTTGACAGTATTTGTGTATTTTATTTAACGTAGATACTTAATATAAACGTAGATATCAAAAAATTATGGTATTTAATCACTCTATCTTTAAAAAAATGTATGTAGTGATTATAATATTGAAACCTGACTAATGAATACTGTGCCTAAGAGTTCCTAATTTGTTACCAATGTTCCTCTTATTGTTACTGTCCCGTAAAAAAATACGAAGTTTTGTTCATTTTTGTTTATATTTGTTAAAATATATATATTTTAAATATTCCAGACGAATATTTAGCAATTTAATTATGATAAGTTCCAAAAAATATTAACCTAACTTTATAAATAAGCATTATATTGTAAATTTTCAGGGTACGTTTGACCAAATGGTAACAAAAAGGAGTGAATATCTTTATTATTTTGTGATTACCTTAAAAGAGTAAAGAATTAGCATTAAAAACGTACACAATTTTATTATTGCTACCTTATTTCTTCAATAAAACCAACTAAATAATGTGTGTGGTTTCTATTTTGCTTAATTGAATCTTAGTAACAAAATAGGAATTATCGACTGCCCCGACTCAGTAGATTTAACTTTACAGCTTATTTTGTAGTTCGAATCTCTATAAAAATACATTATCTAGAATCTTTAAGAACCAGGTAATAATATGCGCTTAAAATAATATCGAAAAGTATTAATTTCAAATTAGCCTATGCTGTCCGCCAAATGTACAAACTTTTTTAGAAACGCTCATAGACGCCGCGGGCGGCGGGCACCTGCCAAGCGCGGGTGGCACCTGTAGGCTTATTGTCTAACTCGCTCGCAATCGCCATCGTGTTCATTTTGACAGTTCATGTATGGGCTGACAATCGGCATCGGAATCAGCTAGCTGTCACATTCATACAAGAACTGTCAAAATGAACACGATGGCGATTGCGAGCGAGTTAGGTTAGGTTAGGTTAGCTACTGGCTCCTATTTCACTAACTCGACGATTGTCGGTGACAAGTGTCAATTCGAATTGTGTTATATGTAATAGGTGCCATTCACGATGACACCTACCGTCGTTCTTATTAATAATCATAATTGTGTTGTTGTAGGTTCATTATCATTTCACTTATTTGTTGTTTGTTAATGTTTAAGGGTGCGACCAAACCGCCGCGTAGGTATAGGTACGCAGTGACGTGTCGTACCTATGCATCACGTTTTCTCACCGTTTCTTCATACATTTTGTTGCGATTCCGTAACGTCACCGTTTTTAAGTGGCGGTGTGGTCGCACCCTAAACCTGGTTTTTTTTTACATTTTGTGTTGTGTCGAATTCTGACAAAAAATGTATTTTTTCTTCTTCCTTATATCATCTTCCTATTCACATAAAAAAAAAAAAAAAAAAAACATCATAAATGCAGCCTATATACGCCCTTAAAGTTAAAGGTTAATTTTGATAAATCCTCTCGTCTCCTTGGATGCTATGGTGAATGCGATGGTGATTCGGAGTGCGTAGGCAATATGGCCTCTGGTTTTGTGGTATGTAATTGACATCAACTACGTTTACCGTGTGCATTCAATACAGATTTGAATATTTTTAACGGATGCCAAATCCTTTGTGAACCTACGATTTAGACGAGACGTTGGCAACCAATTTACCTAAGAATCGGATTTTCCATGCATATCCCTCGTAATGGCCAATATGTACGATGTTTTTCGAATATTGTTTTCAAATACAGCGAGTCCACTTGTTCAGAGAATTTAAGGAAGACAAAAGATTATTATTTTGTAAAGAAGATTTTAAGTAACCATTAAAAATCCTAGTGCTGTTTACAGTTTGGCTATGACAATGGAAAGTTTTCAATTGTATGCGTAGAAAAACATGCCTGTTTTTAAGATACCGAAATAAATAAATCACGGACGAGAATTGTAGGGACCGCTTTGCATTAATTTTCATTAAATTAGCACGCAATTTAATGGCTCTATCTTACTAATATTATAAATGCGAAAGGATGGATGTTTGTTACTCTTTCACGCCAGAACGGCTTAACGGATCTGTATGAAATTTGGAACAAAGATAGATTATGGTCTGGAATAACGCATAGGCTACTTTTTAACCCGGAAAATGGCGTAGTTCCCGCGAGATAGCGATAAACGAATTCTTTGCAGACGATGTAGCGGGCAAGAGCTAGTTACTAATAAATAAAAAAGTAAGCTATTAAATATCAAAATATGTCATGTTCCGTCGCCCTCTTCAATTTTCACTAACTCTATTCATTCTTATCCCTTCATTAACTTCCTCTCATTTTTCCGTCTCATTCATTCATTCTGTCATTCCGCTCAGTCTGAAGTACATAAATTTCACTTCAAAAATATTTTAGTAAGCCTTGTATTCAGCGGTAGGTTGCAACTATTCTGCAGACTCTTGAAAATTTAATTCAACGTCACAGTTTCCAAAAACGCATGACTTTGTGTTTTTGAAGCAAACTTCCAAGCCAGCGCCAGGCAAGCGCTTGAATAGGCGAC
This sequence comes from Pandemis heparana, assembly GCA_963854515.1. NCBI lineage: Eukaryota > Metazoa > Arthropoda > Insecta > Lepidoptera > Tortricidae > Pandemis > Pandemis heparana. The sequence continues at coordinate 4,772,574 of OY978010.1, forward strand.
TGAATGGTGGCTTCAGTCATAAAACTCCATAAGAAACTTTCCCCACGATTAAAGTTCTTAACGCGAGCAGTTTTTACTCCATCTCCGACTTTAGCATACTAATCAATCATCATTTGAGAAGCAAGTTTGTAGGTAAGCATCTTTTGTTTTTGTTATCCTCGTGATAAATGGAGTGTTACGTGTTTTGGAGGAGCTGAGTAGGCTTGTATTACTAATAGCGCTGGGCAGAATAGCGGTGATTAACTTGTAGAAGAAATCGGAGCGGTACGTCAGCTGTATGTTTTCATAATAGTAACTAAAAGTGGTACTAACGTAATAAAATGGAATAGACTTCTTTGAAGTTAAATAAGCGTGGTTGATATAGTAAAATTATTCATATTTTTTGTAGACGTTGTATAGAAACAGAGATACTGAATAAATTCAGTCGTTACGTAAAAGTAACCTAACAAATACAGTACCTACTGCCAAGCCCTGAAATGCTATGAATTGTGAAACAGCTTTGTGCACACTTTGAATTGCAAGTTACATAAGGCCTGAAACTGAACAGCGCAGATATTAACCACATAAACGAAATAGAGTAGTTGGAGGAACGTTTTATAAACTTACTAGCTGTTGCCAGCGACTTCGTCTGCAAATAATTCGTTTATCGCTATCCCGCGGGAGCTACGCAATTTTCCGGGATAAAAAGTAGCCTATGTGCTATTCCAGACTTTTCTCTATCTATGTGCCGAATTTCATCCAGATCCGTTGGGCCGTTCTGGCGTGATTGAGTAACAAACAAACATCCATCCATCCATCCATCCAATCCATCCATCTATCCATCCATCCATACTTTTGCATTTATAATATTAGTTAGATAACGACCCGTGTGATACTTCGAGACAAAAAGTCTGCACAAAAACTCCCGTTACTAGCACAAAGAGTGATACATTTAAATACATTATTCCACATGTGCCCGGTACACGTGATCTGGTTTATGAGAGGACTGGACTTAACCCTCCAAGAGTTATCTACGTTCGATGCTTTTCGTTAGACTTTTTAACTAGGTCTTGCGTAAGAAATTGGTTTCGCTCGGAGCCTGTCTTTTGTCGCCTTCATTTGGAAGTCTCCGGCGAAATTGCACACCACAGAGATGAAAATGGAGCGGCAAAATGAATAGGGACTATGCAAGACGCGGCTCCGGAATCTTGTCTTTTGAGATAGCAATATTTTGCAAAGAATGTTTAACTGGGAAATCGAATTACCTTTTGATCTCTCTATGCTTTTTAAAGCATTTACAATTCATATATAAACCTGAAATACATCGAGTTAAAAAGAAAATCGTAATCAACAATTTCGCTGTATTTGGCGACCCCATTTGGCATTCGCAGTCGTGGGCATATTTTGTTACATTTATTTACAAATTACGAGGTGTCGGTGTACATACAACATTAAGCCGTGGTGGAGAATTTTAACGACCGCCCGCCCGCGCCACGACAATTGCTCGCGTCGCTGCGGTGAATACAGATTGGTGCCCTTTGTTTACTATCTGTAATTATATAATAAAATTATTTACATCCCAATGAGAACTATGCAAGAATTACAATAAGGGTGTAACTTTAATGTAATTTGTACATGATATTACAAAACCATTTCTACAGCCAAAAAGGGGTTAAATGTTTCCTTATAAAGAGTCGTAACTTACAACTATAAATTACCAAAACAATTGCAAAAAAAATTAAATTGAAGTGCAACCCTATTTTAGTATGTACTACAGATCATGTAATAGGTACAATACTAGGTAATAAAAAAGATTAAACTGCACAGAAAGTCAATTTATATTTTATCTAATGTCTTCAGAGTGATAAACTAAACAAAACAGTAATAATTTTATTGAACTACTACCCTTCCGTATTGTTTTTTTAGTGATTGTTAGATGAAAATGATAGTAAAAGGTCAAGAAGCTCCCCAAATGTTTCAAACATGACAATGTCATTAATTCTTAATAGGTTTCGTAATTAATAGGCGCCAATAGCTTAATAGTTTTAGCTTTAATGCAAGACAAACCAAAAAAATAACAAAGTTAACTCTATTTCCCGCGAATTTTCAAATGTTTTGATTGCGATTGAGCTCGCTTCAATTTTGCGCCCAGAAACAAACAGCATCAACGCGTTGATTACAAAATATTAACACAGAACAGTAAATGATTTAGAAATAGTACAAGACAAAGGAAAAGTGCGTTACGGGGAGTTAAACACCGCATTAACTGCGTGTTGTAGCGAGCCGGGCAAATAACAATTCCGTCATCCGCGTCATAAACCAGTTTATAACTCGTGTGGGGAACATCGATTCTACGTTTACGGACCGCCCCAGAATGTTTCTGGACCGTAACTATTATTGTGCATAACTTAGACTAATGTCTTTAGGTTGTTTGCCAGGTAATGAAGCATTTAACCCTCATTTGTTCCGAGAATATGGGGTCGTATATTTAGAAATTTATCACTATGTCGCTAGCATGTAAGTACCTAACAGATCGTAGGATTCAAAGGTTAGCTCTAGCATTGGATTAAAATTTTTTGGTCTCGTCTCAGATGTTTCAGCGGCAACCCAATCTAACGTAGTTAGTAGGTATATTTTGATGATTTATTCAGTACCAAGTAGGTAATATCTTTTACTTTTTATATAGGTATGTACTTTCAATATCTTTAAAGAACTTCAACGGAGGGCATTATACAAGAAAAACACTCCTTTCTTTCGGCAGTTGCTACGTTCCGATAAAAAACAACAATCTTTTAAGATTCAAATTACTATGTAAACTAGTGTTCAATCCATCACTGTACGGCGAAGCGTATTTTCAACAAGCTCTTTCAGTAAGTAGAGTACTTTAACCCGAAGCACTCTGAATTATGTTATTTTATATAAAAATACTTTTATTACATAAACATTTTTAGGCGACTTCAAAAAAAGGAAAAAGTTTTCAATGCGGCATGTGCTTTTTTATAAATATTTATGTGAAATAGATTCCGTTCTTTTGTTCGATAGGATAGGTCGTTGGTAAAAATTACCTTAATTGCTTTTTTGTTACATAATAGTGAAACTTTGCGTACCTATTAACTTATACAAAAAAATACTGAAATAAGAGTTTTTAATGATTCACGGTTAAGTACATTCGAAATATTATAAACGGGATGTGAACCGTGATTACCTTTATTGAGCTCCCGATATTACGATACAGTTGCATGCATCATGATCACGGGTAGACTGAAGAAAATTGCGGGTGGATGTTATTGTTGGGTAGACCGAGCTCTATCTACCCTCATTCTTGCGCGTCGACTGCGTGCACTCTCGTTACCACTGGAACCGTTCTGACTCGAAACTCGATTCAAACACACTACACTCACAGTGTCACTTCGCCCAACCGAAATTGATTTTGGACGAGAATTAATATAAGGAAATCACCGAAAAAAAAATACTAGCTGTTGCCCATGACTTTGTCTGCGGAGAATTCGCTTAGTCGTCCGGCGGGAACTATGATGTGATTTTCCGAGTTGAATCCCGGGACTGAAAATATCTTTATACCAAATTCCAAAATCGGTTCAGCGGTTTAAGTATGGTGAGGTAACAGACAGACACACTTTAGCATTTATAATATTAATAAAGATTGGTATATGTATTTTTAAATGCTCGTAAAAATGCGAATGTTTTCCAGCCGTGTGTCGCGTCGAAAAAATTACGCTCAAGGCAGTGTTTCAAAGACGTGGTTAACGTATGTAAAGACGTAGAATTAGGTCGTTACTCGAAATAGCTGAAGCGGCTGAAAATGTTACAGGAGTTAATTTAGCGAAGCGCCTACCTGGCTAGTCACCTCGCATCTCCCACGCCGTCAATATTCGTTAGTCTTTTTATGCAGTCTCCAGTTGATGGCTGACGGAAAATTTATTGTAATTTATACAACTTCCGATCTTTCACGCTGAAAGGGAATCTTATCCGAAATTTTAATAATGTTTATTTTATGTCTGATTTTGTGAAGGCTAATTATGAATATGGTTTTCCTTGGCAACGTCATTTACGACCGTGATATTGATTTTTGTGGTTAACAAGCCAGTTACGATATTATTTATGCTTAACGACCTTTCCCGACCTTCTTCAGTCGTAAACCTCCAAGGGATTGACAATGATCGTCAAGGATCTGTCAACAATCTCACCATATTACTTAAAATTATCGGAATTTCCCTAGAGTACTCAAAATCCTATTACTTATCGGAACTCAAAGGAAAACGCTGCAAATTAATTTCTATACCTTTCAATATAAGTAATAATTTTTCTGAGGCATTAATTTTTATGTATGTACCAAATCATAATTTGGAGTCATGTTTTTAAAAATTACTAATTTCACCGGTTGTTTTACTCTCCACGCCGGAACACAGCAGCGCAAGCACTGCGGCTTGGCGGCAGGATTAGTAAGATTGTAGCGATCCGGATGGATCCTGCCCAAGGTCCTACCTCTCACATCAATTGTGAATAACTTTAGATACTGAAGACGCAGCGTGCGAAGGCCTCCCACAAGATGGCCTGACGATCTACTGAAGGTAGCGGGATTCTACTGGATAAGGGCCGCGCAAGACCAGTATTTGGCGCTCTTTGGGGGAGGCCTATAGGTGCTTATCCACCAGAGGCACCTCGGGTTGAGCGGCTGCCTCGCTCGAGGCCGGAGACGCTGCTTAAGACGTTGAGGCTGCCTCTAGCGGATAAGCACCTTATGTATGTATGTATAACTCTTTATTGTACATAAAAAACATGAAAAAGGTAAATACAGGACAACACAAATGTACAAAGGCGAACTTATCCCTAAAAGGGATTTCTTCCAGTTGACCTTAGAACGATTGACAGGACACAGGTAGGTATTAAGCAAGAGTAAACACACAGAAAAAGTAAAAGAACTGATCGAATCCTAAAATAATCCTAAATGCCTAAAATTTTAAATATTGTACTTATGTTCAATAGTGCGCGTCTTTTGGCTGATGATGAACGGTAAGTAATGAAATATTAACCTGACTGAAGCGTAAAAAGTTGGAGTGGTTGGTAAGTGCAACGCCCGCACCGGCAATGCAATGCAAATCCAAGGGAGCAAAGCTCAACGGAATTGATAACGCGTTACGTAACCCCGGTCGATAGTTTCGCGTCTCAATCATACCACTTTACGTACGGCGTAATGTAGTAAGGGATGTAGTTGGGGTTCTACCGTTGTCTTCGAAATGTATGGTATGGTCTATGGTTTCGTGCGTGATATACGTTTATTCCTGGTCTTTATGGCGAATAGGCTTGAATCTGTTTTTGAATTAATTAAAACAAAATATTTTTTTTAATATTTGTGTGATCTAAATTTAAAGAATCAAAATATTTTTACGGGGCTCTTTGACATTGTCTTCTGTTGACTTCTATTAAAACAAAGGAAACGAAATTGGTAAATTAATAAAAAAAAAAACATATAATTGCATACCTACTCGTACATAGAGGTACTACTATGTTATATTATAGATACTCGTAGCAATTTTGAACTCGGTTAACAATGAATCCCTATTTCCCTTGGTTACGGCGTCACACGTGAACAGCTGGACCAATTTTGCTCATTATTTTTGTTATGTATCGCGCAGGTAGAGAGCGACATTAGATCGTTTTACTAGCTCCTCAGGGCTATGAGGCAAATTAAAGAACATCCAGTTGTATATACTTTAATAAGATAAATAAGCCAAGAATGCCACAGATGTTTTGACGAGCAGGGCAACCGTTAATCTTCCTGGAAAACGACATATTGCAATCGTAAATTTAAACATTTCAGTCTGAGGCTGAGGTATAAAAAATGTTTTTACAACCCATTGAGATGAAATACTTCGTCTTTTTTTAATGTAAACATTTATTTTCATACTTATGACGCAACCACTTTAATTTTGCACATGATAAATTTCGACGTCAATGAGTCAAAGTCCACTATTGTTTGATTGCGCTTGTTCACAATGCACATCTATTATTCTGCTTACTAATTGCATACTTACAAGAACGTAAGCATAAAGCCTGTGAAATAGCTTGCAAGTTCTCAATACGTGAAATTTGCTGGTTCTATTGAAATGCACATTATTATTCTTCACGTTTATCCACCGAATGCCGAGTAGCTGAGTAGACTCTTCCAGTTGCTTTGTTTCCGTAATGTGGGACTGGCGTGACTTTCACATTCTGTTTCTTATTCCGAATAGCATCAGATCAATCAGAAATACGCGTACACAAATTAAACAAAAAACAGCAAACATTTTATTAATATTTCGTCTCAAGCGGAAATAGAGAACATTATACTTTTCAGACGGTCGTAACGACCAAGTTACGTCGTCCGTGCGTGCGTAACCTCACCTATGTTACCTGGTACTCAGGAAGCTTTTCTAAAAATTATGTGTATTGGACATCGTAATCCTAACCTCTTAACTAATCTTATAAATGGCGATTGTGAGTTTGTTTATATTTTGTTACGCTTTCACACGTAAACTACTCAAACAAGGTTCTCTATCGTTTGCCCGAATTTCATATGCGTTTATTGTATGTGTTATGTGTATGTAATTATAATTAACTCTTTAGTGTAAGTAGTACTAACAATATATGTATGTATGTGTCACTTAGTAACACGAAATAATGCATGCATATTATTATTATTTTTTATTTATAAATGTACTAGCTGTTGCCAGCGACTTCGTCTGTAAAGAATTCGTTTATCGCTATCCCCCGGGAACTACGCAATTTTCCGGGATAAAAAGTAGCCTATGTGCTATTCCAGACTTTACTCTATCTACGTGCCGAATTTCATCCAGATCCGTTGAGCCATTCTGGCGTGATTGAGTAACAAACAAACATCCATCCATCCATCCATCCATCCATCTATCCATCTATCCATCCATCCATACTTTCGCATTTATAATATTAGTTAGAAGTTAGATTGTTCGCCATTACTCTTTTTCCTCTTTAACTGTTAATTGTTCAGGATTGTTTTAAAACTAATATTTGGCAAATGATATTATGGCAAAGAATAGGGAACCACAATGAAGTTATGTATGAAAAGTAAGGTTGGATTAAAATAAATAGTGATATAGGTCTTCTAGTTAAACACCGCGGCCGCGGAATGGAAGAGCGCCAAAGCAATTAAATCGCGAAGCGGCGCGCGCCCTTCTGCCTTTCCGCACTCAACTTGAGAGCAGTCTCCTCATACTTTTACTAAGTTTTTTACTAAGGTTTAATCATTTCTTTTAAAAGATGTTTAATATGTAAATTTTCATCTTATAATAGTCGGACTCTACCAGCCACCACGTACTGTAAGAGACCTCGAAACGTTGGAACTTAATTTATTCCAAACACGATCTTGTCCGTTTAAGTTAGTTTTTAACCCTCGACGTGAAAAGAGGGGTTTTTATAAGTCGACCACTATCTGGGCATGTGTGTGTCACCATAGCTTTTAAAAGGGTGAATCGATTTGAAAGCAGTAGAAAAATTTACTGGTGTAAAACTATTTCATTTTAATGTCAACACATTGTTAGTTTTTGGAATTCAATTACAACGAGGAGTAACAGTGCATCTTAAAATTAAAAAAATAAAGCGGTAGGTATCATATCAACAATACTGCACTCGTAATAGTACAGTAGACGTTACATAGAACATTTTCCTTCGGTTTTCCGGTAGTTTCAGCTGTATTTTTCCTTCAGTGAAGGAAACCGTAATCGATAGCGTAGTAAAAGTTTTAGACCGTGACTTGAATATCGGAAATCTGCTGCCGGTCTAGCCTAAAGTAATGTTGCATCCGGACATTGTTACGATTCAGAGCACTAAAACGTAACTGGGGCTTTCAACTATAAAACCTGTCAAGTCAAACAATTTTTGCAATAATCTCCGTAATACTTCTGTGTTTTTTTTTGTAAAAACCCCATTTTTGATACAAGCTTTTCCTGATCTTGCTTAATTGAGTCATCGGATCATAATTCATGAACAAAGGTAAATAAAACAACTGGGCCCTATTTCATATAACTTACAATTGTCAGTGACAGGGTAATAGGTGACCAGTCGACAATTCGACAATTGAATATTTCATAAATAAAAAGTATGTACGTATAATTGTAAAGGTATAATAAGTGAAGCAGAGCTAAAAAAATACTTGTCACAACCCTTCTCTGACTCAGTAGAGTTAAATGATAGATAGGTACAGGGATAAAATAGCGTACACATTAAAATAGACCAGGACGTCCTTAGGTTTCATAATTAATTTTTTTTTATGTTGTACAAATTAACACGAATACAATTTGTCCCTAACTATTTAGTTCTCCCGAATCAACAATAGGCTAAGGCGTGTATTAATTAGTACACTAAAGCGGCTATTCTAGACTCTTTTAAAACTTTTGAGTAAAATAAAAAACAAACAACTCCAATGAAGACACAGGTGCAATAAAAGTTAGTTTACTGACTCCGCACTACTGTGGCTCGCCAAAGACTGCCGTTTCGTGCTACTCTCAACAAATTGCTCTTCTTACTTGCACTTTTTTGACATGAATTGTACCCGACCATGTGGATGAGAGTAATTATTTCTTGATCGGTGCTTTACAAAGGCTTACTCGTAGAATAAAATACTTAACAACATCGCACACACTACATTAATATGTGCGAAGATATTAGAATAAGTATTTAGTAGGCAAGGGCAAGTGCATCAATTTGAGTAGGTATATCTGAGTTTATTCGTGATGTTTTAACTTCTAACTTTAAATAATTCCAACCAGCTTGTATAGATAATAATAAAGTCGGTCAAGGAATTTCTACATCACCCTAAGGTTCGATGTCATTTGAACCCGATCAAGCTATATCCTGATATAGTTAGGAGCTGTCTACTCGTAAAATGCAAAAAAAAAAAAAACTTCCGACTGTACGCAAATACGAAGATTGTATACGCTGATAATGGATCAAATCAATGGTTTTTATTCCAAATTTCTTTCTTTCTTTTTTTCTTTCTACAACAGACAGGTAAATAATTCGAAGTTTTTTTATAGCGAGTTACGAAGATAAAATAAATGACGACACAAATCTTTACTAAGATTGACTAATGATGGACATTTATTAACGTGTTGTTTTTGCCGTTTCTTTCGTAGGAAAGTAAAAATATTGCTAAGTTTACTGATTGACGGTATTGTGCTATGGACGATTGCTTTATGAATGATAAAAATAAGTCTTTTTACAAAATTTTGCCGGTTTAAACCTTGCAAGTTGTACCTATTTGTCGAATAGGTTTATAAAAAATGTGCTTCGGCACTTAGGTATGTCAGGATAAACTAAGACCTGTCCTGACACAGAATAAGTACTACCACCCCATCGACAGCCGCGTCATCCGCTAAGATGAATACCAAATTTTGCCAGCAGTCTTACTCTCCACGCTTGGAAACGTATGTTTGTTGGTGGAGCATAAATCGAAGTCGTTAAGCCGATAAAAATTTTTTTCATTCACAAATCCGCCGATACCAATTTAACATTGTTGTAAAGAACCAGTAACTTCGTTCAACCGTGTAGGTACGATTTTCACGGCACGTGATTTTCAAATGACACGCAATAGAATAAATTTTAACACGCCTTGAAAACGAGCTGTTTTCAACAAAAGCTAATAGTTAACAATCACAAAACGCCTCGTGTGTTTTCTAAACTTGACGGGTAATCACTTCAAATGGCTTTTAAAATCGCTCTTTGTTTGTTCTTACCCCGTCAAAGACGGTGACTGCAATACCCCGCATCAAAAGAAAAATGGCTACGTTGGCAGCAAATGACACGCTCTGGCGATTTAAAAATGTACACAGTTTTTTTGCTTGTACTTAGCGTAAGAGCAAACACGGTAAAGGTTTTTCGTGTGTAAGATTTAAGTAAATCCATCGGCTTCCCTGTCGGAGATTTATTGTGATTCTTGCTCAAAAAGAGTTCCAAGACTCAAACCACAATAATAAGTCCATTTTTAAATAATCTTAGCGGAAAAATTACCCTAACTATTATTCAGTGCGGTTTATACTGAAGTCTCAAGATTTGACTCAAACATACATACTAACATGGCCACTTAAATAAAAGTTAGTAGTAGACTTAAATATAATCATGTTTCAAATTCGCTTTGAAGGTTGAATCAGGAAATATAGGAGCCGACAATAAGTCACATGATTTTTCTTTAACGCCAAAACCTTTAGTGCCGATATGAAGAAATACGTATCCCTTTATCTCTTTAACAGTAATGGGCCTCACATTGCTTCATTTTGCGCCTCGAATGCGAATGGATCATCAAAATGGTCGCTTTATGTGGATAGGATGAGACGCTATTTACAGGGTTAGCAACGGAAACGATATTACCTCTGCCTCTATGGGGAGTAGGAACGCGAAAAAATCTTTTACATAAACTGCCTCTAACTTTTAAGGTTACGGAGAAGCCGAACGCTACGTGAGTCGTGTTTTTATTAAAGAAAACACAAGGAAGCAACACATCCGCAAGACTGACTGTATGTCATCGTTACGAAGGATAATAATACGAGTAATGACTGTCTGTATACGGAGTACCTAACACGCCACTCCAATTATTTAACATAATCATTAGTACTGGCTATTACTTGAAGTTAATAATGTGTATACCTATAACAAACTAAAAAGATGGTTTTGCCTAGTAAACCAATAATAATACTGAAATACGCACACACGGTTTGCGAATTATCATATGAATCTGACAAACAAAAGCACTTTCAGATTTTCATTAATATTGTTTTGGTTATAATTCAATCAAGTCAGATACAGTTTATCGTATTGCAAATACATTTCATATTTATTACGAAGTTCGACATAAAAGCAATATAAGAAAGTGGTAGAAGAACACTTACTTGTTTCAAACTATTAAATAATAGCGGGCATTTGGTAAGTGGAATAATGGTTTGGATCGCGATTTGCGAAACACATTGGGAAGTGAAGTGAGAGAGTTGAGTAATAAATTTCGAACAGAAGCACGGAGTACAAAAGTCGCTTCCATCAGACATGTCTAAATATCCCTGTTCTGAGAATAAGTGGCTGGATATTTCGCGCCTCGATATCGGCCGAGGATATCGGTACGAATATTTTATTAGTTATTTGTTGCCTACAAAGCCGATTTGTGCATAATCAAAATTTTATCCTCAATCTTGGCAAATAAATGCGAGAATCGAATTTTAATTTTTATAATTAAATTTCATTCTGAGATTCAATTTTGCCCTTTTTCTATAGCTCCATCTAATTGGATTAAACACTTGACGTTGAAAGGTTTTTGTAAGTAATACCTCTAATTCTATTACGGTACCTAACGGTACCTATCTAAGGTTTTCTATTTTCCTTAGACGTGATGAAATTATAACTTTTCTATTCCTATTGAGTGCCCCGCCGTCGCCAATTTCTTTAAAATGTGTCCAAGTCTTTCTTGTTTAAAAGGTTTATTCTACACTACCGTACAAAAATTACTGGTCACTTCCCATTCAATGTTGTATGAAAAGCGACACGTTATTTTTGCTCGTCAGTAGGTACAGTTTCTTGTTGACCCTTTTTCAGTCTTCAATTTTAACTATTCTGTCAAACATTTTCCGACATTAGCAAGATTCGCATCTTGAAAGATAATTCCTAGGATTAGACACAAAGAATCTTAAGAAACTAAAGCAAGTGATTATTAACTTTCTATTCTACATCTAGTGTCACTTTAGTGAAGGCCGGCTATCGGTTCTTGGAATTAGTTAGTATTTGTGTTTTACTGAAGGAAACAAAATAAACCCGAATGTTGCGAATATAGATTTGTTTTTGAGATTTGAAAACCAATTGACATTGCTACTCTAAAATTTTACTTTTGATCCTACATAAAGCTGCTCTGCCATCTTGTCACGTCTTCTTGCCAAAACTTGCTGAAACGTCGGTTATTAATAAAATGTTGCATGCTGTTGAGTTTTGATTTGCTATTTCGTTCTATCGAGATTGTTTGTTTTTTCGTCCTAGTATTTTTTCAGTTTATAGGTACCTACTAAGAGTCAGGGGCAATACCTATTTAAATGTTTATTGATTGTAAAAACTAGTTTGCCTCTTTCATGTCCGCATGATAACGAAACCACATAATTAAATTTAATGTAATAAAATTTCTTATTAACTAGCTCTCATAAATAAGAAGTGAAGCTGGAATCAATAAAAGAATATTAAATATCAAGTCTATTTCAAGTAGGTAGAAGTATTTCATTGTGTAAGTAACAAAGGCGATTCTGATGGGCACGCCTTTGCGATGTCTTCGATGATTGCTCATTGTTAACAGGGTGTCGATCTTTGTATTAGGACATTCAATTTTACTGGGTCATTTGTAATTAAGATCAAGTTTTGCTCGGTCATCACGACGTAGTAAAGCGATCATTGAAGGCTCTAGAGATCATTTGCTAAAGTCGGAAACGGGTTGTATGGTACTGCTGCTACTTAGAGTACCTATCTTTAAGACTTTGCTTCAGATAGTCGTTATAGGAAGACATGCGGTTGGAATACTCCTGGAAAGAAATGGGAGGATGTTAATTTATTTAATAATAATTTCCTCATACGCCTTCTTTTCACATGCTATATATAATTATATCTCCCATTGACCACTTGCCAACAGCCTCCGAGATGATCAAATTTCATCGCGATGTCGGATGAAATGATACTGATGGTGCTGAGAGATTCGTTCTATAGACTGGAAATGTAACTGCCGTAAAATGTTTTCATGTCATCACAAATCTTAAATAGAACTGGCGCAACGCGTCTGCCCAATGTATTCGAATCATTGGACCAAAATTATCATCGATTTGGTCCCAAGCGAAGGTCACCAGGCAGAGGCAGACCGATACGAATATTGCGACCCGATTTAGATATTTTTGTTAAGCCGAATTGGCATAATAGGCCGAGGCCAGGGTCGAGCAAAAGCAAGACTGCTCCCCATTAGTGAGACACCGTTTATTCAAGAACAGCTTATACCCGCCGTGTCCCGTCCGTAGGGGAGTAAAAGATAGGCCAGTTAACTATCTTGTGGGAGTTTCGAAAAATACATTCTTAGTGCACTTTTATGTAGCTACTCTAGCTCCAGTATTTTAGATTGTGTATTGTTCCTCTGTCAATCAAGCAATCAGTCATGGTACTATTTTGTGGATCTTATCGATGCGTTTCCTTGCATGAATAATTTTATACGTAATTAGACTAAACGGATGCTCCGTCAGTCCAACGTATCTACACAAATTGATTCTGGTTATTCTAGAAATGTAATCTTCTCTTATTATTACAACTTACTTACCTTTGTTTTTCTTCTTTTTCATTTATTATATGAGTTGAGTGGAACGATAAAATGCCACATATTAATACGAATTGAAATACAATCGTCCATTTATTTATTTTGTGTATCGTCTACTTTAAAGAGAATACAATTTCTCTTTAATTTCATAGCTGTGGTATCGCTATAAGCGTTACGCAATTCCAGAATATCGTTCGTTGGAAGAATATTGCTTGAACTGAAATTTCTGCTTTAAATAAAATGAAGTTAAATTTAATTAATAATACATGCAAAGTTTACAAGGTTACAAGAACCCTAAAATTTCAACAAGGGATACCCGTAATGCGGTTAAATGATTATCCAAACAAAAGTACGTAAATTATCATTTTCATTTAAGAAAAACCCTTTTTCATAAATCTTTACAACCCATTCCGGAGAACGTTAAAGAAAACCTGCTGCGGGAAATTTTCGAGTGAATTATTGTATTTTATCCGGGATCGTTTGCGAGTTTGACAGCTAATAAAAGTTATACGACAGGAGTCAAGTATAATAAAACGCTTTCGTAACAATATTCAACGTGAGCATATAAATAAATCTGAAACTTTGGCCTTTATGCTTAATCCGAGCGTGTCTTAAATCTTAACAAGTCTGCTGCGTTCCAGGCGTGGTTATCGAACTTATCGGACGTTAGGGGAAGTATTTAGAAATTCCTTGGCAAAATTAGGGTCCGCTTTAATGCGGTTCGCCGCAGCTCGGCGTTACGTCACGGGCGGTCGATACTCCGGCCCGCGGCTGCTCGCCCGAACACCGCTCGACAACGACAAATTCAACAACTTTTTATTACTTTTCTCTAACATGCGTCTTGTTAATGTCCTTTTTTCTACACGCTCGATGTTGGCTTAAAATGTTAAGTCGTCTTGTATTTAGTATAAGTCAACTTAACCCGGTCCCCGGGGGCAGCGCGATCCGCTGGCAGAGAAGAAAACGCCTGTTACTTTCTCTTCCTTTACACAATTTTAATAATAACATTAGGTCGTTGATATTGTACAATACAATACAATACAATACAATAACACTTTATTGAACACCACATATAACAATCAAAACAGAAAAAGGTATACAGAAGTAATAAGGTAACAATAGGCGGCCGTAAACTGAGAGTAAAAATACGGTGGGAAAGTAGTTTCAACGTCTGAATAATTCTGGACTAACCAATTATCTAACAAAACTCACTGAATAATGAAAAAACGGATTTAACAATGAACTTTAACAATAATGATTTGCTTTTTGTTCCTGATCTTTTCCAACGGTTAAATAACAAACAGTCAAATATCTCTTATTTTAAATATTAACTGCTGTTTGTCCCAAGGGTTGGTCAATGTCACAACAGTCGTCTTTGTGTCATGACACCCAAGGCCCCTTAAGGCATGTGAAGACTTTTTCAGGCGAGACAAGGTGTCCGGTTTTATCGCAAATTGTGATCAACTTAGCATGAAGACCAATAATATAAACTTCCTTGACTAATTTATCTATTTTTAGTTCTAGTTAGTTTTATAAAACATTATCTTGACTACACAAAATATGCAGCCCTGCATACATTATTGTAACCGTTTACGTAAAGTAGCAAACAAATAGTTCCTGGACTAATATTACTCCCTGGGGATTGCTACGATGTTAACCATTCGAAGATTGGAGCCCGCTGGTGTTAAATCGCGCGTTCGACCATGTTTATCCCGAGTGGGGACCATTAACCTACGGCGTGGAGTGGAGTCTGCTTGATTACTACCTACGAACCCCCGTAGTACTAGCTGAACTAAATGCTTTGCACGAATTCAGACTCTAACGGCTAGCATAAGTCCAAATAGCCAATTAAAACTTACGTTACATGGATTCGGTTCGGTATTGATAGCTTATACCATTGTTTTTTTTGTTACAGGTAAGTTTGAGACAGCATTAAGGACATCAAAGATATTACGGGTTAGTATTTTAACAATGAACAAAACAGCTCGTTACTCCGTAGGAACCTTGTTTGACATGGACCACGGCAAGATAACGTTTGATTCAATTAATTGGTATAACCTTTCGTATGTGAAATAAAAAGTTGCGTTCTAGTCTCGTTTGTCTCAAATAATACCAATGTTACTGATTTTGAAAAAAAATATATATAAAAAAGATAGGATAGTCTTAAATTTGATACTGATCCTTAACATACACATAACAGAGGCTAAACAAAATATTCAAATAACACGTCACAATTACATGCATATATGATGAGATATAGTATAGAATGACTCTTCTTGCACTTCTGCGAAAAAGGGCTAATTTTAGCATTCATGTGTAAAAGACATGAATGCACATGATTTTCTTAGTTTCGTGCATAATTTAAACCAACCAATTTCTTTCGAGTCGGCGAGTCTTAACGAGATACATTAAGGTACTTGGAGTTAAGTACTTTTAGTCGATGTTGACTGACTAACAAACATGTCTTGTAACTTTTAACTATGAGTAGGACTTTCTTGTATATTCCATCTTCACAGATATGAAATAAAAAACCGCATATTTTATTGTTTATTTACATAATCAAATTAGGTTGCTTTGCAAATAAATTGGAATTCCTGGGACTTGGTTTTGGCAGTTGCCTCAGATATTCGGCCCAATACAGGGAGACTTAAGTGACGTGACAAATATTCCCTATTTGTCCTCGGTTTGCGAGAGGCGAGAAGCTTTGCTTCGATTGCAGATTTTGGCGTTTCATTTTCGTTAGCGAATATATTTTATGAGGGGCTATTACGATCTATTGATAATATATTTTGTGTGGTGAAATATAACGCTTTTTAAATGGCGATAACGATAGCTAATTTATTGGCTAAAGACACTAAATAAAGTCTGCTATGGGATGTAAAGCCCAGAGGAATTATCTAACAGAGTGGTATCACGGCCTGCCCAATTCAGCAACACTATCTTTTATTATATATTTTTTATTTTATTTCTATTTTGCGTGCTATTACAGATAACTAAGTGTGTGAACATTTTAATGCTTAACATAAGTAACCAACACTTAATGCAAATAAATATTCTTTTCTATTCTATTCTATTCTATCCCTTGGAACGGAACTATTTTAGTTATTAGAAGTTATTTGCTATTTTTCACTTTGCCACGTAACGACAACATGTTTGTTTATGATCAACATCGATTTTAATGTGTTGCTAAACAACAATATCTATCTTGTTTGAGCTTGGGCTGGTCAACCAGATTAGGTAAGTACAGCAATCGTCGCAGCGGTTTAGCATATAGTATTTTCAAGCAAATGAAATAAAATTTCGTTATTGGTTAATTCTTGTATGGAATGATAAAACAAGCTGTTGCTCGTTGTGGTCATCTCACTAAGTACGAGTCACTTTGCGTAGTGAGCAAATTTGATTGATAGAGTAAGGAGATAAACCAATTCAACATTTCCCCACATAAATATTTCTGTAAAGTAACACATTAACCTGAATCCAGTATGCTTAGTATAAATTTTTGATAGCAAAATACGTCTCGATCACGTTTGCGTTAAACTGTCAAATACTATGAGAACTGTATGCTTAGTGTAAGTTTTCGCATATAAAAACGTCTCGAACGCGTTCACGTAAACGTCACAATTACTATGGAAGAATTAGCAGCGCCACTTGCGGATCGAAATGGCAACAAACTGTTCTCATAGTATTCGACATTTTAACGCAAACGCGTTCGAGACGTATTTTGTGACCGAAAACCTACACTAAGCATACTGTGTGTTGCAGTTTCGTTTCGCTAGCGGCGCTGACAATTAGGGAGTGACCAAACCGCCGCGTATACGCAGTGACGTGGCGTATGCGTCACGTTTTCTCACCGTATCTTCATACATTTTGTTGCGATTCCGTAACGTCACCGTTTTTTAAGCGGCGGTGCGGTCGCACCCTTATCCCATAGCAATTGAGACGTTTACGCGAACGCGTTCGGTAAGTTTTACGTGTCAAAAACTTACACTAGAGGCTCAGTACCTATATTTTACAATTTACTGTTAAAAACTTATCATCTTGTGCTGGAGGGTTTAGAATTATTTCGATTTGTTTACCTATTTATCAAGCAGTTACGGATAATGGGAGGCAGGCTCGCTGATAATGAGTTCGGAAGTAGGCGACTGGGAGATTGAATGGATATTGGTCGGGATTAAAGAACAGGAAGGTACCTTAAAAGTCCTATTAAAGGATAATGGTCGCTATCTCGAATAGTATGTATAAATAAATAAATAAATAAATAAATAAATAAATATCTTGGTATCTTATATTATTTTTATCTTTATGTATGTATGTAAACTCTTTATTGTGCAAAATAAACAAGACAAATACAATTGACAAACAATGAGATACATAAATAATATTTGGAATAGTATTTGATAAAGTTTATAGCTGTGGTTCTAAACCTTTTTTCTATCAAGCCAGTGACCAACAATGTGCAAGGATGTACGAATATCTTTACTAGAAATCTCATAGATATATTCGAAATATTATAAACGGGATGTGAACCGCGAATCACCGTAACCGTGAACCATTAAAAACTCTTATCTATATATATAAAATTCTAAACTGACTGACTGACTGACTGACTGACTGTTGATATATCAACGCACAGCCAAAACCACTGGACCTAGAGACTTGAAATTTTGCACACAGATACCTTATACAATGTAGGCATCCACTAAGGAAGGATTTTTGGAAATTCGACCCTTAAAGGGGTAAAAGGGGGTCCAAAGTTTGTATGGGGAAACAAGATTAGTTTGACTATTTTATTCGAAACTTCACAGGAGTACTCCCAACGTTAAACGAGTAAACACGTGTTTCAGGTTTTTTGAAAATTCAACCCCTAAAAGGGGGATATGTGGTGACAAAAACCACGCTGAAAATCAACGTGGGTATTATTATAATTATTATTAGTAGTGGGTAGTATTGTTTGTACGGTTTATCGGGTCGCTGATTACGAAAAGAAACAACACACATACCTGACACACACACACACACACACAAATTTCCACGGGAACGGGAAAAAACGGGATTTATGTACTTATTCGATTCCGAGTGACCCTATCTCAGTAACTATAAATAATAACTAGACTCTTCAAATTTCGTACACAAGTAGGTGATTACAACATTAAGAAAGTAATTTCATGATTTTTGGAAATTCCTACGGGATAAGGAAAAAACGGGATTTATATATTCAGGTCAACGAAATCCTATGAACTATAATTATAAAAACGGTTTTAAGGATTTTAGGAAATTCCCACGGGATGAGGAAAAAAGGGAATTTATATTCAGTTCTATGGGATCGATTTTTCGTTTTACTGGTTGTAGAAAACTGAAATTTGGCCTTCAGGTTCCTTGGGGAGTATAGGGGAGCACTACAAAAGGATTTCCCGAATTTCTGACGGAAAAAACGGGAAGAACGGG
This sequence comes from Pandemis heparana, assembly GCA_963854515.1. NCBI lineage: Eukaryota > Metazoa > Arthropoda > Insecta > Lepidoptera > Tortricidae > Pandemis > Pandemis heparana. The sequence goes on from OY978010.1 coordinate 4,791,346, forward strand.
ATTTTTTGTTATACATTGGTCGTAGAAAGTTGAAATTTGGCATGTAGGTTGCTTGATAAGTGTAAGGAAATAATAAAAGACAATTTTAATTTTCAATATTCCCACGGAACGGGAAAAACGAGACTTCGTTTTACTGGTTGTAGAAAGCTGAAATTAGACATGTAGGTTGCTTGGGGAGTGTAAAGAAGCATTAAGAGAGGACTTTCCAAAATTCTCACGGGAACGGGAAAAAACGGGATTTTTTGTTTTACTGGTCGTAGAAAGCTGAAATTTGGCATGTAGGTTGAAGAGTGTAGGGAAGCTATAAGAGATAATTTCCCAAAATTCCCACGGGAACGGGAAAAAGGGGCTTTTCGTTTTACTGGTTGTAGAAAGCTGAAATTCGGCATGTAGGTTGATTGAAGAGTGTAGAGGAGCATTAAGAGAGGACTTTCCAAAATTCCCACGGGAACGGGAAAAAACGTGATTTTTCGTTTTACTGATCGTAGAAAGCTGCAATTTGGCAAGTGGGTGGGTGGGGAGTATAGGGGAGTATTAAGAGAGCATTTTCCGAAATTCTTACGGGAACGGGAAAAAAACGGGATTGAAATAGGTACTCCTGGTACACGCGAGCAAAGCCGCGGGAAAAAGCTATTTGTGAACAAATGAGTCTACGCGGACGAAGAACATTAAGGTAGGACTTTTCAAAATTCCCACGGGAACAGGAAAAACAGGATTTTTCGTTTTACTGGTCGTAGAAAGCTGAAATTTGGCATGTAGGTTGCTTTAAGAGTGTAGGGAAGCTATAAGAGATAATTTTCCGAAAATCCCACGGGAACGGGAAAAAGGGGCTTTTCGTTTTACTGGTTGTAGAAAGCTGAAATTCGTCATGTAAGTTGATTGAAGAGTCTAGAGGAGCATTAGGAGAGGACTTTCCAAAATTCCTACAGGAACAGGAAAAAACGTGATTTTTCGTTTTACTGGTCGTAGAAAGCTGCAATTTGGCAAGTGGGTTCCTTGGGGAGTATTAAGAGAGCATTTTCCAAAATTCTTACGGGAACGGGAAAAAAACGGGATTGAAATACTCCTGGTACACGCGAGCGAAGCCGCGGGCAAAAGCTATTTGTCAACAAATGAGTCTACGCGGACGAAGAACATTAAGGTAGGACTTTCCAAAATTCTCACGGGAACGGGAAAAACGGGATTTTTCGTTTTACTGGTCGTAGAAAGCTGAAATTTGGCAAGTGGATTGCTTGGGGAGTGTAGGGTAGCATTAAGAGAGCATTTCTCGAAATTCTTATGGGAACGGGAAAAAAAACGGGATTGAAATACTACTGGTACACGGGAGAGAAGCTGCGGGCAAAAGCTCTTTAAAAATAAATGATGTTTACGCGGACGAAGTCGCGGGCAAAAGCTAGTCATAGATATATTACACGTGCTGTAGGAAGGAGGACTCTAAAAAGCTACGGCAAGGCTTGCAACCACTGATTGAGACAAACCCTGATGGTAACATGGTAACCAAACCAAAGATAGTACCATGAAGAAGGCTTGCCTGGTAAATACTCATTTACTCTGGATTTGCAGTTGGCGAGATTCTAATGTTCAGGGAAAACAGACACAATTGATAATTTAAAGAATAATCAAGATTACACAAAAATAACTCACGTATAAAAGTCGAGTGATGCTCGACATGTTGATATGTTGTGCTGTCGACATGCTGGCGCGCAGCGTTCGTTTCGCTGCCGCCGGGGCGAGCGCTCCAAGAGGAAGGATTACGAACTAGTCCGAAACATGTCGAGCATCACTCAACTTTTGTAGTTTCATGTTGAAAATAACCAAGATAATAAGTGGGACGACGTTCTTTAAAGATTGAGCTGTCTAATTATGTAATTATTTTGTCAGGCTGTTGATAACTCGATACCTTAGAATATTGTTACGTAAAAAAAGTTCTTGAAACGCTTTTTTGCTGAAGGTTCTTTAGTCTGAGTGCGAACAAGCGTAATTTTTTAATTGTCGTTACGTTAAGACCATCAATATTTAAGAGTACGACTTAGTCTTTGCTGTTTCCTCCATTCATTTTTCTCAGTTCCAGAACCAGTTGTGTTTCAATCTCCTTCTTGTCTTTTTTCAGCTTTTACTAAGATACTATCTAAAGTTTGAATCAGAAAGCTTTTAATAACCCACAACTATATAACCCGTGACTTATGAATTTCATAATTACACCAAAAGTTAGGTACTGGAAATCACAGCCTAGCAACAGATTTGACTCTGTTGCTTTGAAGGAAGAAAAACATTAGCATGTATGTATGTTACCAAGAATCAAACAGATATACAGCGTGTATTTTTTATATACAACCTCAAACTTTACAAGTTCTTTGTATAGGCCCTAATGAATATGTTTTTCTATAAATTATTAAAAGTCTACGATATTTTTTTTCCTTATAAAATAATTTAGCACGCAATGTATCTCATTTTTATTCGCAATTAGCTACGTGACGTAACAACTGTCACAAGTGATAACTTTCATCTACTGTCAAAAAAGCCGATAGTTAAGTTACATTGCTGCTCGATTTTTTTTCAAAAATTAATTACGCTCTGGTAGTTAACACTAAGGGCCCGTTTCACCACTCCGTAACTGTCAGTTATCTATAATTCGGTCTCTATTTATTACTACGAAACAGACAGAGACGTCATCATAGATAGCTGACAGTTAAAGAGTGGTGAGACAGGCCCTAAATTAACAATTTGTTTTAATATCGTCGGTTCTTAGTACCTACTAAAATCTACGTCTGGTTACAGTTTGTGGCTATTATAACAACAAATACACGCTGTATACACCTTTATGCCATAAAAAATAAGGTCAATGACACATATATTTGAAATGATGGCTATATCTATATTTATGCCCTTGACTGTATACATAGGTAATTCCGTAGATCAATTTTCTCAAAACTATGCGATACCTACGCCACTTTTTATTCCAGAAAATTGTATGCCCACCGATAAATAACTAAAAGTTTATCCAACGCGTACGAAATCGAGGACAATAAATAGGTAGGTACTATTTACAGCTAGTTGAAGCGAACTGGTAGATAGGTAATAAAAGTATTTAACGCCTTCCTGCGATTTTGATATTCAATGTCATATATTCTAATATTAGAGAAATATATTACGCCACTGAATGTTTAAATAGGAAGCAAAAACAGCACAAATTTACTGCTCATAAGCAGAGGGCGGAATTTTGATGGCAAAAAATCAAACGTCAATAGAGTTGGAACGTTACCTATACTTCATTTAATTTAGGATGAGAAACCACAAAAACATTATATTGCGGCTCGTGAACTGTAATCTCTTTACGATTTGTATTAGAGTAACAATTGACGCCACGCAAATAAAGTGGCATTAAAACAATTTTATTTTGCGGCTGCCAAACTATTGCACTGTACTGTTTGCTAGTTAAGAAATAGTTGACCAGTCGCAATATAATGTTATTGTGGTTTCTTATTCTAAATTAAATGAAGTATAAATTTTATCGACTTTTCCACCTATCCATAAATTTAATTTAATTAATCCCCTATATTACTGACTTCTATTCTATCTGACATTAACTGTAACATTTGAGCTCTTTGATTAACCGACATACAACATATTAACGATAGGTTCAAAATATTAAATTCATTGTATTGTTATGTTTGGTTAAATTTACATTTGAGGTCTCTTTGTTTATAAATAAATGAAGATACGGTTCCTGGATATAACTTATAGATAATCGATAAAACCCAACGTTCCAACTCTATTAACGTTTGATTTTCGCCATGAAAACTCCGCCCTCTGCACATGAGATTACCTCAGTCGTAATTGACAGCTGTTGTTTATGTGTTAATTGATTTCTTAAAGTGTTATACAATTACAATTAATTATTATTCTTTTGACGGCGCTTCCGGAAAGATAATTACTACCAAAAATTGACAAAAAGTGATCTCGTAGCAATTTACCTGTACTTAACACAAAACCTAACCTACCACAACAATAAAAAAAAAACAAAAAAAACACAAATTCATTGGCATTATTGAGTTGAACTGTACAATGATGGCTGACAACGTACGAACGACGAAGAAATTGACACACCTATAGGTAGATAATATACCTACAATTTTAAGTATTAAGTATCAAAATGAGATTTAAACTGTTAGAATTTATTTCATATTGAAATTTAAGATTAATATTATTCTTTCGATGTTACCTGTTAATAAGAGATTAATGCGTGGCATACGCCGCCAGCATTAAGAGGAAACGTTCGTTATCGTGTATTGTGACGTACCTATACACGTACCTACTAATTGCGATGACACACCCGGTGAGCCCGTCCGACTATCAAACGTCAATTGTTGAATAACTGAACGTTTGTTTAAAATGTTTAACATCAAACGCTTTATCAGCACGCCGCTTCTAAAACAATACATTACATCCGCAATCAACAGCAAATTGACTTTTTGTTCCCATTACAATTTGACTCGTGCACATTGAACGCAATCGACCTAATCACATTTCTGTAATACCAAAGGGTGCAGTCATAAATATTCGCACACAATTTAGTCAAGGGCGTCGGAAGTTCATGTAGTAAAGGTTGCGTCGGTAAGCTGTGACGTCAGGCTCGTGACAGACCAAATAAATGTCAGTGGCAGGAGGATATTTATGTGTGGCGTTAACGCGGAGGATGATCCAGGCCGAGGGCTGGGCCTAGCGAAGGCGAGTTGCCGACGGCGCCGCTTCCCGCGACTCCACGGCCGCACGCACCACAGTCCTCTCCCAACCGCGAGTGAGCGCGCAGCCTGCCGCGGCCGCGCGCCTCCGCTCAACCTAGTCGGCATATGCCTACGGAATGTCAACCTACCTTCATAAATTGCTTACCCGATAACGTCCGATCCGCAATTAGTACCGCCAAATAGCACACATAGTGCGCGGCGTTCTTGGATATCTGTAATCCGGTAGCAATTTTTTAAAGTGAAGTTTGTTTAAAGTAAGTTATGCCGTGTTTTGAATAGGTAAAAACGTGAATGTAATGTGTTGTTTAAATGCTTAACCTTGACAATGGAGTCATATTTTTTTGTTTTCTTCGCTGTCGGCGATCCTAAGAGTGATTACCGCGTGGTGTGTATGTTGTGCTTGCGTCGGACGCGGTTCGTTTGCTTCTTCTTACTTAAACAGGAAATAGCTGACGATCGCGGTGCATGTAGCGGTGCCACTAGCCGTCCGCACTTACCGATTTAATATTCATACATAATTAAATTTCAATGTGCGGTCTTGAATCCGGTTTTTTGTTTACGATTTGGAACCTATATTGACCTTGACGGTAAGTCTCGCACCACATTAGAAACTTATACTGATAAACTAATGATGACATTTGTATGCAAATCTGAATTTAAAAATAAAATTGGGCGCCTCATTAGCTGCGTAATAAATAAACAAGAGTCAATCGCGACGTCCATTCCTGTTGCGAATTATATTCGTATTGTGTGTGTCAGAATAATGTTGTGGGTAACCTACCTACGTCCGTTGGTCAACAACCTTAGTGTTCACCTGATGTCGTTGAACTATATAATTCAAATCTTTTGAGAGTCTACAAAAAGTTGAAATTTACACAAGAGGTCACAAAAATATTCCCACCTATAGGTAGTCGTTTAGCAAAAGGTAGACACCCTCTCTCAAGTTAGGCACTCAAGGCAACGAAAAAAAAAATGAAATTTTATTGCGCTTTGTAAATGCTGAGCATTGGCTGTCAGTTAGTTTCATTTTTAGTTTGTGTTAATGCACGTTAAAACTTTAATTTAATGAGTCATTAGATATCCAATGAAATAAACGTGAACTTCGTCCTGAAATCCTTCGATTCGTCACTAACCACAAGGAGAAATTTTTTAAAAGCCGAAATTATTGTAGTTATTTGGTATTTCCAATCACTCACTTTACCTTCGTGACTTACGTTGTGAACATATATAATTACCTATTACAAACTATACTTCGTTTTTTTAGCATTAGTAAAAAGGTAAACAATCTTGACATGTCTTTTTATTTAAGAAAAGTTTTAAAAAATAAGCAAGCAATTGGCAATTTTATATTTTTAGATTTTATATTTTTCAGTTATTGATTTTTAAAAAGTGTTTTTCAATTAAAATACATTTTTAATTGTTTAACTTCTTTGATGTGCTAAAAAAACGAAGTACCTATGAGTTGTTTGAGAACTTAACTGATGTATGTATGTATACACATACCCATATTTTTAATGATGAAAAATTGTATATTTAATCGAATCGCATTATGTAATTTTGTTATCGATTGGCCGGATGAAAAATGTCTAATCTATATGCGCGCTTCACTATCAGTTAGTTGGGTACTACAACATAACAAGCGGAACTACGCAACCATGCTTCTATATAAATGCTCAAACATAAATATAATAGTATTATCTCTATTAACACAATATTTACATTTTTAACTTGCGCATTTAATTGGCATTTCTATGTTTTTATTCAAGGCACGAAGGTTACGATAAGAAATTCTTCGATATCGGAAATTATGTTTTTTCCGATCTAATCCGTTATTTAGTGAACCTATTTCATTCAACATCCGATGTATCCGAGGATTTCGAGGCAGATATTTTTTGATCGAGAGAGTTGACGTTAATAATTCACAAAACGTAGGAAGGACTGATACATTCGATTTGCCCGGGGCATAATAAAGTTCCACACATTTTCAACGATAACTCTAAACAAATTACCGATCCAGATTAATATTCCCCGAAAAACAACGAAACATTTTGATGGTTTTCATTGTAACTTTTTAGCTACAGCGAAAACGTGAAAACTGGCGAACGCTGTAATGAAATGCAAACTCACTTAGACACGAAATGGAAAAACGAAAATGATTACCCATGGCTCGTATTTTTATTTTTCATTAGTGTGGTAATACTATATCCTCTTTTTGTTTTCAAAGCAATGCAAATTGGACATTTCTGTTCTTGTCTTAGCATGCCATTGATAAATTTCCCATATAAGATGTGCAAGACTAAATATATCAGTTTGGCTCCGCTAACAAACATTAAACGGTTACTAGAACATCATCATTATCAGGATGATATGAAGTAGAATATACTTACCCACCTTAAAATAATTTTCATAAATGGGCGGGCTTTTTAAAATCTTATTACGGCAGACAAATTAAAGTGCCAAAAATCCACCAAATTGCTGAACATAGAGTAACATTTTTGTCCTTTGCCTTGCTCGATTTGCTCCAGATTTTTGTTGTTGTTTATCTTTTGCCGGTTATGTTGTGAAATATTTATCAACAGGGACACTCACTGGCTCAGTCTTATAAGTAGTAATTGTGGTTTATATTCGTTTAACTTTTACTCATAAACGTACATTGTAATTATTTTTAATTGGTTTGACTACTTTTGCCATAGGTACATTTTTCTATTTTGCAACATAACTAACAAGGTCAGAAATATTTTTTTTATGATTTGTAATTAAAGAAAAATCTAATCATCGCAATGACTATTGCGCTCCTATACCCTACGTCAAACAAAACATATAATTATGAGCGATATCTAAACTATGAATATAAAAAAACCGTTTTTATTCTAATGAACACAAAATATTTACCTTGCTACTCCGCTACTTACGTGCAAGATAACCAAGCTTGTGCGAAATATATACGTTTTGCATGCAAGCCCTCCCACCACTACTGCCACACAAAACGCACACAAATCCCACAAACTTAATTAATCCTATCACCACACAAACACTGACGCGCGTTTCGATCCCTCTACCGTAGAGGGACCGTTTGTGTGCGTTTTGTGTGGCAGTAGTGGTGGGAGGGCTTGCATGCAAAACGTATATATTTCGCACAAGCTTGGTTATCTTGCACGTAAGTAGCGGAGTAGCAAGGTAAATATTTTGTGTTCATTGAAATGGACCTCCGCAAAGTAACGCCTGATTCAATAAAACGTTTTTATTCTGTTCTGTGATGGCAAAATCATACGCAGCATATAGAGCATTAAGCATGGCATAGTAAATGCACTCATTTTTTTATGAAGAAAAAAGGAAACATACAATAATAATGGTTATTAGTCAAGTGCCTTTGTTTCATGTGCTGGGAAAAAGAAAAAAATATCGCGATAAACTATTAACATTACTGTGTAAGTGTCAAAACTGACAAATCACTAATGTGCCTCAGAATTGGATAGCCCTTATTATCACTCTGTGTGTTAAATTCTCAATGGTTATAAGTCACATCTTTACGTCGGTGAAGCAAGAACTGACCATTTTTTGCGAGGTATAATTCGGGTCCAACGCATGTGATGAGGCTATGCCATCCGGTATTGAGTTCGAAACAATTTCTTTTCCTTGATAAAAATACGTAGACAATATAAAGCCGGGGTTACTCACCGCGACCTGGACCCTATATCATAAAGCTACAAGTTAAAATTTACAAGCGGAAGTCTCTATCTAACACATAGGGTCAAAAAGAGACTTCCGCTTGTAGGTAACTTCTAGCTTTATGAAATAGGGTCCTGCAGGCTTATTACGTAGCGCGCTCGCGATCGCCATCGTGTTCATTTTGACAGTTCTTGTATGAATGTGACAGCTAGCTGATTCCGATGCCAATTGTCAGCCCATATATGAACTGTCAAAATGAATACGATGGTGATCGCGAGCGAGTTACGTAATAAGCTTGCTGTACTGTGCGCTATGCTACACTAGGGTTATTAGTTCCTGGGTGTTACCATGACGTCTTAATGTGATTCAATTCCAATTCAGTTTAGGTTCGCTCGCTGTCGATACTGTGATATAGAGCTATACACATAGCTGTCATTTTTCAAGGAGGCCATTATCCAGTAGTGCAATGTGCAACTACACTATGGAACTAGCTTTTGGCGATAGCTTTAATACTTACAGCGTATAAATGTTTTTTTTCGGTATAGTAAATGTCTTTCCTTGTTGGACTGAAAGTGAAATCCCTAAGCAAATCAAACGCCAAAAGACAACGGAATAATACCTTCTTTACATGATCTGTAAGTAGTGAAGCGTACGTTTTTTCAGTATACATGTTTAAATTTATACTACAGTGCGTCTTGTAATTTGTGTGGAAGCAGACGTTGCTGATTTTGTGGTACAGAAAGAAAGAAAGAAGACAATTAGGTACTATTCATTTTGCAAGACACAAATATAAGAGCATACACCCAATTTTATAGAAAAGAAACACCAAAAACAAAAAAAACACAGACATGAAAATTAGATCATCATTGTTGTGTCTCCGCAAAAGTGAAACGGTCGCTGGCTCAGCATTACGCTGAGGTGTTAGACACCTGCAGCACTGATTTTCAGCCAGAACCGTTTGTGACTCAAGGAACGATACACAGACAGAAAGGTACCTTTTTTGTGCAGTAAAAGTTTAAATCCAACTTTCCTGATAACATTCGCTCTCTTGCACCTGCTGCCCGGTGGATTCTAAAACAATGTGCAGATGTATTTTAAGACGAGCGAATAGTCTGTTAAAAGTTTTTATTTTCTCCAAAACTCTGTCAATGTCAAATCAATTTGCCGTCTTGAGGAGTTGCAGATTTGTAAACAGGTTGAAACATTGGTTGAAACCTTGTGAAGTTTCACTGAAATCACAAATTTTATTAAATGGCTTAAGTTAGGTTTCTTGGGTTGCTTTTGCGACGACTTATGAACGGGTCAAGTTATTTTTTTTTCATACCTTTTCATCTGGCCTGAAGTTAAATCTGACAAAATACCAATCGAAACAGGTGTGAAATTATGTATGTAATGAAACTGAGCGCTTTTTGTAATAAATCAAATAGTCGACTGGTTGACAAGATGATTTATGGCTGTAATTTTTTACTACTTTACTCGTATTCGTGTTTTAAATTCTCACCACTTTCAAGTGGTATTTTCACACATGAAATTTCAAAAATCTGTTCCTAGATAGCCTAGCTAGTGGCGCATTAGTTAACTTAAGCACAAAAATTAAGTTTTCGGGTTCGGTACCTACCTGTTCGGGGTGATTTTGACAGTATGATAAGTGCAGTTGTGTATCTATCTATAAACGTGTCTAATTATAATATTCATTGCCTAGTGCCTATTGTAAGAGCTTTGTTCAGTTTGGAAGTTTAATTGGTATCAAATTGTCTTGGGACTTGTCATAAGTACCTACTTATTTATTTCTGTACATATAAAAATAGTGGGACGTATATAGGCTGGAAAGAGAGAGAGTACATAAAAATAATATGTCTCTAAATACCTAACAATACTTTATAATACGTGTCATACAATTTCTTTCAAAAAAAAAAAACATGAAGCCACTGACGCGATTACTACACTTTTAATTGGCCAGGCCAAAGTCAGAGTAAGGTAAAGATCAGGCAAGCAAATATCTATTAACTCTATTTATGTGTAGAGTATTAAGGAAATAATATTATTAATGTGTGTATAATAATTAGACATTGCGTATTTCCACTCTATACCCACTATCATAGCTCGCCGCACGATGATTTTCTAATACATTGCGGCCATTGCCAACTAACTGACGAGCGGTGTGCATTTCGGTCGCGCAATGAGTAGAAAAAACTCACCGCACCAACTGATCGCGCTCAGCACGGCTAGCACGACAACGCGCGAGAGCTATGTCGCGCGCGAGATAGTTAACCTGTCTTTTTTTAACTCTTCGTTCTAGAAAGAGTCGGGTAGTCTATCTCGCACGCGACATAGCTCTCGCGCGCTCTCGTGCTGGCCGTGCTGTTAAACATAGCTAGCTAGAATGATGGTGTTTGATTAATTCAAACATCTACTGCCACGCGAGACCTCCATCCGCAATTTTGTATTACAGACAACTAAAAACACGAGACTATAAAATAATACCTACGTGAAACACCTCACTAATCCTAACTTACTAATCTTGGCTAAGAATACAGGTCTCTGTAAGTTGAAATAAACCTAAAGCAATAAATATTCACAATTCAACTGACATCGAGTCGATTTGATTTTTTTTCAAGTTCAAAGCTAATTCAATGACATGAACGAGGTAATATAGCTGTCAATCGGGCTAAGAGCAAAGAGTTTTCGTGGCTATAAAACCACTTAATAGATTCCTTGATTGCATAAAAGCAGGCTGGCATTCGGTATGTGTCTGGTGGGCGTCACGGAGTAAATTGTCCGGATACATACGTGTCGCGCTCGTGCCGAACACGAGAAACGTGTCGAACACGAAACACGTGTCAGGTCGCTTCACATCTCCCCTTTGAAACTTGCCAGCTGTGTGCCACACTGACGTCTGAACTCTTCCCGTTGAGATTACCCCTGCGACCACACTGGCTTCAAAAGAGGCCTCGAGTTCGTAAAGAAACTTCACTCTTTAAATTTTCGCTCGTCTGTTCGTAACTAAATTTTGGAAACTGATGTGATAAAAAAAGTTCCTTGTCCAAAAAGCAACCTGTCTTATTTAATACCCTTTTTCTTTAATGTTTCCATGCCTGTTGAATATTTACGAGGGGTTGGTATTAAGTTAGATTTATTTTCCCGGATTCATTTAGACGAGTGTACGGGAATTCAGCTGATCGGGAGGGATCCAACCAGGTTATAAATCAGAATCAAACAAACGTATTTTGAAAAAGAACATCCGAACGCCTACTTGTATGACCCTTGTCAAAGTCGTGCTAAGTTATACGACGTTTTTAGTTTAGTGTGTCTCGTCTGTGTTGTTTTACATAATTGTCGCTAAGCTTGTTTTGCACAGGAAAAAATAGAACAACGAATTCGATAACATTACTTTAACTTTGATCAAAATAAATATGATGTTATTATTATGAATAAATTAAAAAATGTTCGGTCTTGGTCTTGCTAAGGCGAACGTCAAATTGACAAATAAAGACGAGTAAATCTTAAGTTATCCGAGTCTAATCAGTCTTTTTCGAATACTGGGGTTACTTTTGACTTCGGCGTACACCCGCCTTTACCGGCGAGTGATCTGTAAGAGTCTGTTCAAGATATACGGCACCGATAATCTCGTCAAGGTTCAAGAAATCGCTGAACGTCTAAAACGTCCGAACAGCAATATCCAGTCGAGGGGATTGTGAGACTAAAAACGCGAACCGTGACTTGGAAGCTGATCGAGAACTTTAGTTGTGTATTGAAAATCGATTTTAAACGCAAATTTGTCTACGAATATCCCTATATATTATATTATAAAATATTCGGGAGTATTTTCTCGAGCAATGTGTTGGTGGTAAGAGCGGGGGATGTGCATTTATTTTGTGATGTTGGATAGTTTTATTTGTCTACGCAGTTAAATACAAAAAATAAAGATATTTTTTCGACTAAGATTGTGCTTGGGATAGTTGGAATCATTTCCATTTGTTCCATGTGAGCCATTGAAACTTTCAGACAGTTATATGAAGCTTATGAGAATGACCTATGCATGTTATGTAACAAAACGACTTATTCGACGAAAGCAATTCAATTATAATAAAGCATTTGAATGCGTTTAAAACAGCTTAATTGTCGAATATTGAAAAAGTTGTATCGTAAAAGGTTCCAAAGTGAAAAAAGCAGACGAAAGGTCCTAACAAGGGTGTGATAAGGGACGCAGACGAACCCTTTGAATTCATAGACAATGAGTTCCGGCCATCAGGGCCCATTGGTTTCTACATTTATTATAAGCTCAAAGGCGGAATAGCTATTAAACGCACGCGCCCAAAACCTCCCGGAAGACCTTAAAACTTCCTCCCATATCGTTGCTTTGACGATTCAAGGAACCTCACTAAACTTGCCCTTTTGAAACAGGATTTTATGCCATAGCACGTGTAGCTACAATAACAAAAATTCTACGTGTACACACAATAACGTTAAGGAAATAACACACACTGTGATTGTGATGGCAAAACATTCATATTTTATTCTATTTTAGTAATAAGGTTTTTTGTTGAAAATAGTATAAGTAGAGTTATATTTTTGATACTTGGTTTCATTAGATGTGTCTTTCGTGTGTTACATAAATACAATTTGAAAAAAAACTGTCTTTATTTTTGCCAACTGGAAAAAGAAACAGTTTCGTTGTAACTGTCTTTGCTAGGCAATAAACACTCGTAGTAATTGAGAAAAACGAATTTAGTGGAGTGCCAGTCTGGAAAACGTCGTGGGTTGTTGTACAATTTTAAACACTCGTAAATGTCGCAGACTCTGGAATTTCTAGATACATTTTACACGCACGAAACACTTTTACACACTGCAATGTCATGCGATATTTATTATGCCGTTGAAATTTCTTTTACGTATGACAGGATGTATTAATACTGCGTGAAAGCTAGAGCGTGGGTGATTATATCACAGGACCAAGAATCTAGGCGTAATAAAAAGCCGATGTCACGTAATAGGCGGTGCCTGTAATCTGACGGGGAACGCCTATTTGGCACTAGGTACTGCACCGAAATCTTATCTAGAATGTGAGGGTCACGTTTATAATCTTACTTGGTTTTGAAATAGCTATTTGACGATTAATTTTTTTAAATCATACTTGTAAAGGGAATCCGACTAAGTATAAATGAAGAGGATAAAGTTGTAAATATGTACTTAATTGATTAAATCAGCCGTTACTTTGCGGAGGTTCATTTTGAATGAACAAAAAACAGTTAAGTACCCTACTACTCAATCACACGTCCAGATGTTTTATTGTGTAGATACACCGTTGGTTTGTTTGAGACACAGTGCTCAGCACGGCTAGCACGACAGCGCGCGAGAGCTGTGTCGCGCGCGAGATGGTTTACCCGTCTTTTTTAACTGTCCGTTCTAAAAAGAGACGGCTTGTCTATCTCGTGCGCGACATAGCTCTCGCACATTCTCGTGCTAGCCGTGCAGTGTTGTCGGTGTACTCATAGTATGTAGCTTTGTGAATGAACAACGCACCTTACTAGCGTAGTGGTGGTGTGACATTAGATTATAATAATATGTGGATATGGAGTAAGACGGGTGTAAGAAAATAAAAACTTAGGTAAGTTATATATGGGAAATATTGATAATGTTCTCCATGGACGGCTCGCGGATATTATTTCGTATTTGCTATGCTAAATTTAGTCCGATTTTTCAATACAAGAATGCATTATCATGTGATGAAAATGGTGACGCGACTCATGAATTTTACGGATCGACCATGCTGTATTATTCAACGCTAGCTGCTAGTGGCAAAAAAAGTATAACTCTAAAGGTAAACGATTTTTTCTAAAATCTTTAGGATGGTGTATTCGTAGTGTCATGGCACTGCTAACTGTCCATGTAAAAAGACAGAAAACATGGCTGTGTGCTTAGTGTAAGTTTTTAGTCTCAAAATACGTCTAGAACGTGTTTGCGATAATTTGTTAAAGACCATGAGCCATGAGACGTTCGATGTCGTTTCTTTCAGCTATTGGCGCTCCCTATTTGTTTATAGTGATCGAAAACTTACACTAGTCTGTACTAAAGGCTCTATAGTGTACCAAAGACTCCCAAAAAGATTAGAAAACGAATGGAAAAGAAACTAATTTCCTTACATCACCATCATATTCAAAATTTAATCGTTACGTCAAAAATGTGCAAATCACGTAGGAGTTACAGAAGAAACTTTGGATAGTGATTTTAGTATCTAATAATATAACTTTTCATCGTGTCTTAGACAAGAGGGAGTCGGCGAAAAACTTAGAAATCATATTATAGGCGATGTGGCTAGCCAGTCATCATTATTTTGATTCTCCTTTCCACCAATACGCCCACAATCATGCTAAACTTGGCTTTTAGGTCTTGTTACCTTAGCCTCTATCTACCCCGTAAGGGATAAAGACGTGATTAATGTATGAACGTAATGTAAATATTTATGTATAACTTAGACAAATAAACTTTCCTTTAAATCTCAGTGTCTACACGTCCCGCCAATATTTTATTTTGCAACGCGTTCACAAGACAGCTGGTCCAACCTTTCAATAATATTATAGAGCGTGGAAGTAGCCCACTCATGAATTTATGGAGCAAGGGTATAAAATGACAGTCGATAATAGTGACCATCAAGCGAGAGGAAACTCGCCTTTGCGGCCAAATAAATATACGTGAATTTAGTTTATTGCGCCATTTTTTACATGTACCTGTAGTAGTATTGTAATAAAATGGTATAAAATTATACTGGATTATAAAATCTAATCTAACTAATATTATAAATGCGAAAGTTTGGATGGATGGATGTTTGTCTGTCACTCAACCACGCCAGAACGGCCCAACGAATCTGGATGAAATTCGGCACATAGATAGAGAAAAGTCTGAAATTGCGCACAGGTAACTTTTTATCCCGGAAAATTCCCGCGGGATAGCGATGAAACAAATTCTTTGCAGACGAAGTCGCGGGCAACAGCTAGTATGTATTTTTATAACTTCACTCGCTTCTGCCCGCGTCTTCGTCCGCGTAAAAATAGACTTACGTTAGGCAGCTACGATCTTTGACATGTTTATCGCTATCCCGCGGGAACTATGCAATTTTCCGAGATAAATAGTAGCCTATGTGTTTATCTAGGGTACCAGCTATCTTCGTTCCAAATTTCATCCAAATCCATCCAGTCGTTTCAACGTGAAGAAGGAACAAACATACACACTCACTCACTCACATCGTCACATCGTCACAAACTTTCGCATTTATAATATTAGTAGGAGTAGGATAATATTAGTAGGATAGTAGGATTAGTAGTTGCCTGCGACTCCGACTGAGTAGAATTCGCTCATCACTAACCCACGGGAACTGGCGATTGTCCGGGATAAAAACTATCCTTTGTCCTTCCAAACTCCAACTAAATCGGTTCAGCGGCTTAAGCGTGAAGAGGTGACAGACAGACGGATATACACACTTTTGTAATATATATAATACTAGCTGTTGCCAGCGACTTCGTCTGCAAAGAATTCGTTTATCGCTATCCCGCGGGAACTACGCAATTTTCCGCGATGAAAAGTAACCTATGTGCTATTCCAAACTTTTCTCTATCTATGTGCCGAATTTCATCCAGATCCGTTGGGCCGTTCTGGCGTGATTGAGTAACAAACAAACATCCATCCATCCATCCATCCATCCATCTATCCATCCGTCCATACTTTCGCATTTATAATATTAGTTAGATTAGTTAGATAATATTAGTATGGATATGAGGTAGGTACAGTCGAATTAAGTATTTGAAACTACTCATCCTAATAACTTTACACTAATGTTATCTGATTAAGTATTTGAGTCGTTTTGTTACGTGTTTGGTACGTAATGTTAACACAATTTCCTGATAATATTCGTCAATAACTCAAACATAATTTTGATTACCAATTTCATAACCGTTGAACGAACAAAATTGACAAGTAACTCAGATTTATTACATTAACATAGATCAAACAGTATAATTCAAGTACATGCTTGACTGATACCCGATACACTCGTACGCATATCTACACACACCTACTACCTATTAGGGTAGATATATGTTTCATAATACGATGTAAAGATAACTGTAATTGAATATCGTGCGAACATATTAATATCTTCTAAAGGCATAAATAATGTATAGCTTTCGTCCCTGGCTTCTTTGTTTTCGACTGTTATCCATCAATCCGTTTAAACGTTTTGTACAAGTTAGTTAAACGTGTATTATTACCTATAGAAGTAATCTTGGTATTCTCGGTCTTACTTAACCATTCTTGCAAAAAATGTCGAAGCCTCTTTTTTACAACTGACCTCTTGATCCCTGTAAGCCAATCAGAAGTAAGTGCTTTATGTCCCGCTATAAAAAAGTTTACAGGAAAGCGTTTCGGTAGCACGAATAAATAGTTACGTATCTAATTTTCGTGAGCTCCTATATGAACATTGCGGTTTAGAGTACCTTCGGCCGATTCAAGTATTAAACCCGTAAGAGTAAGTGAGACAACAAGACGGACCCGAAGGTCTTTTGCACTGTAAACTTATTCCGGGGATGATGAGGACACTATTTATCTAAATAACTTAGTATTAAATTACACTATTTTTCTATTATTTATCTATGTTTGCCGGGACGCAAATTATCTCTTACTACCCGTCTATCCGTGATTATCCTACTAATATTATAAATGCGAAAGTCTGTGACGATGTGACGATGTGAGTGAGTGAGTGTGTATGTTTGTTCCTTCTTCACGCTAAAACGACTGGATGGATCTGGATAAAATTTGGAACGAAGATAGCTGGTACCCTAGATTAAAACATAGGATACTTTTTATCCCGGAAAATTTCATAGTTCCCGCGGGATAACGATAAACATGTTAAAGGTCTTAGGTGCTTAGAGTTGCAACGTAAATACTTATTGTAGCATATTACTATCAACATCAGTTCTTAAGTCTAATTCTATGCGGACGAAGTCGCGGGCAGAAGCTAGTCTAATCTAACTAATATTATAAATGCGAAAGTATGGATGGATAGATGGATGGATGGATGGATGGATGGATGGATGTTTGTTTGTTACTCAATCACGCCAGAACGGCCCAACGGATCTGGATGAAATTCGGCACATAGATAGAGAAAAGTCTGGAATACCTAGCACATAGGCTACTTTTTATCCCGGAAAATTGCGTAGTTCCCGCGGGATAGCGATAAACGAATTCTTTGCAGACGAAGTCGCTGGCAACAGCTAGTGATGAATAAAGGTAATCGCGGTTTGTCTATAATATTTCGAATAAAGTTAACCGTGAATTATTGAAAACTCTTATCTCTCACTAGACCGAGACTTCGTCCGCTTTTCTCGAAACTTTTAACAATTATCGTTAAATTTCAACCAATTTACACAAAATCTAGACGAATTGTGTACCTAAACCTTCTTCGTGAATCACTCTATCTATTGGTGCAAACCACACGAAAATTCGTTTCTCAGTTTTCAAGTTTATCGTGAACGACAGACAGACGTGGAGGGGGACTTTTATGACATGCAAATAGGTAGTGATAAAATACCAATGCGTCAGTTGCACATAACTACCTATTATTATTATTATTATTATCATAATCAACCACTCGATCGTACTATCGTGTTGAAAGTTGCCATTTGAAGAGCGTTAAGCGAAGGTTTTACCACAATTTTACCGCCGGCATACTTGATACGCAGTATTATTTTATGTGCCTACAGATAAGCCTATAGATAAATTACCCTTTGAAAACGACTCTTCAGCTACTTACCAAAGTATCTACTATTTATAGCTGTTGCTTGCAATTTCGCTTGCGTCTGTGATATCAGTGAAATACCTATCGGTTTCTTAAATTGTCTCCAGAGATTATTCATTTATTCATACACATTTTAAGTCATGTTCATTTTATTTTCGGTGTTACGTGATAGGGTGGTAGGTACATGACACCTTGTCAGGGTATACAATGTCTATATTAAAGCTATGAACTAAACTAAACTATTACAGCCATTAAAAAAAAAAAAAATGAAAAAAAAATCCTGAAAATGATAGCAGAGAGGTGGGATTCGGATATAATCCGCCGATACACCGACCTGCATGTCCTACGAAATAATTAATTAATTAATTGTAACACTAGTACTAATAAGTATAGTTTATAAGTAATCCTGTAACTAACTAACTAACAATCTATGGATCTGAGATATCCGAAAATAAATTATTTTTATTTTTATTTTTATTTATTTTTTATTAACTCGTTAATTAAGGATTACATATTTCATGTCAATAATAATATATATAGCATTATTACAGTACCTAATTTAATTAATTCAATTCAATGACAATTTTAAATGTTAAAGATTATATTGTAAAGTAAATAAATAAATTGAATGATAGTGTCTATATATTATTAAATTTCTGTAGAAACGCCATTTCAGTTACAATCTGCCCCCCTTTACCCCCTAAATTTTACCCTAAATATTACCCCCTAAACAAAACTAATGAACAAAGTATATCTCTAAAACTAGGTATATTGTTGCAACATACCAATTTTCTGTCTTGATTTAGGGTTTACTGGAAATAAATAAGCTTGTCGATGTATTTTCTTGTGTACTTCACAGTTTTTCTATCAACACGCTTAGAATATGGGTGAGCAAAGGGCTGGCCCGCACCTTGGCCAACGCATTGGTAATCCCATACAAAGAAGCAACAGGTTTTTGTGCATTTGCCTCAAGGAAGTGTTCTCGGGGATGGTTTCTTGAGTTATTAATATATAATATTTTTCAACTTTGTTTGTTAATAGTTTTTTTTTGTTTTTAGTTTTTTTTTTTGTATCACATAAAGAATAAGTACAGTGAATCATCAACGATATAGTTGCACCCTACGCAGCAACACATGTTGAGTGTACTCAATATTATAGTACTTATACCTTTTACATTTGTTTTCAAGTTCGAGAATAAAAAACTGGAATCACGCCATATTTTAAAGTACTTGTACATGTCAACACTTTTATGAACATTTTTCATTCCAGTTCATGAGTTACCTTATATCTATCTACTCTCCGTTGTCGCGTCTCTAAACATTATTTTGTAATGTTTGCAAGTATAAGTAGGTACTTACCCAACGGTGTTTTAAGATGAAACTACCGTGAGACTCAATCATAGTTACACCAACGGATAACAACTCATGTATAAAAGTCGAAGACGCTCGACATGTTTCGGACTAGTTCGTAATCCTTCCTCTTGGAGCGCTCGCCCCGGCGGCAGCGAAATGAACACTACTTTAAACCACTCTACTTTTATACGTGAGTTATCCATTTGTGTAACTATGGTGTAGTTCTTTAAACGAATTATTTACTAAGGTTTTTTCAACGCGATTAAATGCGTGTCTACTACTAATAGTGTTAACTGTCTCCGTGGCTTCACGTGCTAACTCTGTCTTGAACGGTTACTTATTCCGGTCAAATTAAGATTAATGTGTTGTTAAATGACTGACTGAATACCTTGGTGATGAATGTAATATTTAGTGAAGGCTAGACTCCAGGTATATTGTTCGCGTCTACCACGCGATGTAAAAGTTAATTTAGATTGGCTAATATTGTGTTTGAAATGATCAGAAAAACAAAAACTGTCGTAAATGCATGCTGTGGAGTAAAAAGTTTAAGTAGATTTTATTTTAAAAAACTTTAATGTATATCTACTTAAAATAAGCCTTTCTACGTAAAACAGTGTAAGTACCTATGCTAATTAAAAAAGTATATAAATAGCGTCGAAAAAACTTACCTACGTTCCTTGTAGACATTGTTGTAGATACCATCTTTAATTTTTAACGTTTATTGGGTAAAGTATTTATTATTAAAGCGGCCCACACAGTACGTGAAAATTGCAAATGCCTATTCATAAAAGTTCAAAAGATACAGTCCTGCGATTAACGAACGGACAGACACACAACGGAGGCTTAGAACCTGGAGCCAATGGACTACCTTTGAGTCACTTGCAAGGGGGTCTGTGAACTTTCGTCATGAACAGTATATTTATTAGCAGACCCACGTGAGGCCCATCTACACTACTGTCAAAAGTGCTTTGAGATGATGATTTAGTTTAGGAGTTGACTTATTTCTACTTTTGCCACACAACCCTGAATCCGGCGACCTGTAAACTATTGGAAGTTGACACTCTTCTCCACTACAAATAATCTGATTCAAAAAACGTTTGCATCGTATAGTTTAAACTCGTAACTAACCAAGCAGATCCCATTAAGGAATGAATAACGCGACCATAGTAAATTCATGTCCTGTGCGAGCCAAATCGTTAGAATGACGTATAGGTACCTAATGAAAGCTAGTCGTATCTCATTTGTTTCAGAAACATGCCCGGAAATTGTTTTTCCTCTGTATTATTTATGGCCGTGACGTTCGGGTTAAATATAATCAATTTATGGAAGGTATTGTTCGCAACCCCTTTGTCGCTTTCACTTTTGAGTGGCTTAGTAAATTTTCAAGCGTGATTTATTACCAACTAGGCTGTTGCCCACGACTCCGTCTCCGCACAATTTGCTTACCGCTATCCCGTCGGAACTATGCGATTTTCCGGGATAAAAACAATCCTATTTCCTCGGAGCTGCAAGCTTATTACGTAACTCGCTCGCGATCACCATCGTCTTCATTTTGACAGTTCATGTATGGGCTGACAATTGGCATCGGAATCAGCTAGCTGTCACATTCATACAACAACTGTCAAAATGAACACGATGGCGATTGCGAGCGAGTTACGAAATAAGCCTGCTGAAACTATCTCTACACTACTCGTAAATTCACTACTTTATAAAAATATTTCGTTATTTTTTTCTATCACGTGAGTGGGAAATTAGAATAAAAAGTAGCCTACGTGTTGTTCCAGATAACCAGTTATCTACATACCCGATTTCATCAAAATCCACTCAGCCGTTTCAGCGTGAAGGAGTAAAAACACACAAACTTTCACAGATATAATACATAATTAATATTATAGTAGGACTCATATACGTCCGCGGCTTCGTTTAAGTTACCAAATCCCTTGTGTACCTAACCTACCATGTATTTATTTTAAATTCAGATTTCTTCATAGGTTTGGGCGGCGAAGAGTCAGCCCGACTTTTTTTAAAACAGCGTCTCTTACAGTTTAAAATGCTCCTATGTCGAATGAAACCGGCCCCTCTATTTCTTAATAGAAAATATGATGCAAATAAAGCGTCCTTGTTAAATAAATATAGATAGCTCATAAATAGACATGCTGAAAGGAAAAGTTGTTTATGGTAGTTCATATTATGTTAGCCGAGACAATATTTACCTGTTGTACTCGACAGGAACAATTCGTCAGAACTCACGTACTTACTTAATTGAATCGACTTCGAGATGTGTAATTATAAAAGACATCTCATTACGTAGGGAGTTGTTTTCGAGTTCGACTGGAATTGGCTGAAACTTTTGAATTTAGCTGTATTTTGAACAGACGTCTATTCACTTCTGAGTTCAAAGCACTTGAAACTTGATTGTGAGTAACAATGAAGTTCGATAAAACGTATTTAAAGTTAGGTGTCCGGCTTTTAATCGAAGTTGTTGAATTGTTTGAAAATTGTCACTGTAGAAGAAGTAAACAGCGAGCATTTAATTTCATGTTGCATTTAACTTGAGATCTTGAAGGTCTATAGCATTCTTTTTACTCATTTAGTTTTTACTTTGTTTTATAATTAAAAACGTTTAACTGCATATTGCTTCTTCCTAAAAGTAAAAAGTAAACAATAATCTAACTATTATTATAAATGCGAAAGTATGGATGGATGGATGGATGTTTGTTTGTTACTCAATCACGCCAGAAAGGCCCAAGGGATCTGGAAATAAGAATAAGGGATCTGGATATCTTGAGACAATTGACTCCAATTGACCTAGTCCCAAACTAAGCAAACCTTGTGATATGGGCACTTAGACAACGGATAAACATACTTATATAGATAAATACATACTTAAATACATATTAAACATCCCAAACTCGAGAACAAACATTCGTATTTTTCATACAAATATCTGCCCCGACCGGGGATCGAATGATCGAACCCGGGACCTCAAGCGTCATAGTCAGGTTCTCTAACCACTAGGCCATCCGGTCGTCAACAATAACGATTAACCAACCAAGCCCAAAACTCAATGTCATTGTTCCTAAAAGCACACAATTGAATTCGCAAGGCTATAACAACACTGATACTACATATTAAGATCTGACCTAAACACTCGAGATAGAATTATAAACAGGTAAACAGAAACAGATGTCGTAAGTCCATGACACGCTTTATTATAGGATTTATAAGAGATTCAACAAAATAAATGCGTCACTAGTGTCAGCAACATACAAGTATGCGTGAAACTACAAACGTCGGCGACATTCACATTTACTGCTGAGTTAAAATGTCTGTAAATAATTGTAATGGTGATTTTACATATCTGTATGGAGGCATTGCGGTCGAATGGGCCCTTCTGTTTGCTAAGCTTTACTGATTCAGTGTAATCCTGAACAAATATTTACAGTTTATTTCACGAAAAGGTCGCGTACACACGCTACTTGTTACAGAAGCTTCATAGGTATAGGTAGAGGTCGGTCTCACGGATGTTACTTTTTAGGTTTTTTAGGGTTCCGTACCTAAAGGGTAAAAACGGGACCCTATTACTAAGACTTCGCTGTCGACGTCCGTCCGTGTGTCACCAGGTTGTATCTCAAGAACCGTAATAGCTAGACAGTTGAAATTTTCACAAATAGTGTATTTCTGTTGCTGCTATAGAAACAAATACTAAAAACAAAATAATAATACCTAAGGGGGGCTCCCATACAAAAAACGTGATATTTTAGCCCTTTTTCATGGCTACCACTCGCCGAGCTAGATCTCAAGAACCGTAATATTTAGACAGTTTAAATTTGCACAGATTATGTATTTTTATTGTGGCTACAACAACAAATACTAAAATCAAAATAATAATAATAGTTAAGGGGGGCTCCCATACAACAGAGTAAGTTGTTGGCGTTTTTTTGCTGTATCTCATGAACCGTAACGTCCGTAATAGCAAGGAGGTTAATTTCTGGTACGGAACCCTTCGTGCGCGAGTTCGAGTTCCGGCCTTGGCCGGTTTTTATACCTGCTTTACCAGACATCGTACTGTTAATTTTTCGGGATACATACTTAGCCTGTGTCATTCTGGCTGGGGTCTATTATAATGACAATGGAAAATACACCCGTTCCTTATTTCCTCGTTGCGTGTGCAATCGCATAATCATGACAATTTATAGGTGGCGTCTTTAATGGGCAATAAGTTTGCTGATGAAGTCGTAACAAGAATAGAAATAAAGCAGAAAGCATTATCATTTATCATACTGCCGGTAACACAGTTAAAATATTAATCATATTTTAGATTGTAGGTGAAAACGTGTGAATCTTTAAACAGTGAATGCAATTTGCATTGTGCACTCTGGCGCTGAGAAAATAATCCCTACTCGAGATAACGCTTAAGCAAAGGAAAGCGGGACAGCGGCCCGCTGAGTAGGTAGTAGATTAAGTATTTGAATAAGATAAAATGGAGCACTAAGTTTCCTTAATACCTACTTAAATATATATACCAACTTAACTTAACTACCTACTTACGAGGATCCAGTTTCCAATTCTTGTAATTTTGACACATTTTCTTATTTTTACGCGTAGGAAAATTCGTAGACAATTTTTATTTTTTAACTTTTTTTAAAACCGTTTGGTAACGTTACGATTAATTTATATTTGGATACAATAAAGTAAAATGTTGTTGTTTTCTTATTATTCAGCTAAAAAACTGTACCCCAGTAATAAAATTATGGGATTATCCGAGAAACGCTTTTAATCTTTAACTTGAGTGAACATCCTGCTCCTGCCCACACGTTCGTTTATACCAACTTGTCCCTCAAAATTTTTGACTCTATTTCTTTATTTTTTACCTAACCTACTTATCCAATTTTCAATTTTACAACACAAAGAAACCCGTTGCGATGAAGGTTATTTAGTTTTCCGTAGTTTGTCCAATTTCAGTTAGTGCAATCTCAGTCCGTGACACACACATTTATATGCAACTAGTAAGCCAGAGGGAAAAATAGTACAATGTATATTTACGACGAAGATATTATTATAGATACCTACCAAAGTTTTCTGCTACGTCTTACTTACAGCTTGCTGACGTACCGTTCGATGCTCTTCGATCTAACAAGTGGTTACTCGACCTTATTAAATATGATACTTATAGAATATTCGGTCATTTATTGTACACATACAAGTAATTCCGTCACGTATTTTTATGTGGAACGTAAAGTCTACGAGTTCTCAGGTTCGAAGTTTTAGGATCAATTCCAGATATGATACTCTTATTTTTATTTTCCAATGCTCTTAGTTAAGTGTAGGTAGTTTTAGTTTTTTGGACGAATATATTTTATTACATCTGATTAGAATATTGAATTGTTTTGTGTGAATGTAAATTGTATGGTAGGTATGATCGTCATTATTGGAATGTTGGAGCCGCCGAGTGACTCAAAAATATAGCAAAATGAGTACACGACCCATATTGCTCAAATAAAGGGCCCCAGGAATGGTGAATAATCCTTTTTTTTCTCTTCTTAGGTCTTATAAAAATATTTGTACAGGTTTCAGAAAGTCAGTTTTCGATTCAAGGGTTTACTCGCAGGTTATTTTTGTGTTAAAATAAACATTTTTGTTAGGGACCTAGTGTTAAGTATGTCCGCGCTGAAAGTCGTCACATTTATTCGGTTGTTTTCGGATACGTGAAAAGCACCTTGCTTAGTAGGTTAAAACAAATTTAAAAGGAAAACTGACACAGCTATTTCCGTCAAAACTGACTATTAAATATTTGACTACATTAGTATAGAACACTACTCTGCATGTGATCCAACCCGCACTTGGTTTTTTATAATATAGGACAGACTTTGCGCCTACGCCGTGCATACTATGTAGTAACTCATTACGTGTTTGATTTAGAACCTCTTAGTTGGTAGTAAAATTGTAAACTACAGTTCCATGCAGACTAGTTCTTTTAATAGTCGTTTGTCTTTTCCGTGTAATTATGACGTTGCAGCTATCTTCCTCTAATTATTTCTCATCGCGTGACGGCTCGCATTACGCCCACTCAACATTATTTATTTGTCAATAATATGAGGTATACTGCAATGTTGTAAAAACTGACAGTCATCTGTTTTGAGAAAATAGTGTCAATTATTTTTATTAGGTAAACATCATTGTAGTACGGGAGACAGCGTTAAATTGAAAAAAGCAATCTCAAATTAAAATTAATGTTGAAATTTAAATTACTATTTCCTATCATTATCTATTATTATTTATCATCACATCACTTTTACTTATTCACTTATAAATGAAAAAATAAATAAAACTAACTAATCCCAAACTAGGTTCAAACGCTACCTCGTTCATCAGCGTTTGCTGAAAACGCAGCCATTAATTTAACCTTTCGCAAATTACCAACGTTGTGTCTTTGTTAACGGTAAACCAAAGCCGAGATCAAGGTTGCCGCAAGGTTCACTCCTGGGACCACTTGATCATTTATAGTAACACTGTTTTATAGCCCAACAGCTTCACACGCCATATCCAATTCCCTATATTTTTAAACGTTTCTTTTATAATATCCGTGGTGTCTATATTGTATTGGACATTTTAAATTTATCTTGAATGGCAAACCCACCCCATAACAACACTTAATGCTGGACAAAAGCCTTCCCTGCTTCTTTCTACCTACCTACTTGTAACTGGCCTTGACACGCTCCCGTTAATCAAGGGGAGACTTACCTATCTAGACTTTACGCGTAGAGAATCACATCCCTGAAGGATTTTCTGTTTAGCGATTCAGTTGCATCGTTGTATTCGGTAGAAAAATTATGGCGGTTATGTCACTAATACACCGGCAACCAGAGACCAGGGGTCGTACCATGACGTCTTAATGCGTTTCAGTTCAGGTCCGTTCGCTGTCAGATTCATACTAAAAGTGACAGCTAAAACTTGAACTGCGTCGGAATTAGGACGTCATGGTAAGACCCCAGTAGGCTTATTGTCTAACTCGCTCGCAATCGCCATCGTGTTCATTTTGACAGTTCATGTATGGGCTGACAATTGGCTATCAGCTAGCTGTCACATTCATACAAGAACTGTCATTTCAATCTGATGTTTACACAATTACCCTGCAGAAGTGAAGTGGATATTTCTGACACGATCAATCCGTTTCATGTGCATAATTAATAGAGTAAAGATGAACTAGCTCGATGAAAGTTATTGATAAAATGTCTGACGATACCCTGGCTTTTGTTATTCGCTTTAGCGATGAGTAATGACGGACCCTGTCAAAGTTTTAATTAGCCGATGAACATTCGTCCAGAACACCTGTTAACAAATTGTTGATGCGATGCGAGAGTCTAAAATCTTATTTTATAAGGTTTCGTACTTTAAATGATGAAATTGTATACCGTTTCTTAATAAAATTCACGATTCTTCGGAATTCCTTCATTGTTGAATAAATTGGAACACAGATTCTCGAATCGTCGTTTTAGTTTATTTTGCAAATGTTACACTACTGACGCCGGTCGATGCATATCGCTTGATCTGTGAGATCCAATTATTCCGTGACATAAAATAACTACGGTATTAAAATGACGTCACAGCCGGGCGAGGCCCATTGTCCTTTATCTCGACTGTTGGTTAAACACACGGCTCATACCGGCCTCACGTACGAATTAATATCACAATTATTAATTTGTGAACATAACACGATTTCTACGTGATAATTATTATTGCGTGATTTTCTCAAGAGGTTTATTATTTTCGTAAGTAAAATGATTGGACAGGTACTGTTTACTTTATTTTAACAATGAAATAATACTTTAATGCTAAATTTGGACAAACACGAGTGCGTAAAGAACAATAGATTAAAATTAGCCGTGTTGCATACATTCATTTCATTCTAACTGTGTCATGAACGTTAAACAAATAAATTGGTACGATAGCCTAATCGCACGGGTGTAAACGTAAAACTGTTGATGTATGCAATCGGTGAGGAGGCGAGCAGTAATAAAATAAAGTGAACCTTCGCCTTCGGTGAGCTAGCGTGCGATATGTCAGAAAATTATTTGGGCTTGCCACTTGTACGGGGATTATTGCCAGCCCTCGCCGCCTGGAAGGGATTAGATATTTTATTGCATTTACTTACCCTGAGTTGGTATACGTGTATAAACTATTGAAGAGCGAGCGAAATTTATTGCGTGTGACCTTGTGCTTGGTCCGTCCGGATCTCTACCACCATCTTACTCGGTAGACGAGCGAGAATTCCCTGAGCGGTACAATTTAGGGATCTTTAAAAAGCGAGCCTTCCTGTTCTTGAAAGGGTCGGCAACGCACCTGTGATTCCCCAAGTCTTGCAGGTGTCCATGGGCGATGGTGATTACTTTCCATCAGGTGACCCGTCTGTCCGTTTTCCCCCTCTTATATAAAAAAAAAAAATAGACTTCCAAGTGCCTTGGGGTGGAGAGTTAAAACCGGTGAAATTGATGGCACATGAGGCACATCTTAGCCCTCTAGGCTGGAAATGCGTTTGTAATCCTTTACCCCCTTATTCATAAACGCTCTATAGGCCTCTGCTAACTTAGTAATCGTTTGTCCTTATCTGTCACTTTGACATTTCCCTTTCACAGATAAGGACAAATGATTACTAAGTTAGCAGAGGCCTATAGTGCGTTTATGAATAAGGGGGTAAGTCTTGCGGGTGTCTATAGGTGCTTACTTGGTATAAGGTGTGAATTCAAAAGTTCAGGCATTTATCTCCTACAAATACCTACACCTTTTAATTATGTATTAAGTGAACGTGATTTATTCTGAAAAATATAGCACGCTTTGCAGAGTTAGGTCATTTTTAGGGTTCCGCAGCCAAATGGCAAAAAACGGAACCCTTATAGATTCGTCATGTCTGTCTGTCTGTCTGTCCGTCCGTGTGTCACAGCCACTTTTCTCCGAAACTATAAGACCTATACTGTTGAAACTTGGTAAGTAGATGTATTCTGTGAACCGCATTAAGATTTTCACACAAAAATAGAAAAAACACAATTAATTTTGGGAGCTTCCCATACTTAGAACTGAAACTGAATATTTTTTTTCATCACACCCATACGTGTGGGGTATCTATGGATAGGTTTTCAAAAATGATATTGAGGTTCCTAATATATTTTTTTTCTAAACTGAATAGTTTGCGCAAGAGACACTTCCTAAGTCATAAAATGTGTGTCACCCCCATGTAACTTCTAAAACAAGAGTATGATAAAACTAAAAAAAATATATGATGTACATTACCATACAAACTTTCACCCAAAATTGGTTTGAACGAGATCTAGTAAGTAGTTTTTTTTTATTTAATATTTGTCTGTCTATATAAATAACCAATATACCTAAAGTGACCTCACACTGCCTAAATTTTGCTTAAAAGCAGGGCTCTTCTAACACTGGATTTTATAATAACTTAGCGAATTTGTACGGAACCCTCAGTGCGCGAGTCCGACTCGCACTTGGCCGGTTTTTTTGTAAGCGGGGTAAGTTAAAAAACCGTTTTTTTTATCTTACCCCACTTTTTAACTTACCCCAACGCACTATATTATGTATACTTTAGATACTTATTATACATTGATTATACGTCGAAATCGTAACTGTCTCAGCAATAACTATGAGTACAAATTCGGAATCAAAATATGGCCAGAATATTTAGTAACTTAAGTATTTAAATTTTAACATAGGTATTACGTTACGAAGTTAGCGATGTATAATAATTAGATTAGACATTCAATCATTTTTGCTTCACCACTTCCAGAAAATTTGTTCACAGAAAAAATGGCGATATATCATTCTCGTGTTGTTTGGTCTAATTAAATCACGGCACGTATCACTTAGTGTAACTTGACACCCGATTTTGGGGTCGTTATCTATTCGACATAACGCTGAGTACCTTCGTAGATATTTACCTGTTACGTGTAGCAGATAACGATTTGGTATCAGGATTAGATATGTAAGGACTATTCCTAATAGTTAATTATTTGTATAGGAAGTAGAAAATTACTAACATTTCTCAAGTATGTAATACAATAGAGAAGATGTAGTAAGGTGTAGGTATGCTGAGTGTGGCCCTTTTGGCACTTTCGGCACATAATTTATTTTTTGAAATGTTCTTTTTTGTTCTTTTTTTTTTTTCTGTGTCGTTTTGTGTCAATAAATGTTTTCTTTCTTTCTTTCTTTAAAAGAACCGATTAGTTGTGATTTTCATGGAGGTCGCCACCTCAAAATGTTTTTTTTTGGTACAATCGTAATTTACTAACAACTAACTATGTACCTACCCAACTACAGGAAAATGTCTGCTTGGTCTTCTTTCCATGTGCACGCTAGATAGGTACGTGTATCAATACTAACCTATCTGATGAACTACTTTCTAAACAGCTAATTAGGATCAGTCCATTACATTTAAAATAACATACACATACATTTGAAACTATAATATTTATAACATCATTTTTTGTACAAAATTTACTGCGAATAAATAATTCATTCATTCATTCAATACCTAACTAACTAAAGAAACAATAATGAGTCCTTAATTAAGAGAAATACGGCCATACAAACTTGCAGAAAATTAAAAGCTACTGTAAAACGTTACATAAGTTAAGTTTTACCTCTCAGTTTATTCGCACAGTCGTATAAAAATATTACCTACACCACTCATATCCTCGGAATAAAAAGTTGCCTTTTTAATGTTTTCATCTTCTCATTCATTACTCAACACAGCGATATCTCACTCTCCAGGCTTGCTTGCACATTATTCTGAATAGGAACATTTGATAGGAGTATTATTGTTCATTGTTTCTACCGGGTTCATTCAGAACTCTACGCGCTGCCTTATTCGGCCAAACCATCGGCGACCGACCTTTGTTTATATTTTCATTGGCACAGTTAAATTTAAGTGGAATGCTAATGATGGGTGGGGTCTCTTCACGGTAAATGGCTCAGTTGTCTATTTTACTTACTTGCTTAGGATATTAGTCAGTTCGTATCTCACTCCAATTAAAAGAACGGTTCTCATCAAAATTATTGATTATTCGAGAAACTTTGACGAATTTTGATCGCGACTTAGTTGAAATATTTCCACTTTAGTTACCTAAATTGAGCTGAATTTAAATTTTAGTATTAGTCTCAACTGTATTGGGTCTCCTCTTATCGTGCAACAGCATGACGTAGATGAACAGTTTATTGACACTATAATATTTTACTGCGCTTCATTAGTTCAAACACGCCTTAAAACTATGGCTTCTGAAGGTGGAATTTCGAACGCCTACCGATTGCAAACGGCAAATAGTTTCGCTGGTGAGCGTGCCGCGAGTCCGTCAGGCGCGCCGCGCACGCAAAGGTCGGGATCGGCGATTAATCGCAATACATGCTTACCCTGCTGGAGCTTTATTGCCTCTCCACCTTCCCCTGGTGACTCGATACAATAGCTTGGTCGCCTTAAGCTACGTACCTACGAGTATAGTAACGTTTCATGGTCATGACCTTACGGTATCATCTTTTGGGCCTGTCTAGTTGACTTTTATCGATAGGTTCGGGAATCAAATTTGTGGAATTGCTGGCCCTATTTACTTATTAATGGGTTTCATGCCTGTCATTTATTTGTCATGCTTTTATGGAAATTGGTATTTGATTACACGAAGTCGGTTCGGTGGTTGATTCATTTTTTACTTGAACTTGTAAATTTGTCACAAAACTCGTAGTCCTATAATTTTGTTTCTGAATGCTTGATAAGAGATCGCTTCTTTAAGAAAAAGGGAGACTTTTAATCTGCAGTGAATGAGACATGCCATACTGATACCAACTTAATGACCAACTTAAATAGTTACAAAAATAAGTAGGTAACGATTGTATCTCTAAATAAAAGTTATCTTGTGAGAGCGGGGTCATTATACTTCAATAGATCAAACCGATATCGTAACAGTCGTTCAACTTGCCGTGCCTACGACTGCTTTGAACTTGCGCTGTATTAAGGCAATAAAAACGTAGTGACTTGTGGGTTTGGCCCTCTCAACCCAAGGCTTCATTATTTTCAGAATGGGCTGTACTACATTAACACTTTATTTACTTAAGTTTAAAGTTAAATATGAAATTAGGTACATAATGTATTGTAATATATATTATAGTAATTTGTTACGAGCAAACAAATTTCTATCTAACGTTAACCAATTAAAATATGTTCTGATTAATCTCGTCGTAATTCGTCATTGTCGTCAAAATGATGACTCGACCACCTAGTCCACGTTTAAAGGTGTAGCGTTTAGTATTCCGCCTCCGTAACACAAGTTCGATTAGCCCTCGTACGACATGTGTACAAACTGTTCTTTACGTGGGGAAACAGACACGTTCAGGGTTCCTAATTTCCGAGGATACGACCGAAAAGGCGGAATGTCCCTTGCCACACTGAGCACGACTCCTCCCTGTAGTGAAATCGAATGTTAAGCTCACTACATAAACATCAAGGATACCATCTGCCTCAGTAATAATGATCAAGAGCCTACTGTGCCATCTCTAGCCGTATCAATGTTTACTGTCTCCTCGGAAATCGATGGGGGGGAGAAAACGAGGAAAACTTGAAGTCGAAAATAATAAACATTTATACGCTCTTGCGGAAAGATAAAGCTTAAAAGTAATGTTATTGTATTTTTGTTGTAATTTAGCCGGACTGGACGGTAAGCTGTACCGTTAAAGTGAGGTGAAATATGTCAGCCTTGAGGGCGGGGTCGGCACAGATTTAGGCAGACAGCCAACAGATGGGACAGTTGTTACGGTAGAATCAAAAAATGTTATTGTCTGTGACCGTTTCCTTTCTTTTCCCTTTTGCGCTGTGATTCTTTATTTGCAACAAGAATAAATTTGTAAATGTTACGCGTTTAGTCCACTTTAACGGTTATCTTCACTGATAAAGTCTTAAAATTTATAGCTTTGTGTTACTGCAGAACAGAAATGAAAAGAAGCGGATTTACTGTTGTTTTTATTTTTATAGCCCGTGACGCTTTCGGGGGCGCTTTGTGTTCGACCTAAGAGATTGCGGGTGTGGCTGTCACCACTGTGGGCATTAACAGCTGGATTATGGGGCGAAATAAATTTACGTCTTAATACATTAAAGTTTAATTACTATGTACAATTTTAACTCGCAGATAATTCGGAAAAAATACCTAAGCATTTTTTGTATGAGATTCCAATAATTTAAATTAGTATAAGTATCTTACTGTATTAGGACTTGGTTGTACACACAGCAAAGCTATTCGGTAAGCAGGTTTGACTCGGCGCGGGCATGCAAAGGTGCTTACCTGATTATTTTGCCGTGTGTACCTAAGAGAAAATGTTAAATGAAAATGTCTAGGTACTACATAGTAGTTATCTATTGTACTGTACCTAGTAGCCACAGCTCTGAGTATAGAACCCTAAAAAGTGCCAACTTAGCTACAATTGCGTATTATTAGAAAACTGCCGAGGGTGGCACGGCTTATCCCAATTTTTGCATTTAACACGGTGCTCGTAATCGGATGAAGTGGTGTGGCTTCTTCGACAAAGCTGTTCCTCGCTTCGCCACCTATGCAACTATATTATCGAGACTTGTCTGTCTAGTCTACCCTTAAGATTTTTATTTCTTACTTTCTCAATCGCCAATGCGCTTATATATAAGCGACAGTGGAATAGGAACTTTTTTTTCAGCCAACATACACACCTCCAACGTTTGAAACAACACATTACATTCACGTAGGTATATAACAATATAACAATTTTAAATAAAAAACACAGGGGATAACAATATTTTATTTCCAGTTTTGTAGGTAGTGCGACACCCCAAAAAAGCCGTTAAACGGTTCGCAAATCGAATACCGAGAGTTGCATCTGTCTCTTTCGATCGATTGAGGTATGGGGTTGGGGATTAAAGCATCGTGATGAGCGGTCGCCATCTGCGCGTACCGGAGGTGCGCGTGAGTGGGGCGCCGTCGCAGGATGAGCCGGATGACCCGCCTAGCGCGCTGCCGCCGTTCGCGTCGCTCACTCTCGCCAGCATCCCAAGGAGACGGCATTCCTGGATATGCAGGTGAGTTTTGTACTAAAACTAGACTATGTAACTTTCAAAAGTCATTTGGTCCGATAAATAACTATAGAAATAAACCTTTATTTCTTGGCTCTGGAAGTAAGTACGCTACGCTAAGTAAATAATGTATGTATGTATATTATGTATAACTCTTTATTGTACACATTAATAATGGTTAGTTAGTAATTGTACTCTTAAGTTAGTCTCTTTATTTGATAAAAAAATACATAGGTACCTACATGGATTTATGAAAATTCCCCTGTTTCAATTGAGAATGGAATCTAACCGGTCGATGAAAATAAAATACATTCTGTATTTTAATGATATCGGCTAAAAGGTATTATGTAAAATATTAGGATAAGTATGTAGTATAAATCTTTATTGTACATTAAACACATACATTTTACAGGTAATAAGATACACAGATTACGATTTCCCTTCTAGTAAAATAGTAGTTTAAACAAACTAAGGGAAGCTCGTCAAAATAAACTAAGTACCTAGTACAAATTATTATTAGATTAGAGGTAAATCTGTGTTCATTTCATAAATTATTGTTGTATAATTTCTTTGTTATTCAGTAAATGCGACATTTATTTTGTTCGTCAGCCAAATATAGAATAAGTTATTATCTATTATGTATTACCATGTAGGTTAACGTCACGAGATCTATTATATTGTATAGTCAGGATTGGCAATGTATTGACTGGCTAGAGTTGTTGCACGGATGGCATCGGCATGCAGATTCTATTGCTTAGATAAAAGACGTGCAAATAACATGTTTACTAAAGTATTGAATCAAGTACTATTGCGTATTTGGAACCAATATCTTTGTATAAATAGGGATGAACTTGATACAATGGTAATGGTTATATTTGGTGTTGATTATTGCGTAGATGTAGAAATAATTGTTAAAATAAAGCTTCTCTTATAAAAATAGTACTTACAAAATTTAAGTTTTAGAAAAATACCTAAAGTTATGGCTGGTTGGTTCTTTGTCTGAAAAAATATTATGTTGTCTACTGGTGAATTTGAAGTGGCAGAAATTTCACAGATAGAAAACAATTGCAATATTGCATGCCAAAGAGGCTCGAGTATTTCGTTTGTCAGTAAAATTCAGACGTAAATAAACGTTGGAACTTGTAAAGTTTACGAACAAACTTCTAAGGGCACTAGTCTCCAGTTACGCCTCCCCTGCGTTGCCAAAACCACAAACAGCGGTAAGTCTCAACAACAGTCAGACAAATTTAATCCAACTGGACTGCGCCTGCGTAACCACTGGGTTTAATTTTAATGTCAACTCTAAATAAGACAATTTGGTTCAATGCAAATTTTAAATAGTGCAAAAAAATATGGCTACATGGATAGATAGATAGATGTTATCCGTCACCATTTTAAAAATACAATACTTTTAAGGGTCAAACATAAGTAATTCACAAAAGGATCGTCAATTTTAATAGAATAATTAAAAATAATAATTGAAATTAAATTAAAACACAATAACAACAAACAAACATAATTAAAACTAAATAAATTAATGTCAATGTAAATAGATTCACAAAAAAAAGATCTTCGTCATGAGTACGTAAAAAAGAGAAAATAATAATAATTTAAATAAAACCAAAATACAATTAAAATTCCTATTTTAAAAGCAATTTAAAATGTCAAATAGTAAGCTGCAAAGGATGGCTAACATTTTGTGTGGGGCATTGGAAAGGAAAGGTATGAAAGTTAATGTGAGCAAGACGAAAGCTATGGTATTCGGAAAAGACGATAGCATGACAGAATGTGAGATTATAGTTGCGGGTGAGAAAGTAGAACAGGTAAAAGAATTTGTATATCTGGGCTCGGCTTTTACGACAGATGGAAAGTGTGAAAGAGATATTGAAAGAAGAGTGAATGCAGGAAACATGGTCAATGGAGCGCTGCGCGCCTTTGTGAGCAGTGAGAAGGTGTCAAAGAAGGCGCGTCTGGCTGTTCACAGAGGGGTGCTCGTTCCAACACTAATGTACGGTAGCGAAAGTTGGGTATGGCAAAAGAAGCATGAAAGTAGAATAAATGCAGTAGAAATGAGAGCGTTAAGAAGTATGGAAGGTGTATCACTGAAAGATAGAATAAGGAATAGTGTGATAAGGGAATGTGCTGGTGTGAAAGAAGATATAGTGACTAGGATAGAAAAAGTATGCTTAGTTGGTTTGGTCACGTAGAGAGGATGGATGAAAGAAGATTAACTAAACAGATTTATATGGGGAGTGTGAATGGGTGCGTTGGGAGGGGAAGGCCTAGGCGGACGTTCCGTGATCAAATTGGGGACGTTTTGGAGAAAGGCCAGGTCATGAGTACCCGAAACCGACGAGCATGTATGAAGAGATTGATGAATGTGGATGAAGCGAAAGAGGTTTGTCAGGATCGTAGCAAGTGGAACAAAGTAGTCTCTGCCTACCCCTGTGGGAAAGAGGCGTGACGATATGTATGTATGTATGTAAATAGTAATTAATGGTGGTATACTGTATTCCGCTGTTTAACATTCATACTAACAATGAGAAATGGGCAGCGATATATGCATAGAGTACAATATGTGCATTTTATCATTTTACTGCAAGCAGCGTGTTTCGTGGTATGCAGCGGGAGTGGGACGTTATTCCGGTTACTATAAAAGCCTATACATTTATATACGGTTACTATAAAAGCCTATATATTTTTTGTCTGAATACCTATGCCTAGCTACTGGTAAATAAAACCGTTTGAAAATAATTCAACAACGTATCGAAAATAATTGCGGAGACAAGTTTTAATGACAACGCTAGTGAATTTCAGTATCAAAGGATAACCTTCCCTAGGACATAAGATACGCCTTTGTAAATGGTTAAAAAAGTTTAACATTCAAGCTTATCCAACGTTAAACTGCCTACTTCCGTACCTGTCTGTGGGATCTTTGCCCCACCCTATAGAAGAAGTCCATTATCATTGCGCAACCCACTTTTCATATTTACCTACGTCACTAAAATGTGTGTGTGTGTGTGTGTGTGTGTGTGTGTGTGTGTGTGTGTGTGTGTGTGTGTGTGTGCGCGGGTGTGTGTGTGTGTGTGTATGTGTGTGTGTGTGTATATATAAATATTTCTGTGGTATCGTAGCTCTCCAGCGGATGGGCCGATTTCGACGCGGTTTTGTCATTCGATAGCCAGTTTCTTTGCGATGGTTCTTAGCCATGTTTGGTAAAAATCCAGCAGTCTGAAGAATATCAGCTCTTTTCCAAAATTACGTAAGGCGTCTTTGGCCTAAAATTGAATTATTTCTCATTTACGTATGATGATGAATTTTTAATTTCATGTTATTTTACCAAAAACTTATTTAATGGCATAATGACAAAATCAATAGGCACTGCTGATGCTGCTTGCGAAGGGCAAACAATATCGAACGGTCCCTGAGGTACCCATTGGATTTTACCACGATTCGGTTCTTTATGGATTATATTCGGCATTAAGAGGCTCTCTGCGACTCTGAGTGAGTTTCAAGCCAAGCGCCAAGATGGCAGTACATATTTTATTGGGAAAGCGTGATGTAAATCTTAAATTCGCGTTGCTGGATACCTATTTGAGTACAATGTGACGTGCGTCGTAGATAGCTATATCTGTGATACCTGGGTTGTTTTCAGTTGACTAGCAGTGGCGTTGGCAAGACAATATCGGTTAATATTCATGAGAGACTCTCATCGTTTAAACAGTGGCCTGTCCTGAACATTAGCACAACAATGGCCGCCACGTGAACGCTCATTCCAACTGGCCTCGCCTATTGTATCGTGATCTCTGTCTTCGGTCGTTTTTGCTCCCGTTTTTGGTACAATGCTTTCACCCGAATGTCGCCGAATTCGGCGCGGGCATCCTATCGGCTCAGATAACGTGTGCCCCGGCCCAGTCATTTAAAATGACCCAATTTGCTAACAATCTTTATGCCATTCTTTTGTGTAGAAGCCATTTTGAGACTGGACCTCTGTTATTTTAAATGTAATTAAATTGGGAGTGCGATATAATATGGGTAAACTAGTTGTGTACCTACTTTTAAAAAGGACAGATACCAATGTTTTATTTCTCATTGACATAGATCTATGAAATTTAGCAAGAAGTTAAGCGCCACGAGATAAGTAAAAAAAATAAAAAGTCAGAAAATAACTAATCCGCAAAACAAACTAATTTTTGGTGGGTTATTTTTTTATTATAAATGTGTTAAGGGCCCCTCAGTACGCGCATTCGACTCGCACTTGTCCGGTCTTTTCAAACTTAGGTACAGACTTTCGTTTGACACGAAGTAAGTAAATTAGTCGTACTGGCGATAATTTTGCCGCGTGGTTTTCGCGCGGATGACATCATATTATAGTTTTCGTTCATTATTACGTATAACGTGTCGTAAAATTAATTAAATATCCAATCCACATAATGTGCCCTCATTAAGTCTTAATTACGGGGCTCCAAACACTCTCCATATGTCACCGGAAATGTGTTATGTGCGGTAGTTAAGTTAAATAGGACAGTAATCTCTGAGCTTAAGAACGGATGAGGGGTGAGTGGCGAAGAAAACACTCTGTAATGGGTCTCGCTAATCTTTCCATCTACTAAACGCTGGTGGCGTTTGGCATGTTTATACACCATATAATAACGTCATAGATCTCTATCCAGGGTTGTGATTCTCAAACAAAACTAGTTCGTAAATTACCGCTGCGCTCGCTCCGCTTTCTCGCACATCTCTGGCAAATGCGTAGCCTTATTTATAGTCGACGAAGAGTACGAAGACATAGTTACCACCCAAAGGTAAACTTGAAACTTTGTTAAAAGGTCTATTCTCAGAACCTACAGTTACCTACACTTACCTAGTAAAACAAATTTCTAATGTAAATGAATAAAACCGGAAGAGCGGAAAATCATATCATGTAAATTACTTTTGCTATGAGTTGTTCTTACATTTTGATGCGCTATCCTTACTTGTATAACACTGTGTCACACTGCTACAGTTGAATGTTAACGCAAGTTTCTTGAAGAATTCATAAAACTTACTAAGCTCTAGTGAGCTAGTCAGAAGCTACAATGCAACATTTTAGTTAATGCGACAAATTTTACTCGTAAAATTCCTGTCTCGTAGAATCTGGACTTCAGGAACACAATAAAACTATGTACCTATTGAATACAAAAGCCCACTGCGCCTTCCTGCGAGGTAGACCATTGTCACAAGAGTAGCAGGGAAGGAATAAATGATTGGTCAATTTCTGCACGTCTCAGCTCAGCCCTCCCCGCTCCGCTCCTATAAAAATGTACCCTTAAATTGTGCTCCATAAAATAATGTATCGCCTCGAAACCAACACCGAGACAACTCCGTATGAATTACGAGAAAACATGTCCCACTGTTGCTTTCAGTCTGCTCTGTTCCTAAGCATGTTTTCAGATCAGACAACTCCCGCATCACGTATGTAAAAAAACGTGGCCCGCAAACGCAACGCATTATTTAAATAACGTCTGAGAAGGGATGCCGAGAGGGAAATTACCATTTTACACATGTGCGTAAAAGCGGGTGCGCGTTTCACTTTGACTTGACGCAGGGATGGGTTAAGTGGGCCACGTACTGCACCCATCCGGCGAAAACAATGACCTGTTGAAAAAATCTTGCTCACCGGCTTCAAAGGAGGCACATAATTTGCCTGTTTTTCTTGTAAGTTACGCGATCGCGTTAGATGATCCGCTTCGAAATGGTTCGTAGTAGGTTCGTGTTAAGATACTTTATGGTATGAACTTTAAATTCTGACTTGTTTAACTTGTTTAGTAACTGGACAACAGTGATCAATGTTTTCATATTAATCAGAAAAACGCTTTTCCCAGTTGGCTAGATCGATTTTATACTCGCGAAAATCCTAAGCAGCAAATTGTCTGGAACCGTTTCCGAGATCGCAAAACATTCGAATTTTGGTCGCTCGATTGAGAAAATAAAAAAGAGTGAAGTAAAAATTAGTAAAGTTGACACTGTAGGTATTACAAGCACAGCAGACTGAGCAAGGTAAATGTGGAAGCGATCGGCAAACATGATCAGAGGGAAATTGAACAATCTCGGGAATAGGAAATCATCCTTTGACGCCAATTACAGTTTTGATGTTCCCCATCGTATTGAAGCTTCGCTGTGGAATTATTAGTTTAATAATAATAATAATTAATAATTTATTCATTGTATAGTCATGTACATTATTTACAGATGTTATTAAGAATTTTGGTTAGTCCATGACGCCCTGTAAGGGCACACAATAGTAATAATACAGTTACAATTTAGATTAGTAAACTCTTAAAGACTAAATTAAATTTCATTTCATGCATTCTATGTCTATTTTAAATTAATAATAACGCTAAGTTGTCAAATGATTACAA
Organism: Pandemis heparana; assembly: GCA_963854515.1. NCBI lineage: Eukaryota > Metazoa > Arthropoda > Insecta > Lepidoptera > Tortricidae > Pandemis > Pandemis heparana. Next base: position 4,831,395 of record OY978010.1, read on the forward strand.
TATAAAAAAGAGAAAATGGTCATGTCATGAATAGTAAAAATAAAATCAATAGGTATTTATATATCAGAATATTAACTATATATTATTTTAAATTTCAGAGTGATTAACTAAAAAGTTAGTAGTGTAGTAGTAAAGGTAGTAGTAGTTGGTAGTTTAGTTAGAAATACTATGATATAGAGCATAATTACTTTGTACTGCACTCTTTTAGGGCTGTTTTTTTTCGTTTTAATTAATGATAACGTTTATCGCGTTGATGGTTAACTGGAAGAGATCCCTTTAAGGGATAAGTTTGCTTTTTATACATCTGTTTATCCTTACCTGTAAAATTATTATGCTTTTTTGCAATAAAAATTTATACATACATTACTAAGAAATAAATTCCACAATAACTAGTGAAAGTTACATAGGTAGTTAATAATATATTATTATTATTATTATTTGTTTTTTTTTTTAACTCGACATTAATGTCGGATTTTTTTGGCCATGATACGCTACGCCAAGTATCGTGGTACCATTGTGTAGTTAAGTGTTTGTGTGTATGTTGTGTTGGGTGGTTATGTGCGAGTCTATATCTTCTTGGTTATTATAATGTATCGGTAGGGAAGTTGGGTTAAAGAAGCGGTACTATAGAACAGGTGTCTAAAACTATTGATTTTTGTAGGGGTAGGTATGCAGGTGTTGTCGTGAAGATCTAATATAATTATTATTATTGTTTAATATTAATACATACAGTTACTAATTACATGGTAACAGTTATGTTATATCAACTTTAATAAGTTGTCGACGCATTTTACAAATGGACTAAGCAAAGCAGTTAGGTAATTTTAAATGTTGAATTATTTTGTCTTAATAACAATCACCTCCATTTTTTACATAAAATATTTGGCTTCGTTATTTGTTTTATTCGTAAGTGTTAGGCCCGGCTTATTTATTTCGTAACTCGCTCGCAATCGTCATCGTGTTCATTTTGACAGTTCTTGTATGAATGTGACAGCTAGCTGATTCCGATGCCAATTGTCAGCACATGCATGAACTGTCAAAATGAAGACGATGGTGATCGCGAGCGAGTTACGTAATAAGCCTGCAGGATGCACACGATTAAGCGTAAAACTAGCTTGTTATAAATGATTTTTGATTACAAACGGGAATCAGTAGAATACGTATATATTAGAAAACGTTGGCAAATATGTTGATGAATTTATACCTGTCGACAGTAAACCGTATTATTGAATTAATTGCTGACTTAAGTTAAAATTGGAAAGTTTAATAAATTCAAAGTAAATTTACGAGGTGTCCTGGGAAAATTCAATGTTCGAACTTTGTTCGTAGTCTATTGGAGGGTGTATTTTTTGTACTGGCTCCCTTTTCTTTGATGTTATAAATTAGCTTTTCGTTAGGAGCATGCTCAACCATAAGTTTCTCAAAGGATGCTGTCAAATTGTATTTATTTCTAAGACGTTAGTTTCTTTTGTCATTTTCAGTATGGTTTCTGGTGGTAAGATGTATTTTAGGAAGAACGGTTAGGATGAATTATTGTTAGTACCTTTTATTATATGAATTACTTAAACTTTAGGGACAATAAACTATTATTAAATAATTTTGCTAGGATCTAACTAAAATTAAAATAATACATCACTGCATAGTAGGTATAAAACAAAGTCGCTATCCGCTGTCTGTCTGTCCTTATTTGTATGCTTAGTTCTTTAAAACTGCGCAACGGATTTTGCTGCGTTTTTTTTTTAAATAAATAGTGTGATTCAAGAGGAAGGTTTATACCTACATAATAATACATTCTTAAGTTTAATTCTACGCGGACGAAGTTGCGGGCAGAAGCTAGTAGAGTATATTATCACGTCTTTATCACTTTCGGGGAAGGCAGGGCAGGATTGCGGGCGTATAGATCAAAAAGGGAATCTAAATAATGATGGGTTGCTAGCAGTATCGCCTGTCATAGGCGGAAATCTCAGGAATCACGTTATAGGCCCTAAGTATGACATGATTCCTAAGATTTCGTCGATTCCCTCGATGGGCTTTTACGACGGGCACGATCGGCGCGTGAAGAGAATCAGATACTACATCCTGTGTTTTTATTTTACTCCCAGCATAGAAGAGAATAATTACATTTGATTATTTTTGAGTTTTTGACAAATCACTGAATTTATAAACAAACTAGCTGTTGCCAGCGACTTCGTCTGCAAAGAATTCGGTTATCGCTATCCCGCGGGAACTACGCAATTTTCCGGGATAAAAAGTAGCCTATGTGCTATTCCAGACTTTTCTCTATCTATGTGGCGAATTTTATCCAGATCCGTTGGGCTGTTCTGGCGTGATTGAGTAACAAACAAACATCCATCCATCCATCCATCCATCTATCCATCCATCCATACTTTCGTATTTATAATATTAGTTAGATAGCGACAAATATTCGCATAGTAACAAGGTCACGTGACAGTTGGTAACAGATAGAAAAATTCGAAGGCTTACTCACTTGCTATGGGTGGTGTAGGGGTATAGCACGCGTCACGGAATGACGAGGATCTGGGTTCGATTCCCGGCCATAGCTTTACTTTTCCGATTTTTCTATGTGTTATAATTTTCAGTGTCGTTTAGAAATTGAATTTATAAATGTAATCGAATCCGATAAATATCACGGTGAGCTTTTCAACTGCTCCCTGAGAATGCCACAGCCACAATGTACCTATCACTTTTAATTAGTATTTCCCGGTCGCGATCAATCCGATTTAAGTGTACGAATAAAATATTCCGGCGACCGGGATTCAGGTACACGTTTAAATTGAGGTATTATCGTGATTTACGGGAAACTGATACGGTTTAAAAGGTCTAAGCGTGGGCAAATCTCGTTACACGGATTAGTGCTGATGAAAGGAAAACGGTGACTGTCCTAATTAGGTCTGCTGACGTTACTTTGGAAAGCAGATTATTACTTCGGCACAGTTTTTAAGCTACCACTGTGGGCGCGGCCAATCGAAGCGGCTGCTTGTCGCTACATAGACACAACTTGGTCGATAACCCATTTAGACGCAAATGCAAGAATTTTATGCCATTATAGTTACATTGCGTAGTTTGATAGATCGGTTGAATTCGGTTTACCCCGGCAACCCGCTAATGAAACTTGCATGCAATTCTTGCACGTGTCTAAATCACACGGCGGCCACGACGTACAAAATCCGCGTTCTGAAATGAACACAGGCACGACGTCGTCTGTACACGCGTCAATGTGTGCGTAAGATACACAGGGCTGTCTATTGCAAAAACCTAGTATTATAAGTACTACCAATGACATAAATATACTAAAGATATGGCTTAGATGTGTGCAAATAAATGTACTTAATCGTTATCTATTTATTTAAACTTACTTAAAATGTGTCTGTCTGTGTTTTTAAGCTTTATTATTTTCAATTACAATAGATGTACGACAACAAACTTAAGCGAATGATTCTGTAGTTATTTCATGTATTAATCGCGATAATTTCAGAAAGCATTAATTTTCTAATGTTTTATAAAATGAAGTAGGTAGGATAGGTTCCCGAACTTGTGACGTGCGGCCGACATAGGTACATCGCGTCGCGAGCCCTACTAGTTGCCAGCAGCTTTCCGGCAGACTGCGCTTGAGGGGTGAGGTAACTCGAATAGGTGCGGGGCGGAGCGTGGCCATTCTGTACGTTAGTACTATTATATATTCTGTGTCTAAATGGGCCTTAGTTCGGCACGGAGGTGGTGTCACCTTAAGTATTTGATATTTAAAATCGCTGTGTTTTTCTTTTCTCAATTAATTCGTTGTAATGGGCCGTAACGTACCGTGATCATGTGATCATCGTTGAAGACCTTTATCGATCATCTTAAGAATTAGCTTACGTTTTATGGCGTCACTGGCAAATAAAAAAATATTCTATTCTATTCTGGGCTAACTTAATTTTGAACCCAATTCTTGTGTTTAAATATTCGGGAGCTATTACTGTAAAAATTGCTCAAGTAGCGACCACACTCTTTATTTTTAAAGAAAATGTAACCTTGGATGTCAATAAATAGATAGTAGTTGATCAAGACATAAAATTGTTCCTATGTTTGAAGCCGGACTCCGCGTGACCCGAGGCGCATTTTACTTTTAAACTATTCATTACAATGTACCTTTTCATTGCCCTGTCATATTACCCGTACCGAAAACGAGTAACTGTACGTAGAAACTTCGTTGTTCTACTCCATTGCCAGTTTTAATTCAATTAATTAAACGCAGCCAGGCTCCGCTGTGAGGTTATATGCCTGCCCAGCTAGTTAGCAAAGTGTTTAACCTAAACACGCATGTCGTAGTCAATTTTCTATGCTGACGAGCAAAAATATGGGCACACAAAGCGATCCTTAATTTTGGCCCCTCGTTGTAGTTGTAATGTTAAGAGTGTAACATTATTATCAGAATTATGATGCAGTAGGCTTACTGCGATCGGTTTGGGATGTAGTTACTAAATGTGCTGGTTACGGACTTAAAATTGCAGACATATCTCCAATAAGTAGGTTTTTTGTTGAGTGCCTGCCAGGCACCAGCAGATGTTTCTGAGGTCCGATTTCTGGCCATAAGGTGTGGTGTTCCTACTTTTTAGAGAAGCGTAGATTCAAAATCCCTAATCAGTTATAGACAACAGTCTCTGGAATAATACATGGGCTACTTTTTATCCCGAAAAATAGTGTACTTCCCGGGGATAGCGATAAACATGTTAATTGCTAATTCTACGCGGACGAAGTCGCGGGCAGAAGCCAGTAATAGATAAAAATATACCTAATAGTATAGTATTGTAATTCAGCGTTTCTATTCTATATTCTAGCGGCTGTTCGAAAAAAACTTGATTGATATTTGAAAAGTCCTCGAACCACGGTATCAAAAGATTCATAAGTGAATCTTGAATCAACCCCTATTCATTGGCAACAGATCGATTTTGACTAAATCCGCATAATCCGTAGAGCACACAGTTTTGTACGAGGTCTGACGGATTCCCGTAAGAAAGAACTCATTAATCACGAAGTGGCTGCGTGCTGTATTGTATCTAATACGTAATGGAGCTTGAAGCTCTCAAGAGTGTGGAACACAGATAGAAAAACTCATTAATATGGATGTTGTGGTCCTGTCAACACAAACTTATAACTTCCAATTTCATATAGTGTGTTTATTTCCTCATATCGAGCCCTCTATAGCTACCTCCGACCTTTCGCGGCTGAATTTCACGTCTCGTAAGTAGGTAACTAAAATAAGATCTATTTCTGAGCGACGGAGAGAAGCGTGACCGGATTATTCATTCTGATTCATGTGAAAAACTTTACAATTTTTTGCCGTGTTATAGTATTTTGTTTTACGGTACTTGCCTATAGTATTAGTACGTCCATTTCAATTCTTTATATTACACGTGTCATCAGTTTACTGCGGACATCTGAATCAGCAATAATAAAAGTATTTTAATAAATTGGAACAAGATTTTGTTTTCTACATTATTATTGTGTACTCGATCGTAGGTTCCCTACCTTGACATAGAAAGCATAATTATTTTTATAGTACAGACGTTATGAACAATGAACTGCTCTATGTGCTTACTTTCGTTTTAATTCATTGAACGTATATGAAGATGAATTTTGCTTTATCTACTTATTGCACTATAGGTACATAACTTCTTACTTTGTTCAAGCTTTTAAATAATAAAGAATACCCAAGGGAATGTAAAAATCATATTCTTATTTCGAGGAAAGAAGAGTGCTCATCACGCGGATGTAACGGACAAACACGGTTTGCGAATGTTTTAGGCACTATTGAGTGTGTAACAATTTGCATTGTTTATTTGTCTGTGATAAAACATACTGAAATTAGAAATAATTTTGCATGCAGGTGCGTATAATTTGACAGTGTGAGCGTCACTCGGATGAGTTCGGGACGTGCGACATATTTGAATCCCTGCCACGATCTATTTGTGTAGCGCGCGTAAACACCACCGATATTAAATATTATAACGCATTATTAATACACAGCAATGCGCATGTTATTTCGCAGATCTAATTCGTTGCGGACAGTCTTAGGAAGTATTATGATAGCCCTTTGGATACTGATACTCGGTAGCGGACTCATAGGTACCAGTGAAGTAGTTCCCAATCTTAGGCATACTTTTGTTCGGTTTTTGTTTCACTTATAATTTTACTTCATTTGTTTACATGTGCGATGTTTAAGTGAGGAGTGGGGAGGGGACGCGCAAAATTGACCAATCACATTAGTCGAAATCCACGTCACAGTATCACAATTACGAGGGAGCGGAAACGTTTCAACTATCAAACACGCTCAAATTGGGTTATCTAAAGTAACATTTAATTATACTGTACTAGCTTCTGCCCGCGACTTCGTCCGCGTTGGATTAAACTTAAGAACTGATGTTGATAGTTACAATTCTGCAATAAGTATTTACATGCTTATCGCTATCCCACGGGAATTATACAATTTTCCGGGATAATAAGTAGCCTTTGTTTTAATCTAGGGTAACAGCTATCTTCGTTCCAAATTTTGTTGAAATCCGTCTAGTCGTTTTAGCGTGAAGAAGGAACAAACGTACACACTCACTCACATCGTCACAAACTTTCGCACTGTATTACTAGCGTCCCGCCCCTGTTTCGCACGGGTGCAATGTTACATTATACTAATACGGGGTTGCAATAAAATTATCGTCCAACTTCAACCAATTTACAATACAAAAAAACTATTATATACCTTCCGTACTAATCACTCTATCTATTGCTGGAAAAACGCATGAACATCATTCCAGTAGTTTTTGAACTTATCGCGAAGAGACTGACCTGATAGACGCGGCGTAGGACTTTGTTTATGTTTTCTAATATTTAGAGATATTGTGTTGATGTTTTATTCATTGGTTCGAATAAGTACCTATATGAGCCTGATAAAAACAAATGCTAAATTCTCATGTTTAAGGTCCCGTGAAATCAAAAACATCGAAATATTTGCTTTGATGTCAATAAGACTTACATGAGTTAAACAAACTTATCTATTACACGTAAGTACATTACGTCTTTGAAGTTGTTACAAATAGAAAAATAATATGTAATATGGAGTAAAACGAATAAGAATTGAGTTGAGATCATTTCGTTTATGTGTTTCGCATTCATAATATGAGAAAATAGCAAACACAAATAAAAATACGTTTTGAAAAAGACGCTAGTTAAAAATCTGGATTAGATATTGGATTTTCTAACTTATAAAGGTTGGAAACGTTACCAATACAAAAAAAAACTAACTAACTAATAATATTTTAACTTGATGAAGCCCTACTCTACTTCATGTCGTGTCGTGTTACGTTTTCCGGACCATTTTTTTCCATCGGTGCCTACCTACTTGATACTTCAACGCACAGTTGAAGTAAGTTCGAGGTTTGCGCTTTGCAAGACATTCTATCAATTTATTTATTCATTAATGTAAAGTATTAAACTGTCATTGACGATAAATATTTACAACACCTGACCCGAATACGATGTTGCAGCGAGAGTAGTTATGTAGATCATATTTAATCACTTCTTCCGATCACACAGTAGCTAAAGAAAATAATCCATAATGGCGCCGAATTTAGTTGTTTATTATTTTAACAGACCGATTTAAAAATAATTATATATTTTCGTCGTTTCGTTATTGAGTCACACTCGCCGTCTCCCGCCATGAGCGGCAGACAGTGAGTTATCTTCGTCAATATTTTTTCGCGACAAGGTATATTCATAAAAACGGACATAGCCACATAGCCAGTTGTCATCGTGTCCAAGACTATTTGGAATATGTGCAGAGCCGGCGCTAGAGATGGTTTACGCGCCAGCACTCCCGCGCAGTCCACGCGGCGCTGCGACCGATATAAACGTCGATTCGAATTAAAATATATCGAGAAAGTGTACTTGGAACATGTTATCACTGGTGGAATGGATTCTGTGCTCAGTGCTTGTATAAGTGCCCGTCAAAAAAGTGAATGTGATCGACTTAGTAGTGCATCAAACTGGGTCTGATGCCTCAGTGATGTTAGATCTCAAGCGATGAAATTAACGGTAAATTAATACGAGTTTTTCTAAAAGCTTTCCTTTTGAAAAGTAGCAAGATAGAGCAAAGGCGAAGGTCGTAAAGCGCGAGTGTGATTGCATTAGAGTTGCAAATTAACAAAGTGGAGTTACCTATTTGTTTTTTATGACTGCCTACAGATGTGTACGGTGTAAAGAAAATACAAAAACATCTTACGTATAGGATACGTTGTTTCACCACTTGCTCATCAAAGATAATCTTGAATGCGCGCGCGTGTGTCACGGAACATTGGTCACGATCTGCTTCTAGATAATGTTACTAATTTACCTACATATGAAAAGACAAAAGAACATCGTATGTTGACATATAGGCTCACACGCTCACATAGAATCTATGAGAAATTGATAATTCTGATAGCACATAATTATACAGACACGTACCTACTTATATTTTTAGTCAAATGTATAATAATCATTTTAAATTGAATACTTAAAGCATATTAATGCAACGAGCTAAAGAATTGTGAAAATATTTCATTTAACTTCATGAAGTTGACGGAAAAGTTTATGAAAATTTCGCATCTTCAACTTTCCATCGCTAACGAGAAAAAAATGTATTCTGGTGGGAAAACTTGCGAACTATCCGAAAACATATTTTACGGCCAATTTGTGTTGTGATACTGTTTCTTGGTGACTAATATAATAATTTTACGTTTATATTGAGTGTAGGACTCAGATTAAAACAAACAAAGAAAATTTTCAAGATTTGCTTTAATTAGGTACCATTTTTCCTTTGTTACATTATTATATTTTATCTAATTAAATACAGAGATTGTGTTCTAACCTTGAGACACCAAATAATAAAATACTTATAAAACTATAAATAACCTGCAGATTAAGAGCGTATCTAGGGCAATCGATATAGTTAATTTAATTTCGTGTTTTTCTTAAATATGATGGACACACTAATATCATCTTTTATTTGTTTATTATTTCATAACGTAAAAGCAAAGGCAAATATAACTATACATAATTAAGAGGTATAATGATGATACGTACGCTGAAAGGCAAGTGTCTGCCACTCAGCATGTCAACACATATGATTAATTGTTTCGCGTAGGACGGATTGTCATAATTAGTCAGTAATTGAATAATGATATACCGCGTGTATTGAAACTTACTTTCACGTTTGCTTTTTCATTTCTCTGAATTTTTTTCTATGTTACCTGCTACAAACTCCCCGGGACTTAATCACGCATAAATAGAAATATAATCATTTACATTTATGGCCACATGGCATCATCTTGGTCACGAGTAGGCACAGTTAGACACAGTTAGTGTAATTTAGGTTAGTTAGGTAAGGCAAAGTTAGAGTTATTTAGGTAATAAAAATACTAAATATGAGTAAAACTCGCGACAATTTCTAACTTATTTTAAAAATGTACCTAACTTTACCCTCGTTAGTATGTTATTTCACAGTTTCATTACAATAGGCTCTTATATTACTGTTTATTTGTGGAACAAATGCGAATCGTAGAGGTTGGACATGTTTTTAAAAATCGAATAGAACTGTTTTCATGCATAACAAATGTTTCTTTGAAATATTATGTTAACTTATTAATGAATTCTGCAATTTGAATCATATTTCAATGTTATTTGCATGCAACTAAGTTTGAACGCAACAAAGTTTCAGTAGTTTGAAGCGATAAGAGATTTACTTCTTTTTGTGCCGAATTTTCTTCGCATTTAAATATCGCCAGTCTTGAAAACCAAAAAATACACAATAAGAACATTTCACGGCAATTTTGTATGCTATTAGTGTTATATTTTAACTAAACTAAATAAAATTTAATCCGTAAGTAGTAGGTAAGACATTAAAAAAGGTATATATATAGGTATTTATTGAATTTTAGTTAAGTGCTAAGGGATAACCCGGTCGAATACTCCATCACAAGTCGTTTGAGATCACCTCTAAGTCCCTGAAGTAAACAATATTGTTAGCATGGTAATAAATTGGTTTAGGGAATTGTCATACTCCTATTAACCTCGTTCAATCATGGGCAATGATTATTGAGCTGCTTTCGAATCAATCGAGTGAATCACAGCGTAAAAGGCGTTCATCAATCAATATTGTTCGTACAAAGTTATTTTTTGATGTAATGTTTTTGTTGTTCAGATAAATTGCCTAAAAAAACTAGACTAGGTACATGTTAGTTAAGTTATTATAAAGTTGTTTAAAGTACCTATAACAGACAAAAATATAATTAATCAAACATACTGCTCTATACTTTCCTGCTACTTTGCTACTTTACAAATAGATGAAAAGTTAAAAAAATGTAAGTGAACGGCGACATCTGTGATTTTGTGTCAACATCTCTGTGTACTTAAACACGAACGGGGCGCAATGCTTCCTATCGCTGAAACCGAGGAGGGCGCTGCGGAGCGGACGACGGCGAGCTCGACTCTCCGCCGGAAAACGCGGGATCGAGTCGTCACAGCTGAAATGCGCGCCGTCCGGAGGCGGCGCGGCTGGACTGTAGTCGGCTCTGAAACCAGGCAAGTTTCTTTCGCGTTAACAGATGGCGCTGTAATACAAAGCGAGCCGTTTCACACAGTGGCTTTAGGTTTCTATGGTGAGATTTTACTGCGGCGGATTTTCTGAAATTTGCGTGGAACCAAAGGAATGCCAGAGATACCTCCAGAGATAAGTATATAATGCATTGGAACGTAATGACTGCAAAACTATACGACAATACAGTAAAAACTACAAATAATTTTCTTAAATAATGCCACATCAAGACAAAATGAATAAAAAAACAACAAATAGAGCCTATAATATTATATTCAAATCAACCCTTCAAATTTACATTGATGACAAACAACGAAACCGTCGTAAGTAAACAGAGTTAAAATTCTGGCAACAATCGCAGGAAAACGTATTTTTGTATTAAGTATTGTAAATATTGAATTTGTTTGTTGAATATACCTGTGTAAATGGAACAGTTTTCCATTCATTAGGTATATGGGCTCTTTACATAGGTAAAGGTTAGGTCATCAGTCAGTGTGTTAAGGTTAGAAGGGTTACTTTTTTCTGCAAATGATTGATGATAATGATGAATGACTGACGTTTCAATTCAAATCGGCATGATTCTAGTGATAAAAATAAAAACATCAAGAAATTCACAGTGTAATTATTATCTATTTCTCGAAAACAAGTTAAAAAAAATAGAATACCAGTTGAGTCCAAAAAGCAATAATTTAAAAAGGATACATAGATTGAACTATATTATTACCTGTAGAAATTATTAAAATTGCTTTTCTATCTGTCAAATGTGCAGGAAATAACATCACATTCTCAACGCGTTGATTTAATTGAAAAGTCTGTGAGACCGCCCTATTTGCTCTAATTAAAAAACCCCCGGTGGCGTGGCGTAGGATGTTTACCAAAATGGAGTAATTACCAATTAACTGCCATAGGTTCAATTTAAAAGGAGCACAAGCAAATTAAAGAGGAATCGGCTGTTGATGATTTTATTCAGATATGATTCGCTGGGATACGCGTTTTACGGCTGTCAGAAAATGCAAAATATAAGTTGAAATATATTTTTTCCAATCGTTTTTTAGATTGAAGAAATGATCCCGTGGAGTTTTTAAAATAAAATGTGACTTGGAATGTCCTCTGCATCCAGAATGTATTGAACTAGCGTAAACGCTAAAATATCCCAGTGACATTCTTCTCATTAGGTACACACAAGACATTATTTTCGCATTTAGAATAAAAGCTTGTTATGATAAAGAATTTTTCACCTCACTAGCTCGGAAGGCACTTTTTGTTTTTTTTACACCTATTGACAAAATCGCTTTTTATCCACATGTGGAGAAAGAGTTTTGACCTCAGATTAGAAAGATAATAGTATCTACAGGGTTTAGTAATTAGAAGAAAGCTTAAGTGATATTTGACAGCTAACAAAACGTAACAAAAAGTGCTGAATTTTTAATATAACAATTAATTAATTGCATCGAGTAAAAAACACTAAATACAGTCTTACAACTTTATTTTATTTCACAAATATCAGCATTCAACATTAACCTTCATTCTTGTTGTAAAAACGGATAAAATGTTCTGACAGTCCAAGTAAGTCAATATGCGAACAAAACGCATCCGAAATAATTTTTCTTATAAAATTCATCCCTTGTGGGAAAGGTAAAGGAATTATTGTCCATTCAGCCATTATTAAAGATTGAAATGCCGGCACTGTCACTGTTTGTGCTGACAGTAGAACTTCATGGTCCCAACGGAAGACCAGCGCTGGCTTTAGGCCAGCATTATGCTGAGGTGAAACCATTTCGTGATTGTATATCTTGTTACTTCTTTTTTTTTCTGTAATTTATATCACGAATAAATGTTATTTTTCTTTCAAATAATTAAAAAAAAAATTAAGTCAAAACTATTCAATTAAGGCGTCAACGTTAAATATTCGCATGTTTTCTAGTTATTTTGTTATTAAAAATGAGTGATAGTACAAACCCTTTTTCTTATTTTCCTTGCTGTCGAGGTGAAAAGTTTTGTGTTATACACGGGTGAAAAGTTATTTTACGCCTCGTGTGTTGAAACACTCGCTACGCTCAGGATTCTATTTTTGAACCACTCGCTTCGCTCGTGGTCAATCATAGCATCCTTTCGCTAGCTCGTGTTTCAAATGAACTCTCGCAGGTAAAATACAACTTTCTCCCCTTGAATAACAAATAACTATTTCAACACAGTTGCTCGTAAATTGAGTCTTATTGCACCGCATTTAAGCTCATAATTCAGACAAATAATAAAGAAAAACTAAATATAAATAGTGTCCATCGCCGGAAATACTAGTTACTAACTATCTTCGGACAGGTTATGTCAGTAAGAAATCCAAGGTGTTAATTACCAAATTACAAAGAAAAGTTCTAAAGCCTCCAGTTAAGCAATGTCTGGTAACAAAGGTAAACTAAAGTTCTTTTTTACTTATTTATTAAGAATTTCATTTATTTTTCCTCGCAAAATGTATTGAAAAACGTCGTATGAAACGCGTGTGCATTGATCATTACTCCACTCGGCGTTCTTACCTCGCTCGCTATCGCTCGCGAGCAATAATGTCTCGTGTGTAATGATCAACATAGCACACTTGTATCATAATATACTATTACAAAAATATCTTAATCGCGAAAATCGAAAATCTTGGGAATCATGGTATAGGCAGCCCATCACTATTTTGATTCCCCTATCCACCTATACGCCCACAATTATGTTAAACGTGGCCTTTAGGTCTTGTTACTTTAGGCTTTGTCAACCCCGTAAGGGATTAAAGACGTGCTTTATGTATGTATTGAACACACAACTAGGTACAAGTTTTATCAACATACCTAATTCTGGCTTCAAATATCTTTTATCTTGGTCGAAAAATGCATAGAACCATTTTGTCGACCGCAATTAAAAATCCTGAAAATCTTCAGGTGTTCACCTAAACTAACTCAATGAAAAACTAATGAAGTCAATACACAACACAGTGTATATTATGAGATACTGGAATTACGGTTATACCATCAGGCGAAATACCATCTCCCTTCCACCACCGTACGACTAGACGGGGCGAGCGACTTCACCCTTATGTTGTCAGTACTCCGGGTACTCGCACGAAGCGCTTCACTTCAGCTTTTATATACTGCTAAGGAGTGGAATGCGCTTCCGTCGACTGTCTCTCCGGATAAGTATAGCCTTGGACTATTCAAATCCAGAGTGAACAGGCTGTTACTGAACCAGTGAGCTACATCTTCGGCCTCATCTGCACTTACCATCAGGTGAGATAGAGGTCAATCACTGGTCAATTTATAATAAAAAAAAAAAAACTATTATTAAGTATCTCTCTTTGCCACCGACGTGTAAGGAAAATGAGATTTATTAGATGCGGTTCCGAAAGTACATTCACGCCAATAAATTTGCAGTACGTAAGTATAAATTTTCACTTATGCAGAGAAAATTGAGGACAGGAAGTGGTGTGCCATGTCCGTTTCCGTTTGATTGGGCACTTTATTGTGGCTTCAATCCGTTTCATATTAAGAATCGTACCTACAGTCTACATGAAGAAAGAGAGAGCCAAATGAAAAACGTTAGGGTAGTTAGTAGCACTCCGGGAGTGCCGGCAGAAGTGAAAACAGCAGCTTAGATTAGATTTTAATGTAGTAACCTCCATGATGCTCAAGACACGTACCGTACTGGCCGCTTGCAAAAATAAAACTGAAGTAAGTATCTATATTGACAGACCTCTAACAAAGTCCTAGTACTCTTGCTCCACGACTCAACAAAAAAACACTTCAAAAATTACCCATCCCAAAAAATGCTCAGCGCCCCTAACGAAGTTTTCACTTCAAAAACAAAAAATAAAAAACGATGTAACTATCGATAAGTTTTGTGTAATTATCTCATCGCTTCTTATTGCTGATGCTGATTAATACATCATAAAATTGCGAAAATTGAACAACATATATATGATTCGGAATTATTTAATTATGGTCCATTTTGTTGATACTTAGTTGCTAAAACAAGCTCCATTAATTTGTCGGTGCAACAAAAATATTCGGATGACACAGAATTCCTTTAGCACCTTCTTTAAACTCACTAAAAATAGAACGCTTCTTGCATTTACGACGAATAAATTGTCAGCAAATAATGGATGCTAATGGCAGGAAATTTTCCGTTAAATCAATATTATTACCGTTAAATCGAACAATACGCAAAGACCCAACGCTTTTCAAGAAACATACGGTTTTAGATTTACGGTATTTGATTCGGAACTGTAATGTTTACCAGCTAACATGAAGCGAATTTGGCATAAGGACAAGTTATTTGTTTTGGCATGCAGTTGCAAACATTTTGTAAAGGAAACATTTAAGAGTTCATGAACTTAACAACTTAAGAAGTATTTTGACATTTTCGTTAGGTCCGTTCTTAACGGTTACAATTTTTTAATTAATTTACATGTGTTTTTTGTTTGTATAGATACATATATGCATTTGAAAACGATTAGATATTTTTTAATAGTTTCATTTGAAAACTAACATTACATAAGTTAGTAAGTAGTATGCAAATGGGTAGTTCTGAAAGCAGTGCTCAAAGTTTCGATGGATGAATCACGATATAAACTGTGTTTAGTTATTTTTTTTTTAAATAGGGTTCTGCTTGATTTTGATACAAAGGATCGAGTTTTGTCAGTACGGTAGTGCATGCACTTCTTGTCCTAGTCTAATTCACACTTGACCGGTTTTGCAAACCTCGAAAAGAAAGCTGTGCCACTGTAATCAGAACTGGTCTATCTTTGCGACAAAAACTGTTCACAAAAACCGTCAGTTGATTAGACGACATTGAGTAATGAGTGTGACGGACACACAGAAAAGTTCATTGGTGAGATTTAGTACTTCATTGTCTACATTTACGACATAATACCTTTTTGCTTTCATCCACGAGTCTTAGATAAAAACTTCAGATCAAATGCCGATAAAAAAGATCAAACGCGAGCGGTTTGCAAAATGTGATTCATAAAGGACACTAGGTTGAAATCGGACGTTTAAAACGCTAATATGTTCTATATAGAGAACAAATTATTTGGCAGTCTTTTCACTGGTTAATTATGCATTCAATTTTAAAAGTTTTAACAAAAACGTGTATGTAGACGATTGGAGTGCAGTAAAATGTAAAGGCGTTTTTGAAATTTTTGAAAGAGATGTCTGAAAAAACTAGATCAATTTATTATGCAATGCAATCCGCCTGTAAGTATGGTTGACCCGCCTGGTTTCACTTTTTTATGAGAACAGAGTTTACATAGTGTTTAGATCCTTGTTATCGACCGTCCGTTCAAAGGTATACAACCGCTAAGCAGGCAGCCAAAATTAATGGAAGGGGGGCGCCCACTGATTTATATCTGCGTGGACCTCGATGGTTTCGTTTCAGTGGTTTACTTTGTGTAGGATTTTAGTTAACAGTAAAACATCGGGCGGGTGTTACATTATGTTAATCATTTTGAAGTTACGTAACCAAATTGTTAGAATTCCTTTCGTCCTCACTTATAGTAACACTGAGAAATGTTCCCTCTAATACTCAACTCGTAAGGAAAATATTGCTTCAATTGCAATTAGGAATATGACCCGGAATGTACCCCGATTTATAGTAAACTACTCGTGGTTGGGCGCAGTTTAAAAAGTTTGACATAGTTGCTAATCATATAACCTAACTACTCAAAAAAGTTCCGTAATGCCACTGAAATCAACCATAGCTAACAATAGTTTGTCAACTGGTTACCGTCGGTGTTAAATTTCCAATTTTTTTATTTCCACCCGTAAGTGGAAATTAATCAACCTTTAAAATTAAACTACAACCCGGAAGTCTTTGCTGTCACAGAAAAATGCATGTTGTTATACTTGCAAGCGAAGACCTTTGCATGAAAATATACACGTGTCGCATAAACGTTGCTATCTTGCACGTGTCGCCGCGAAGTATCAAAATAATTGGTGTCAACTCATCGTATTTGCTAAGTACTCGTACATTTATTCCTTCTACAACCGTCAATTTATTCAGTTCTCTGTTTGATACTCCAATTAAATTGTCTGCGTCGGTTGTAACGGAATTAAATCAACAATCAAACGGTAGGTAAGTCATTCGAGCGGTATCACTTTATTTCAAGCCGATATCCGTCTGACGTGGAAATTTCTTCGCGCTCTGAGTCATTGGATGGATAAACTTTTTAAATGTTTTTCAGGTGACTTGAGAAGTCCCGGGCGTTGGCAGTATGCCCTTACGGAAATAGCCGGGGACGGGACGAGTCACATATTCGTATTGACGCTCGGTGCAAGCATGTGGTGGCAGCGTTTGTACAAATAATTTGTCGTGTTTGTAAATTATTGTGCACTAGAATGAACTGACTTAATACGAAATGTTGCCGTTTCAAAAATTGCACCAAAAATGTGCAGAGGGTTCAGTATTACATATTAGCGTAAGTTTTCGGTCACAAAATACGTCTCGACCGCGTACCTATGCGTCAAAATATTATTACGAGAACTTTTTGTGGCCGTTTCATTTTGCTAGTGGCACTGTCAATTGGTCCGTTATAATTGAGACGTTCTCGAACGGGTTCGATATGTATTTTGTGTCAAAAACTTATACTAACGGTAACGGCTCTGGTTTAGTTTTAAAATTAGTAAAATTGCATAATTTCGAATAGTTCAATTAAGGTGTGACACAAGGAAAAATCTTAGCTGGCAAACGCATAACACGCCACACACGGGCATTTTTGAAAATTATTATTTTTATACTATCCCAGTTAAATGTATGTTCTGATAAGGCTGTAAAATCAAAAGATTTAAATTATATTTTTGTAATTTACTAACATTAAGTTTTTCAGAAAAAATATATCTCATTGATAAATAAGTAGCCGTTACCGTTAGTATAAATAATTTTCCAAATTTTTTGTAAAACATGTATAGAGCAATTTTATGAATATTATAATAGAAAAAAAGTATAATTTAATTTGAGTCGTTGGTTACTATATTTTTAAGGCAGGAAGACGGTTGGACTTGAACTTCCCAACTCTGTTGAATGAATTAAAAGTTTGCAAATTTTAGTCTGCGGGCTGACCGTATTAAAATATAACAAGAAAACATAATAACTTTACATTTCAATAGATTATTAGTGAACTACTTAAGAAGATGATTTTATAACAACCATTTATTCAGCAACAATATACAATATACAATCAACAGTTTCAAATCTATTACAAATAAATTATACAAACACACATTTAATTTATTTTATAACATAGGTATATGACTGAACATATTAATTTTACACAATATGATTTTGTAACATTTACTTTTCATTTCTCATGCAAAGTCGAAACTTTAAAAACAAAGACAATTCATGTTTTGTTTTATTTCTACCAAAGCTTAACATTATCAAAGAAACTGACCCGTAATTTTTTGATAAATTTCATTTTAAGCTGGCGTGTTCTTTATAAATAATAACAAGACTACGTTCACACGAGCGTTCTGAGAAATCCTTATTACGAATTCGGCTCAAGTTAATTCGATTGCATTTTCCGTGACATTTGGATCGAAGCCAGATCTTACTGCACCTTTGGGACTTTACAATATCGCGTACTCGTAAACCGATTTCCCACTTAACTAATTGGAAAGTCTGACAGAAAGTTTACATCTTTAAATTACCGTTTTATTAGCTTTTCCACTTGAACCCTTAATGAGCCCTTTCTAAATTTGGGCAGGGATAATTTTATCTGATTGATAGAAATTAAAACTGAAATTGGGTTAGAGCAAGTCATATTTGGCCTCTTTACAGATTAAATAATTACCTACTTTTAAAGTTCACGCGATAAAATAAAAGAAGACTAGGTAAACATCAGCCAATAATTTATTTAGAAGCGAACAGTGATAGTAGGTATCTATTAATTCATTAGTTTTTGTCTTTTACACTAATAAGCCAATTGATGCACTTCAAGTATTTTGATAATTTATTTTTCATTTCGTGTAGACTGACTATACAATATAGATTAAAGTAATCATAAAACTTATCAAATCAACCAACGCGTTCAAAATAGCATGATACATTTCACTTTATTAACTCAATGAATGTAATTTAATTGACTGATAATTCCCTTTATTCATTAATCAGGAAGCTGTAGACTCTTGACTCGGCTCAGCCAGAAATTAGATTAGGAAAGAGTAAATTACAACAGCTGATTGGTTGTTAATTCAATATTTGAAGATAAACCCGACCCGGTGATAAGTTTAAAGCTAGATCAGATGTTATGTTATCAAAAGTAACTACTTACTAAATTTCAACTCCTTGTGGTACATTATAGTTTAGATTTTTTTTTATCGTGCCTATCAAAATGGAAATTAATTTATAATATGTAAATCTACCAAAAACGGAATTATTTAACCCTTACATATTTAGGCGAGAGACAACGTGAGCATTTTTTTCAATTTAGTTTTTTTATATAATAAATAAATTATATTGATGGGGTGCCCACATGTCCGCAATGCGCGCGAACTTTTATAAAAATGATTGGCTACATAAGCCACATGCGAGCACACGATCGTACCCTCGGAAGGAGTTGAAGCGGTCGCCATATAAATGGTAAATTAATCGTATTTATCAAGCGTCTTCTATTCGTTACTTACACTGTCGTATTGTTCAGTGTCAAAATCACTATACGTCAAAATATCAGTGCAACGTTTTTGCTGACTTAATTAGCGAAATTAATTTGACATGGAGTTGACTGGTGAACTAATTGACATATCAGTTGATTAGTGTTTTCATTGCGTTTTCAGGATGACATCAATGGAAACACTGTAAGATAACAACTTTCAGTTGATGAAAATACATTAATTTAATCTACAGCAATAATCTGTAGGGTATCAGTTAAAGTTATGATTCGTAAAGTTAGCCAAATTAGTTAGTTGTGTATTCTTATTTGTTGTGACATAAACATAATCTGTTAAAAATATGTAAGCCGGCTTTAAAAAGGTAAAGGTAAAGTAACGTAATTTCAATAAAATTTTAAACTGAAAGAAAATTAATTAAAACTAATTTTAAGATAGCGTTTGTGCCAGTGTTTGAAGATTAAAATTATTTTTAATATTAAAACTAATAGTATCTTGTGGTAGGTATAGAAAAATTCTCGACTTGGCAGTTAACGGGTTTGATGGTTCGGTTTTGGTAGATTTACACACTGTAACTCCATTCTCCAACCTATCAATTTGAGTGTGGTTTTATACATGTTTATTACCTCAGAACCATTTATAAATCTTTTCGTTATATAAATTTATAAGTGCGTAAATCGCTTGTATCTCGTACCTTACAGCATCGTGTTCAAAACCATAAGTCTACGCAGACGTTCCGCATTCCCAAACTATATTAGTACGCTAAGGAGGTGAGTTACCTATATTTATTGTTCCCTATTTTTATTTTGATAAGTTTGTCAAGTGACAGGTATCCGTTTGAGTGTTACGATGCCACAGACAGACAGAAACACACTCACATAGAGAGAAAGAGAGAGAGAGAGAGGGGGGGAGAGAGAAAGAGATTGACGTCACACTTAGGTATAACACCCCACTTTTTGCGTCAGGGGTTAATAAAAAGCAAAGGAACAATTCTCCGTACAGCAAAGTGAGGCCCGTAACTACGCCTCTCCTCTCGACATAGAGCCGTGTGCGTACGTGCGTGCTTGTGTGTGGCTTTGAATTATCGAATTTCTTCCTGATCTCGATGTGTAGAATTTAGTATTAATTATAATTAAGTAAGCGCAACTCTAACCATCATACCATTAAACTTTTAAAATTTTTGTATCTTTTTCTGCCGCGGTACCGCAAGAATTGATATGAAATGGCAAATGTGCTAATTTAAAGCGAAAAATAACGATGTTTACACACAGTAAAGAACATCAAAGGCCTTGTATAAAAGGCATTGATTGTCAAAGGCACTCACAGCTGATAAATAAGGCCTTTACGGGCTTTTGGGAATACAACGGAAATTGAACTCATGGTGTCCGTTTCCAGGGAGCGTCGAGCCTTTGAATACCTAATTCTATTGTTGTTATACTTGTAGGTTACTATATGACATACCTAGGTTACTTCTCTCAAGATATTTTGTTCTTAGTTCTTAGAGTTGTCCTAGCTTAATAGCTACTTTCAACCAGCGATATAAAGGGGACTTCTGAATGACTAATTCAATTAACCCTAGACCTACGGGTGCCAACCAGAGTTGCCAGTAAGGCAGTACCGCTCCAGTACGAGTGGCATCTATAGTTGTCCGGAGAGTTTTTTTTTCTGACATAAATATACCATATGTCTATGTAATAGGAAGTATAGTAGGTAAGTAAGCCAAAACATGCCCGTGTTGAGGAGTGGCTTGGCTTACAGGTCCCCGTAGGTAAAGGGTTAAATCTTCGTCAGTCATTGGGTAAGTAATCGTCATAACTTAGACCAAAAAAAAAGTCAAGGTGGGTTTCTGCGATTGGTAAAAGATGGCGGGTTATACTACGCCTTATGCCGTACAGTTGCACGCACACAATCACCCAACTTTGCTTAGCAAACTGGTTGATGCACGTACACGCGCATGTGGCAAGGCAGAGCTTAAATAAGCCGATCTCACTTCACCGATCGTATGACTACGGTTTGACTTTTTATTTGATCTATGACATTATGGAGAGAACTCATCGTCTCTTCATTTCATGGACAAGCGGTAGGAAAACAAACAACCTAACCTTACTACGTGTATAGTAGGCGGCAAATAAGTAAAACGTGGAGGGGATATGCACAGTATGAAAAACAACATCATTTTCATACTGCGCATATCCCCTCCACGTTTTACTTATTTGCCGCCTACTATACGTGAGTAGCGGAGTGGCAAGCAAAATGTTGTTAGTTCATTGAAGGACCTCCGCGAAGTAACACCCAGGCGGGTTACCATGACGTCTTAATGCGTTTCAATTCCGATTCAGCTTAGGTTCGCTCGCTGTCAGATCCATAGGTACTAAAAATCTAAAACCTAAAACCTTAAACCTTTTTTTTTCGAAAGCTAAAACCTTTTTTTTAACCTTTTTAAAAAAAAAAAAAAAAAAAAGGTTTTAGCTTTCATTTTTAGTATGGATCTGACAGCGAGCGATGAAAGCTAAAACCTTTTTTTTACCATCTTTAAAAAAAAATAAGTTTTAGCTTTCCCAGGGTGGGTCACCATGACGTCTTAATGCGTTTCAATTCCTATTCAGCTTAGGGTCGCTCGCTGTCAGATCCATACTAAAAATGAAAGCTAAAACCTGAACTGAGTTGGAATTGAATCACATTAAGGTGGTAAGGTGATTCAATAAAATCGGTAAGCATTTTAAAATATTTAAATTCCTGTAAGTGGTTTCAAGGTAGTACACTGTACGCTTTTTATGCTTTTATCGCAAACAAATAGTGCTTTTAGCGTAATTGTAGTGTTTTTTATCAATGGAACAAACAACTAGGTACCGATGTTAGCTCTAGATTGCAGTAAATGTACCACTAAATAACTTTTACTGTGCAAACACGTAATTGCTTGCAATTGTAAACTTATTTCGATACAATGTGTGCTTTTATAGTCCTAACGTAATTGTTGGTAAGTAGGTAGATAATGGAAGTAATCATATATACTAGCCAGCCATAGTCATATAAAACCATGGTATTTTTTGTCGAGTGTAGAGTAAGTGCTTTCATTTCTGCAATCCGAATTTTCAATAAACTTCCATTGGAAATTAAAATGTTGAATCGTAATAAATTAAAAATAAAGTTTCCTAATTGACAACATTTCATATTTCTGAGCCTATAATTTTAATGGTTCTCTGTATTTTGTTTGAAAAGATGAACATGCTGACAGTTAAATTTTTTCGCTAGGGCTCGTATTTAATTTATTAATTTGTGCTTATTCTAAAAGGGCATAACTCCAATACTATCACAGAATGCACACTTATCCCTTTGTCTTTTCTCTATAGAAAAAAAAAACTGACGTTAATTTCAAATTGTCAATGTCAGGCCCTATTCTCCAATATTCGATTTTCGAGGTTCGCTTCGTGCTGTTCCGCTCATACTAATAGTCATTATCTTGAGAGTGAGAGAGAAGGTGTGCAACGAACTTCGAAAATAGAATTTCAGAGTTGCCCCCCATGTACTTTGAAGTTGTCAAAAATACAAAATTATGATCGCTTATTTTTTCTCGTGAAAAAAGCAAAGGCGTTTCACCTATCCTGTGGTAGTATTGGTAAAATTAGGACATATTTTTATTTATTTTTTATTTTTAATAATAAGCGATATTAAAATTACCTATATACATATTGCAGTGATCAGGAGGCAAAATGCTTTCGAACCATATATACATTTTCAGGTGTTATAAAAATGAAATGTTGTCAATTTAAATGATTTTCAAATTATAAAGATGCAATGTGATGTAAACTGTGATAATGTAACACATTATGTATTTGTAACTATGTTAGTATTTAGTATGATTGCCAAAAATTTTATGCCTGTTCAGGCCACTAAATCTGTTTATCCTTATGTCCCTAACCTACACAGTTAAACAATATAATGTTCTGATGTTCTGATGATGATCAGTAATGTAAGATTCTAGGTTCACAGAAATATCAATAGTGACTAATCCCCTTATTCAGCATAAATGCTCTGTAGGCTTCTGCTAATTTAGCAATCGTTTGTCCATATCTCTCACTTTGACATTTACCTTTCACAGATAAGGACAAACGATTGCTAAGTTAGCAGATGAAGGCCAAGCTGAGCTTAATTTTATAAATTAATATTCATTTGTCTTTTATCTGTTAGGTAGGTACTTGAAGATTTTCTTTTGCCAGACGAAGTCGAAACATAATTGTACATTTTGCTACAACAGATGTTTAAGTCGTTATTAAGAAGGGGTTAAAAATATTTGCTACGTTATTAGAGTTGTATGTCAAGTTTTTATAAGATAGTTTCGTTTTTATAGAAATACCGGCCAAGTGCGAGTCGGACTCGCGCACTGAGGATTCCATACAAATTCGCTAAGTTATTATAAAATCCAGTATTAGCAGAGCCCTGCTTTTAAGCAAAATGTAGGCAGTGTGAGGTAATTTTATATTGGTTACCTACTTATATAGACAGACAAATATTAAATAAAAAAAACTACTTACTAGATCTCGTTCAAACCAATTTTGGGTGGAAGTTTGTATGGTAATGTACATCATATATTTTTTTTTAGTTTTATCATTCTCTTATTTTAGAAGTTTCAGGGGGGGACACACACACATTTTATCACTTTGGAAGTGTCTCTCGCGCAAACTATTGAGTTTAGAAAAAAATATCAGGAACCTCAATATCATTTTTGAAGACCTATCCATAGATACCCCACACTTATGGGTTTAATTAAAAATTTTTTTTCAGTTTCAGTTCTAAGTATGGAGAACCCCGAAAATTTTTAGTTTTTTTTTTTTATTTTTGTGTGAAAATCTTAATGCGGTTCACAGAATACATCTACTTACCAAGTTTCAACAGTATAGCTCTTATAGTTTCGGAGAAAAGTGGCTGTGACATACGGACAGACAGACAGACAGACAGACAGGCAGACAGACGGACATGACGAATCTATAAAGGTTCCGTTTTTGCCATTTGGCTACGGAACCCTAAAAATCATTTTAGCAAAAATAAGCCCACATAGACTATACTGACGAGCAAATACAACGGGTCACTTCATACAACTTTGTAGTACGGGAATTGACCAGGACCAGGACAGGACCAGGACAATTTACAAACGGAAGTCTCTATCTAACACATAGGGTCTGAAAGAGACTTCCGCTTGTAAATTGTAAATTGTAGCTTTATAAAATAGGGCCCTGTTATTTTTGCAAGGTAGTGTAGATTACACTTATGTTGTTCTTTGATGTGATATCAAATATCAAAGTGCCAAAGGAAAGTAATGTAATGCTACACAATGCTACACATACTAACATAATCTTGCTAAGCGTTCACTCCAATAATATTATCGCATGCCGGACTGACTTAATAGAATTTGGCTTTGTACATGCTCTGAAAATTTGCATATAAATTAAGTAAATATTGCATTTATTACAGAACGTAGTTACAAACTTGAACCTTGTGAGTACCAAATATCAAACGTTAATCTCTGCAAATTCAATACAACTTTGTTCGCAAAGTTATTAAAACAAGTTCATAGATGGCATTGTCAAGCTTCGGTCGTTTTAAATTCATTGGCTTATCTCCATTCTTTTGTTTCAGGTACGTATCGCCTTTTCAGAGGCAGTCGCAAGCGCAATTGAATTAGTTCCAGCGGAGCAAGTGTCAGGTAGGTGCACAAATAAAATGAAACACCAGTTTTAACCCTAATAAATGTATACTTACTTCGGAGTATGTATATATACTGTAATTCTAACTTGGAGAGTATTGGTATCTGCGGAAGTTACTCACACATAAATTATTTAATAATAAACCTGTATTCTGACCACGCATCCGCCATCCCTTTGATATTACGGATATCTATGAGCGGTGGTGCTTGCTTTACAATCGGGCCACTTGCACGTTATCTAAAAAACTTTATTAAAAACAACATAGTAGAATGGTCAGCTTTTTGCACAAGACGTTAGCACGCCAAGTACCAAACAACTTAAAACGAGGGAAAAATATAGGGTACACCACCATACCAAATACCATTTTAACAGCAGGTAGACAACAGAACTGATACGAAATTTAAAATCCAATCAGAGAGAGAGAGAGAGAGAGAAATATTTATTTACACACATTCGATACACTGAGATATAAAACAAGGAGAAGTACAATATACTAAGGAATAGTACCGATATGGTGTAAAATGGATCCCACTCAGCATAATGTTGCGGCAAGCCGCAACGCTGTTTTTCAATCACTAACCCGATTGGTAAAAGAACTATGACCAATAACTACTCTTACGACAGATGGGTGGGTAAGTTGGTTAAATGTCCGTGCTGACCACTGAAGGGACTACATAAAATACTTCGGACCGGTCTTCGGACACCTCAATCCATCGTGTGTGTGAGGCACACAACTCACGACACTGCAGCTCTTTTATTTACGCACATTTTAAACACAATTTCTTACTAAGATCACAGAGTTAAATGTCGCATCTTACAAACAATGTAAAATCTTGTTACCTTTGGCACTGTCTACCCCGTAAGGGTTAAAGAGGTGATTTATGTATGTTTGTGTATATTACCTATAGGTTAGTACGCAGGTGAAAAGGTTTTTAGGAATGTTTTATTTCGGTATATTCTGTTTTGTCCGTAAGATTAAGAACGTAATTCAACGTAGGTCTCGGAACAATGTATTGTATGTATTGTGGTCCTGGAGGACGTGGGCGACTGAAGTAGGTAAGTAAGCTTCTGAGAAATATAAACTCAAACACTTTCCCACTATACTAAAGATAAACGGAAATAAAGAACAATTTTATTTTTAGCATAGACGGATTTAGTATGAATTATAGGATTTACGGATATTTTGGTGTCTATGGCGCTTAATATTAATGTTTAATATTAATGCCTTTACAGACATTTATTTGAATAAAAAGGTACGTACTCTCCGTGAGCTCTTAGAACATCATTTGGGTTTGTCATGCTGTCTCACTCACTCTTATGGGTTTGATACTTGAATCGGCCGATTGTACCCGAAACCTGAATAGTATTCTAAGATTATACTTAATCGTGACTGACTTGATTGATGGACAACGCACAACTTAGGAGTAGTAGAGGCAGATGTACTAGGTACTTTTAAGAATAAGCAAGTATTAAAATAAAATAAAATAAAATAACAATCGTAGGTACTTGTTTTTTCGACAAATTACGACACATTTCTGCTATAGACGTAATTGGACGTCCTGTTGCTAGGCTGGCTGGCTGCTCTTGAACTCATCAAAGTAATATACTTCGAACTAATATTATTACATCCGATATTATTTGCTTCTGGTTCGGATCTGTACTTACCTGATCCTGATATTCTTCTGATAGCCCTAAATAACTTATATTTAGTTACTTCGCTTGACTTAATTCATTAGAATTAACGGATTAGACACAAATCTAATATTTTTGAACACTTACGCTTGACACTGGCACAAAAACAGACAGAAGTAAAGTAAATAGGTGAGAGTCCGTTTTGGTCGTGACCACGTTTATCTCATTTGGTGGTTTGAAGTTTTTAACATAATTAATGTCGATGCATTCGCGTAAATTTCTCGTTTAATGTGAAAAAAATTGGCAGCGCCACCAGCGGCTGGTGACTGAGAATTGCTCTTATACTGTTTGATTGTTTGATTGACTCATCAACGCTAACGCGGCCGAGATGTTTTTTTGGCACAAAAAAAATCTCTTTGGTCAAATGAGCCCACAAAACACTTAACCGGCGGGCTAAGTTGACCGTATAAATTTTTCCGTTGGTGACTTGACCCAATACTTAAGAGGGTGCATCCGTACTGAGCTCGCAACGTCGCATTTTTGGTGATTTTTTGCGATTATTTCACAGAAATTGAATGAAAGTTTCAAATATCCGTCTGTAGTGCACTTCGTTTTTAGTGTATTAATGTGTCCAATGCAATGGTTAATGGTGATGGACTTTTATTTTCGTATAAAAGGGATAAAATACTAAATCTCCTTTAATAAGAAAATAAAAGTCCATCACGATGAATTATTGCATTAGACACATTAATACACTAAAAACGAAGTGCAATACAGACGGATATTTGAAACTTTCATTCAATTTCTGTGAAATAATCGCAAAAAATCACTAAAAATGCGACGTTGCCAGCTCAGCACGGATGCACCCTCTTAATCTGTTAGCTGAGCATCTGGTGATTGACGGAGCTCCGCAGCTCCATTTCCTGGGTCCATTCGGGCAACTGAAGATACCAAACTAACCTAATCTTCCTATTTTTGTATTTTAAACCGTTTGTGGTCAAATTAGATCAGAAAGCACAGCCCGCGGGCCGAGTTATCCGATTAGTGTTGGTCAAGTCATATACGAAAAAAAAACCGGCCAAGTGCATGTCGGACTCGCGCACCGAGGGTTCCGTATCATTATCTATAAATATCTATAAACCAGTGTAAGCAGAGCCTTGCTCCAAAGCAAAATGTACGCAGTGTGGGGTCACTTTATATTGGTCACTGATATATACAGACATACATACATATTTACGGTTTTCACAATTATTCCTTAATCTGTGCTATAAAACCTACCTTCATACCAAATTTCAAGATTCTGCGTTCACGGGAAGTACCCTGTAGGTTTTGATTCCCTTGAGAGTTGCGGAAATTTGCGGCATAAACGGCTGTATCTTTTGATTGCGTTGGCTTAGAAGTTTGATTTTTTTCACAGCTCCAAGGGGCAGTGGACCTGAGTATTTGATATAAATTTCAGCTTCATACCTCCACGCGTTCCTGTGAAAAAGGGTCTTGACAGACGGACGGACGGATGGACGGACAACAAAGTGATCCTATAAGGGTTCCGTGTTTTCCTTTTGAGGTACGGAACCCTAAAAACAAAGTGGGCAACTCAGCCCGTGGGCTAAATGATCTGTTGACTCATTTGTCCACAAAGGCAAAAAGATATACTGAGTTGTACCAAGTTATTTTAACAATAACCTCAATTATAATATGTCAAAATCTATGTTTATTGTTACAGTAACTTTGGTGCAAGTCACACTAAACACCGACCGAATGCGGCTACGACGGCTGTTTTACCCCCGTTCGTGCGTCGTCACGGGGCTGTCATAGATTCTTCCTAAAAAGTTCTGCGCACTACGGGCACGTAAGGACACCATTATCGAACTAAATGGGTGACCTTACTTTGTTACACCGCTAGCCGTGCTCGCGTTGAATCTCGTTTAGGGCCTACAATGCACCTGTAATCCTCTTATGTCAGTGATTGCTTTACTTCAGGTGACTTTTATGCTATCGTAGGCCCCCCATGACACAAAAATTAAAATTGTATAACTTACTAAGGAAACTTTAGCCATACCTAACTGTTTTTTAACTTCTTACGCAAAAAGAGGGGTGTTATAAGTTTGACGCTGATCTCTCTCTCTCTCTCTCTCTCTCTCTGTGTGTGTGTGTGTGTGTGTGTGTGTGTGTCTCTGTTTAGTAAAAATCGGTATAACAGTTTGAAGAATATTCAGCTCTTTTCCAAAGTGATGTAACGCATTTTCGGCAAAAAAAATGTTTTTTTTTTTTAATTTACGGTTATATTACTCGATTAATGCTTGGATTGGAGGGTTTATATTTTTTTAATTAATGTTATTAATGTTGGTATCTATATCTTACGTCTGGATCTGCATAAAAACGATATCCTATGTTAATATTGGTAGAAAAAAATATCACTGTATGATTAGGTACGAAACATAGCAAACAGCTTCTATCAAGTTAAGCTTTTAAAATAAAATTAATTACATTACAAGAGTTAAGTTCTCGCCGACATAAAGTTTCAAAAAGATTTTATATTTGAGCTTGGACGAGTTAGAGAAGATTACTTGTACGAAAATTGTTTGCAGGGAATCGCGAAAATCCTCTATTTTGAATAATTAATAACGTGAATCAAACTTCATTAGAATGACTGCTGAGATTGATTACATCATTAGGTATTAAAAATATACTTTAATTTAAATAAAAAATCAGTTTTATGAGTGTGAAACCGTTATGTAGGGAAATAAGGAGTGTTTTTTAAACGGTTGTTATGTAGCCTAAAAATTGGCCAAAACTGGTTCAACAGAACCGTAAGAATATAAATATATTTCTCTGCTTTTATTGCCAAATGAATTAGATTCCAATTAAAGTAATACTTATAAAGCAAAATAAAATATAAGACATTGAAATAGTCATCCCTCTTGTGTTCCTAATTCCTATTACTTGGTTTGTAGGTGTTATGTTAGGGCGTGTAAATAGCCAATTTTGAATTTAGCGGAAAGCCGGGAGTGCGCTGATGCCTAAAGGATATACTTTTGACAGTGCAGAGGCACTCACCTGTAGGGCGTACTCCTGGCTGCGTAGTTGGAGCGAAGGATGGCCATGCGGGTGCAGAACTTGATAAACTTGAGGAGCGGTAGAAATAATACGTAGAAATATACACGTAGCGGTATTCACGTCGTGAGATGAAGAATTATTGACAGATGATATTTTTCTTTATGTGTGCCATAGAGCACCCCTGCACTGCATGTAACCAAAAGAGGTTTTTAGCGCGCGAACAGTAGGTGTAGGCTGTATTCAAACGCGGCTCGCTCCTATTTCTGAGAAACAGGAAATGTAGGCAATCTATTAGTTTAATTCTTTGTGCTAATACTTCAATAAATGTAGCATCAGAAGTATTTTGCGATAAACTTAGTCAAGACTCGTCAAATAATAACAGTTCGCGCTTTATGCGATGGCAAAGGTCAATATATCATCCATATTGCAGTGCTACTGACCCCAGCTTTGCTATTTTTACCCACAAGATTGCTTGCAGACGGTTGAATATTGTTCCCTGGTGTTTTATTATTACGACACTCGGAGCATTTTATTGTGTCTCTGACGTCACAGAATTTCACGGAGGGTGCTAAACGGAATGAAACAATTATTATCATTATTTTTATCATTTTATTCTTTGTTCGTCTTCGATTTATCGTGGCGGTATTACGGTTTCAGCGTGCACAGAGCACAAAAGGACGTGACTTTGAATAGGAGAATCACTTAGCAATGATACAGATTGAAAAAGGTTATTCCGAGTTAAGTTCTCTAAAGGGCAAAGCTTCAAGGTTTGGGTTGTATCTTCTACCAACGAAATAAAGTACGTCATCAATTTACATCTTAAAAGAGTCTCCGCTGTCTCAGACGATCCCAGGTATTTTAGGATTTGCATCGTAACGGTACCCACGTTCGTTTACATCACATTGAAATTTATGAGATTTTGAATGATATTTTGATACTTACTCAGTTATTCTATATTTTTACGTTGTTACCTACAATATTGGATGGATACCATAAAGAATACCTGTGTCGATTCAAAATCACCAACGATGCTCTATGCCCTTGTGACGGAACCAGCCTTCAATCAATTGATCATCTCCTAAAACACTGCCCAAAATTTTCTTCGCAACGACTTAATCATGAAATCATCTTTAGCAACTTTAGAATAGACCCGTACATCTTAACAGAACTCATCTCAAAAGAAACGACGTTATCATCTTTTGAAAAATTCACTAGCATA
Source organism: Pandemis heparana (assembly GCA_963854515.1). Taxonomy (NCBI): domain Eukaryota; kingdom Metazoa; phylum Arthropoda; class Insecta; order Lepidoptera; family Tortricidae; genus Pandemis; species Pandemis heparana. The sequence continues at coordinate 4,862,262 of OY978010.1, forward strand.
ATAATCAATAGTCTTATAAAGTTCAACGGCACATAGTACCCACCTATATTTTAATATTAGTACCAAGCGAGCATTACAATCATCTTCACAAATCATTAACAATCCTCATGTCACTCATAAACATTACATAGCATCACCGACCTTAAGTCATATTAGTTTATTTTAATTACAGCACTAACATCCTTGTCCATTAGTTCATGGAATCGCAGTCGCCCGTACCTCTCGCGAGAACTGCGATTTGTTCATTATCGTACAAAAAAAAAAACATCTACAATATTGTTGGTGCCTAATAGTGCACTATAATTACTAAGAGATTAACTTATGTCTGTTGCTTTGTTCCTGTAAAACAGTGTTTTCAAAGTGTGGGTTGCGACCCCCCGGGGGGTCGCGAGACCTATCCAGGGGGGTCGCGAGGCTCAGCTGAAAGTATTGTGACTAGATGAAATGATTTTGTTTTCAAGGATGTACATTTTAATCAATCAATCTTAGACAAATAATACATTGTGGTTTGTCGTCCGTAACAGAAAAACGGTATTTTAAATAGTTATAGTCATATTTTCTATTCTTCTTCTTTTTAGGCTCACTGCCAGATGTTGATGTTAATCCAGACGTTGTAGGCATCGATTATCTTTTAGATACCTACTTTTCCATTTCGTCGCAAAATAATCTCCAAAATAACAGCTGCCTTTTAATATTTAAAAAGGGGTAGGTACTAGGTAGGTTGCGAAACAATAAGTACCTTCTGAATACTTGTGATAAATATAGGTTGCGTTCCAAAACGCATGAATGATTGAATATTAGAAGGGTGCGTTCCTAATCTGTTAAAATAAAAGTTGGGTTCTAAGGTTAATCGTACAAATTGGGTTTTGGGGGGTCGCGAAGGAATTTTGATGGTCATTAAGGGCCGTGACGCCAAAAACTTTGAAAAACACTGCTGTAAAATAATAAATACAGAAAATAGGCCAGTTCCTTATCCCTTGACAATTTCTCACAACACCAGTATAATCCTCAAGGAATACATACATGCATACATATCGTCACGCCTCTTTCCCACAGGGGTAGACAGACTACTTTGTTCCACTTGCTACGATCCTGACATACCTCTTTCGCTTCATCCGCATTCATCAATCACCAATAAAAATAATAATAATCCTCAAGGAATATCTCTGTCAAATATAAAGTTTCTATATCAGCTCGTCTACTAAGTATAAAATAATTCACTTCGTTTTCTACCCCGAACTAATTTAAGAGAAAATAGTGCACCTTTATAACCCATAACAAACACATCCTCCAGTGGTTCAGGCTAGGCGTTGTCTGTCAGTCAGTCAATCACATTAATCTGTTATACGTACAGAAGATAGGGTACTATTCGGTATTCCGTCGAAATTGGCAATCTTCGTTCAGCAGAACGTTGATCGACAAGGTTGTTTCCTATCACTTCCAAATCTTGAAGCTACAGGTTACAAGGTGTTTTGGTGAACGTCAACAAAGGTTATTAAAATGAACGTGACATTTTAAAGTATAAGATTGAAAACTTTAGTATAGATATGTCCCTAAGATGGCTCCAGAAAGCCGGCGCGTGTTTTATTACTTTTATTAGATGTATAATCTTCTCCCGGCTTCGTTTTTATCATCAGCTCGTTATTGCCCTTTCATGATCGTAATTGTTGTACAATTTCCGCCAGCACGGTTTTTCCTGCGACACGCTTCCTCACAAGATAGCTGTAATGAATCCCCTATTAGTATACTTTTGAAATAGGCAGAGGTATGTCAGGATTGTAGCAAGTGGAACAAAGTAGTCTCTGCCTACCCCTGTGGGAAAGAAGCGTGACGGTATGTATGTATGTACGTATGAAATAGCCATACTTAATCTGGATTAAACACATTGTTTAAGTCCGTAATTGTTTGGTTTTCCTGACTGCATATAAAGTTTATATGGTACCAATACCAAGCAAATTCATTGATTTAATGAAATCCACAACTGTGTTAGCCTGGGCTACCCCTATTGCTCAAGGTCATCTAGATATGTGTAGGTAGCACCAGGGTTTTACTACATTAAGTAATTAATGAAAAGCCTCGCTATAATGCTAGGTGTCCTGGAGCACTTAAAAAATTGACCTTAACTACCATCACTACATAGTACCACTACTACATAAAACGAAGTCGCTTTCCGCTGTCTGTCTGTCCCTATGAATGCTTAAATCTTTAAAACTACGCAACGGATTTTGATGCGGTTTTTTATGAGGTTTCATTGATTCAATAAGAAAGTTTATTTACATGTATAATTCTACGCAGACGAAGTCGCGGGCAGGAGCTAGTAACTAAATAAGAAGGAAAATACCAATCGAGCTTAACTTAATCACAAATTCTGAAAGTTTTCTCCGAGTCCTGTGAATAATTCATAACTGTTTAAGTAGTTTTAAAACCGGTGCATTTCCGAGGAAAATTTGACATTTTCAGCAAAGCTTGCTGCTTTCTTTAAATTAAGAACGTGTTTGCGACTTTTTCCTAAAGTGGTTCTGACTTCTTCAAACACAGATTTGCCCACTGATTTATGTAAATTAAGGTTACGATAGACCTACATGAATCTCTTTACCACTACGCGTCTGTCATGTTCTTTGACACCATTCCATTTCGGCTTCGAAAGTCAAAGGCACGAAACCTTTGCCGGGTGATCCAGTAAACACCCCGTGTCAGAAACAGCAGCATGTCACGGCATGTTCCGGAATAAGGTAGTTGTCTCCCTCCAATAATCGGCAAAAAGCTAGTAGCGCTAGTTACAGTAAACCCTACCGCAGCTCCCCTTAGTTTTTCGTCGTCACAGTGAACAATGCGATCTACTATTAAAAAATGTATCTCTTGTAATGATAAGGAATCTACATTCTGTGTCTTCAACGTTCCTTGAGCGAGAAAATTGTTGATAGCTAGCTGTTTTCTCGTCAGCGGTAGGACAGCTGCCTAAAGCTTTGGAGTCGGCTCACTGCGCATTCCGATATCCGTAGTCATTACAGCTACGACTGCGCTAGAGGATTGACAAAGTTCTGACACGCCTGACATTTTGCGAGCAGAATTATACGCAGAAACTTTACAATTACTTTCCAAATAAATAATTGTACGCTAAAAATAAGACGAAACTTCACAATTAACAGTAATTCTCGAAATACGTTGTATCTATTCTATAAGTCTTCTCGGGTTTTTTTGTAAAACTAATTCCTTAGGTATTCCTATTTTTATTCTGCGACGTACCAATGAAATGTTATGACGTCTGTTTTATTACAAATTCTCGCAAGTGAAACACATTTTTTCACTCAGGATACGTTATCGTTTTAGCATCGTAAATATTCTCAAAGACAGACGCCTTGATGGCGCTCCCACTTAAAGCACAAAATTATTAATGCTCTGTGTCTTCTGTTTATATAAAACAAGTAAATACATTTTTCTTAAATATAGACTTCCCATCATATCATCTACATACATTCATGATATTAAATTCAACGCTAGCGTGACTACTTTGCATGACTTGACCTTACGATTCTGCGGAGTAGCAAAATAAGGATTATCCGTTTATTTAGGCGCTACTCAAATAATAAATGGTACCTACAGAATTTGAGTCGAATCTCTTCTGTCGGCGAAGTTACCAATGCGTAACCATAATGTAATGCGTAAACGTTGTACAATTGTAATTCAAGTCAATAAAATCCCAGTATTAATCAAATTGTAAACATATCGTCGACCAATTCCTAAATGTCTAAACGAAACCAGCCGAGTAAACGGCGGGTTATCAAATGCCGAAAAGTGCCAATAATCCAGAGAGCGTTCATGTGAAATCAGCCGGAAAACATTCGGGAGATGTCCTTGCATGCTATTGTCGTAAATTGAAAGTCAAATGGTTCCACAATTTTTCCGTTCACCGTATCGCTAAGTCAAAGTTTTCATAAGTCCTTTGTTGTTGTAGAGCCGGTTTTTCATTCCCAGTTTAAGCTCTTTTTCTACTATCTACAGAATGATCAAGGGATTTGAAAATGTACCCTGTTAACTGAAGTAATCCGGTGAACGAGAAAAAAATAACGAATAAACTTTATATCTTTACCTATTATAATATATTAAATGATCCCTATTTCCCTTGGCATCACGCGTAAAAGGCTCCGATTTCGCTATTTTTTTTTGTTGTGTTTGTTATAAATTGTCAGGAGAAGGTTTTTATGTACAAATGCGGAGTGCGAAATAAGGAACTATTTCAATTTCTTAAAACCTTTTGTATGCAAATAGGCGAAGTTTGGCAAGTACGTGTCATTCAACTTAATTTAGACTCATTATATTCGCCAAGGCTAACCAGTTCTTTATGAATATGACCTAGTGTCAATGATATGCCTGCTATTTATAAACTACCAGGCCGGGTTGGGATCACGCTTTGTTCCTGAGTTTTCGGATTTAAAATGAGGGTATGCCAAAATTGAACTATCGTGACGCGTAGGAAATAAGAGATGCGTCACTAATGTCTAGTGCCTCCCATGATCCAAGAAAACAAAGTCCACGCTGCGGGGCTACTCCGAAAGTCGAAGTTCGGATCATAATTATTGTCTCTCTCACTCATAAACTAATGCCTTTTAGTGTGAGCGGAACGGCGAAAAATAAACTTCGAATTTCGATTTTCGAAGTGTGGTCTGGTCTTGTGCTTAAGCCACAGTAAAGTTGCCACTTTAGGGTGCGACCAAACCGCCGCGTATACGCAGTGACGTGTCGTATGCGTCACGTTTTCTCACCGTTTCTTCATACATTTTGTTGCGATTCCGTAACGTCACCGTTTTGTAAGCGGCGGTGTGGTCGCACCCTTATACAATAGTAACCAATCAAACACTGTTTTCAGTCATGCAGAAAATAATGTATATTAGGTTTTTGGGGACGGAAAATCGATCTAGCTGGGTCTCATCTTTGGGAAAACACTGTTGTTCGGTCGCCCAGGTACTTGATAATTGGAGGAATCGCTACTATATACCTACTTGTAATTCCTTTAATCCGTAAATGTTTGCTTGTTATTGGAATCTTGTTAGCCATTTCTTGTAGCTTTCTTATTCTTACCCTGATTTTTTTGCTTGCTTGTTATACAACTGCTTGTCACATAGCCGTCCTTAAAAAGTAACAATAACGTTCCAAAATTAAATGATACCTCACAAAATTATTAGCGGCGTTACGAACGACCCTTTCTTCAAACAAAACAATCGTGTTTGCGTATAAAATGGCGCTTAAAAATGCGTTAAAAATTATTATTTTCAATTTTACAGCGGTTTTATTTTCATTTCCATTAAAGAGCGCTATTGTAACAATGAAATGAGCGATGACGTAAAGTTTTTACAGGAAAAATGTAAAAATGTGATTGAGTTTTGTTCTCATTCTATTAGCCTGTATAGAGTAGGGGAAAGTGGTCACCATTCGTACACACACCTTATCGTTGAAAAATGGCTATAACTCTTTAACATTTTGACATAATAATTTCGGACTTTTATCTAAAAATAAAAATAAATAAATATCTTGGGACAATTGACACCAATTGACCTAGTCCCAAACTAAGCAAAGCTTGTGATATGGGCACTAGACAACGGATAAACATACTTATATAGCTAAATACATACTTAAATACATATTAAACATCCAAGACTCGAGAACAAACATTCGTATTTTTCATACAAATATCTGCGGATCGAACCCGGGACCTCAAGCTTCATAGTCAGGTTCTCTAACCACCAGGCCATCCGGTCGTCAACACCCCCCCCCCCCGCCGGCACACACAACAATACTACAACAACTGCAATATTTTTGTTACACTTTACACTTAGATACATAAACTAGCTAATTTGACAATTAAATAAAAAAATGAAATCTAAAAAGTGTACGAATGGTGACCACTTTCCCCTACTTATCTCACTGTAAGGGTCATGGTCTGGTCTGCCTTCTTTTCGCGTTTTTGCTTGATGGTAAATACCTACCCGTGGACACGCGTTACACTAGACGATTGCAAATGCGTTGCCAGCCTTAGAGAGCTAAGATAGACTACCTCATATGCCAGTAATTTCACTGGCTATCTTACACTCTACGCGAACACAGCAGCGCAAGCACTAAGAGAAGCACTAAGTAAGATAGTGGTAGCTATCCGAATAGACCTAGTACTAGGTCCTACCATTCGCTTCTTGGATTTTTCACGCTGATGTTATTGAAACTGGGACTTACTCTTTGTCGGTCCCTCGCTTAATACTCCTCTCATCTTTCCAAAGGTTAACTGGTAGAGATCCCTTATAGGGATAAGTTCGCCTTTGTGCATAATATCTAATGTATTTTTTTTTTGTGATTTGTGTCTGTTTCGTTATATTTGTACAATAAAGCATTTACTTACTTACTTACTTAGGCACAACTTTATTATTACTACTGGCTGTTGTTAGAACATTGTCTGAGTGTCGTGGGAATTCTGTGCTATCCCCCGGATAAAAGTAGCCAATGTAAATGGGGCTCTCTTGAGTTTCATCGATAGAATTAAAGTACCTACAAAATAAGAGTTTTCATTCGTAATATTATAAATGGGATGTGAACCGCGATTACCTTTATAAGTTTCTATTTTCATGCAATGCGTAGTATTCGTAGATAATACGAATATAATAAAACTGAAATTTAAAATAGAGTTGGTAAAATCACATGAGTTTATTTATATTTAAAGTTTACCAATTAAATTCAATTAGCGCACAATTTCTTTTGAGAAGTAGATAGAACAACAGCACACTCACAAACTTTTGCATTTATAATAACAGTAGAATTCAAGGTATAAGATGAGTTAAGAGCCCTTTATTGTGAACGTAGGTTGGTTGTAAAGACTTTTGACGTGCTTTGGGAATTAATTATTCTTATGATGCCTTTGGTGAGTTCTTCAGATGTATGAAATGTTAAATATTTTGTGTACGCACCAACGTCAAGAAATCTAAATGTAAGCTCTCGTGAGACATGATTTTAATTAAAATCTTGTACGATCTGACTAATTTCAGTCGTTTTGGTGACCCCTCGGCGAGTGCGTTTATGGTGGAGTTAGTTACCTATTGCCCACATTAGCTAACTAAATAATCGGATCGTTCTCAACTCATTTCGCGCGTAGAGCCGTTTAATTCCTTATTTAGTTTCTAGAAATAGTTAAAACTACTTCAATACCAACCGTATTCAGAATTTGATACCATGCGCTCAAAAATGTAGGTACGTATAATTTTAAAAGTTTATAATTTGGACAAATAACTGATAATTTGAAAAAAATTTGTATGACACCAAAACAAAACAAAGTCAAGTACACTAAACGCAAGCTATGACGCTTACAATTTGCAAACATACAACACTATGCCGTCAAAATAAGTCATATCATAGTGTTACTTTGATTTCTTCTGCTTCAGCGTGCCATAACCTAACGGATGTCGGCGATCACCATGCGAAAGTCTGTGTTTCACCACTTTACCTAGAGTGGCAACGCCAACGCCTGCAATATCGGTCCAAATCCTTGTGTTATCGCAACGATGTTCTAGAGGGCTATTCTGACATTCGAAGTTCGTATTATACGGTGACTCTCCAATCTAAATAATAAACATTGCTGTAAGCGGAACAGCACTATACGAAATTCGGATCTATAACTTCAGTGTATAAGGCCTGGGTCGTTCCTCTACCTGGAAAAAACCATCTATTGTTTCCTCGATTATGTTATTTATATTGCATTATTATTATTGGGTATTCCTGTAGATATGTCCAAAATTGATCTCAATTAAGTACCTACTTAATATTTAACTAATAATTATTCAAGGTTGTTACAATATAATAAATATCTGTACATTTTTGCGATACTAATTTTTTTTTATTTATTTAGGAAACAAACGGTTACATTTTAATGTTGTAACGGACAATATATGTTCATAAAAACCAACGGTTCCATAAATTATAAACAAACTTAGGAATCATGCCTGCGCTAACAAAACAGTTTTACCTACACATACATTGATTATGCCTCAAGTCACAGACTACCTACCTAGTCTACTTTAACAGGGTCTGGGTCTGGTGTATAAGTTTTTTTCTTCAGTTCAATAATTTATGCCATAAACGGCCATGGAAATCGGCAGCCATTTTCTTTAATACTTAGACGCTACGAACTTAAGCGTTGAGCCCTGATTTTTTTTTCCTTTGCCCTAATCTTTAAACATTATTCACTGTACATAAGCCGTCCGCCCGTGATTTGCAAATGTTAATGATACCCCAGCGTATCTTTTATTGGAATCTTAACTATTTTAAACTAACCTTTCTAAAGGAGGGGTTCTTGATTCACCTGCTTTTTCCGTTTTTCACTAATTAGGTATTTTTAACTGTTAATATATAGATAGATAATAATAATTTTGACAAACTTAAGTAAACAAAGAAAGAAAGAGAAAGTTTATTCATAACAATAAAAAGCAATATAAAAAAGTACGTACGGAAATTTCAAGCACCATAGTTTTTCTTTGACTTTCCTTATTTATGACCTCAAAAGTATTGATTAGACATTTCATTTTTTATACATGTTTATTTGCGGAATGCTCTCTCTTTTAACTATTGCTTTATCAGCCATATGGCATAATGTACACCCAACATCAAGTCAATCCGACTACTTAAAGTGGGTCTGAATTGCGAAATTGGACCCCTACACATACTAACATGGGAAGCTAAATAAAAACATGTAAAAAACAGCAGGTTCTTCGCAAGCTTCGAATAAATTTCTCAATTCTCTAGTACGTAGGGGTGAAATATCTAAGTTGTTTATTCTAAGCAACTTGTGTTGAATAGCAGCAATAACAATGCGTAGTAAACCACGATGTTCACTCATGCGGGATGGCTGCCCATTCCTTTGCCCTGTTCCCCTTTAGGGTTCCGCATACGAGGGCCTAAAAGGGTCGTCTATCTGTCAGTCAGACGCTTCCAACTTCTAAACGAAATGAGGAAGGTACTTGTCATTCACAAATAAACATGTAAATTTCTGACCTACAGATGAAAATCGGCGTGAATGTAAATTGGAAATGGGTTCAACGTAAAAGCAATTTATATAATAACACACAAAAACAGAAAAAAATATTGTGAAAATTATTTTGTAAGGTCACTCACTAACCTTTTTACATATCATAATCAGATCATAATTGGATTGGGCTGTTTACATTATTCCACGTAACTATTCGCTCTTGATCAATTATTATAAGTTAACGTTGTATGAAGAAGTTAACTAACGCGACATAATCCAATAACATCCGTTAACACTATTACTCTTAATTAGCTCTGTACGAGTCGCCGTTGCTGTCGCAGTCCAATTAATTCAGAGATAAAAAAAAACAGTCATTGTACAAGCTTATCTCAGATATGAGTCAATCTTAAGGTCACCAGTCACCACGGCAAAGGGATAGTACAATGTCATATTTTTTTTGACTCGTTTCTTTATCTTCGCCAAATTAAAGGTCAAACAATGTACCTACGCAATAATTGCAGATAATGCGGATGATAAAAATCTTATCCGATTATAACTTGAAATATTGATGTAACTAGTAAATTTTAAACGTAATAATCAGGTGTAATGTGGTTGTATGTTGTGAGTGTAGAGCGGTGGCGCGGCCGATAAGCGCGGTCCGGGCCGGGTCGGCGGCAGCGGCGGCGACCGCGGCAGTCGTAACCGGCTAGCACGCGTGGCCACACGCGCCTCGGCCCGCTGCCCGCGCTCGCGCCCGCGTCCGCGCCCGCGCCGCTACCCTCGCGAAAACACCTCCCAACCCCGCCAACTGCCCTCAGGTAAAAACCGATCTCGCACCGACACCACTCCTTAAACCCTCGCATCATCCGAACTACCACCTGTCAGGCCACAGATAGTTATCTAATTTTAAATGACAACTAGCCAATTTATTTTTAGTGCAAACAAAACAAACTATTAGTCGTGTTTCTCACTTTCGGCAAGATTACAGCGGCGGTGACAGACACGCGGCCTTTAGTGTTAAACGACGAAATTAAAAGTGGATTTCAGCTGCGCATTGTTTTCAAACGATGCTGAAAATGACAACGGATACTTAAAATACGACATTGTAAACTACAAGTAACTAATATTAAGACCTACTACCTTATTTACGGAATTCATTTACATTTCCAGCTATCCCCCGAAACTGCAGTGGACCGGCATCCATCTTAATTTTCGGGGACAGTCTGAATTGTAACGAAAACTTAATTAAGTTGCAAAAGAGCGCCGGCATCCCAAAAAATGCGTCATTAAAATTCGAGAGTGAATTTAGTTTACCATCCAAGAAATTGCCCTCTTATCTGGCCTTGTCCTTGAGATGAGCCTGAATCTCATTCGCTTATCAAGATTACGGAGGTGTTATGTCTGCTATAATTACACATTAAATCGCGGACTTCGAAATTTATCTAACGAAACAATTGATTGTAAATAGCTATCATCACCATTTAGAGTACCTACTTTAAAGTAAATAGCTTCCGATAGCAAAAAGAGCTGTAAAAACTACTCGTATATATTCCAAATGTAGATAGGATCTCCAAGTGTTCTTTGAGATTTTCCGATTTGAATATCTATCGAATTTCCCCATTTCGCACTGTCTGTCGGAAGCTGGTTTGGAATTTATTGCTGACATCTGTTATTGGCCTTACATTTACCAAGTTATTTGAGAGCATTAATATGTCAATCTTGTTCACTTAGGTAAAGGTTTATGACGGACTAGTTTGCGTCTGCGGCTTCATTCCCATTGCAGAACTTGAACTTTGGGTATTTTGAGTAATCCATCGATAATCCTTGTTTATATCATGAAGGGTTCCAAAGTGCAGCTTTCTGTGTCCGAGGGTTTGAGCATGGTATTAATGAGTTATAACTTTTCTTTCTGTATACAATGTTAACCTGTTTACCTATTGAATCCTACTAATATTATAAATGCGAAAGTTTGTGAGTGACGATGTGACGATGTGAGTGAGTGTGTAAGTTTGTTCCTTCATCACGCTAAAACGACTGAACGGAGTTGGATAAAATTTGGAACAAAGATAGCTGGCACCCTAGATTAAAACATAGGTTACTTTTTATCCCGGATAATTGCATAGTTCTCGCGGGATAGCCATAAATATACCAATTGCTAATTCTACGCGGAACGAAGTCGCGGGCAGAAGCTAGTTTAACTATAATTACTGCAATACGTTACTGATACATACTTCACAAGGTAATAACCTATCAGATGAGCTCTTTGATATTACTAATTTTACCACCGTAATTTCCCAGGTAGAATTGCTTCACATCTTTTACGACATACTACTCGTACGTATCACGTCACACGGATAAATTAAAAACCAGTTACTGAATGTCACGTTGCTCTGTAGGTAAATAAACACAGTAAATGAATTAGAAATTAGCATTACAACTAAACATTTCAGGGTTTAACATGACATTATTCTATAAAATTTGTGAGAAGCACACTTTCAGTCGTCAGCAATCTTCGCGTGAGATACTCATCGGTGTGATAATCCTGTTTTATTAGAAGATCAGGTTGGAGTTACATCTCATAAATTTTCGATGGTTAAGGATCATAGTCATAGCTTTGCTAAGATTAAAGCAACGCGAATGTCGTCATATTTCACTACGATATTAAGATTAGCTCTCTGATCTTTGAAACTGTTCTTGCATAAAATCTCCCAGCATAAAGCAGTTGTGCCCACGGCAAAAGATACTTTGTTTATTATTCCTTATTCTATTTCCATTCGCCTCGGTTCGTAGATTACTCGACCTTTTTTGTTCAAAAAGTCAAGTAGGTGTATGGCTACTTAAATATTAATGTGCGATGGAGGATTGTCGTGATACCTTGGAAGCATTTAATGCTTATACACTTCCTAATTGATAAAGTGATGTTTGTTTTGATTTAAATACTTTTTCTACTCAGTGATTGAGAATAATCATAGTTAAGTCCTAAATTACCAACACAATTAAGTAGTCTTACCCATAATAAAACTGCATAACGAAATGAATGAATGCCTAGATGTTGCTTTAGATAATTTTAGCGATGAGTACTAGCTTGATGACAATGATTAATACATAATAATAATTATCACTAAAGACGAGCGAAGTTAGAACGTATTAATTTCACAACGTCCATAGATGATTCATTAGATATTGCTAAAAAGCGATATATTTAGAGTTCGTAATGTGATGATCGTGACAATCAACTTATATTTATACTGTATTGTTTTATTCCTTGAAACAATCCTTGTGATGATTTACTGCACCAATATTTACAGAATGTCAACAGAATCGAATCGAACATAGAAGATTGCATTAGGTACTAAATCTGGGGCACGGTAGTGCCCCCGCTAAAACGAAAAATAAAGAAGTTACAGTTAGACCCCGTTAATTGTTTCTGAAGGGATTGGACAAAAATGCATTTAAAACGGATGCGGGAAGAAAAATTACACAACTAGGTTTCAAGGACCTACGTAAAATATGACGCATTATACGGAAAATGTTATGAAAACACAAATAGAACACTTTGTCTGACACAAACCTGTACGTATTACTCGTAATATATCACATAAGTCATCCCTCATTGTCAGCGTAAGTTCTCTTATTTCTGTAGTACCAGAGCTTACGCACCTTCTTAACCTATCCTCTTGAATTATTGCTCCAATCTTATCGAAATTCAATATCTTTGGTTAGTCGAGTTAAGCCACGGCTTTACCTGCCGCCCACCCTTCTCAATAAGCTATACAGTTTATTGTTCTTGCTGGAGCAGTTGTTTTATATTTTCCGTACATATTCACGAATTCTCATTCAGGAAACTGTAAGAATATTTCAAATCGCATCTGTTTAAATAACTCTAATAGCACTGAAACGATTACGTATTAAGCTTCAAAGAGGTTTTTCGTAGGCTGTGTTGAATCTACTTGGAAATAAAGAACTCGAGGCTACGCGACTTTTTCATTCGTTTTTATTAAATAACTGTCAAACGTATTTTTTGTTCGCGCTTGCTTCCCCTCAATACTAATTTTCAAACGTGCTTTTACCCCGCTAAATGATATAAAATCAAATTTAGTGCGGGTATTTCTTTTTTGTTTTCTTTGTTTGATTACTTTAAAACTCCCGAGTTTTTCTGTCTTGTAGATTAAAAAGAAAGAAGAAAAATTTGGCTTGACGTAAAATAGGTAGTAGTTAGGGTATCCGTCTAACATACAATATACTGTTTCCTATTAATGTCACTAACTCAAGCATTCATAGTTTAATTTAAGTACTCTTCCTTGTCTTAATTACTTAACATTCTCCTTTGTATAAATAAGTAACTACAGAACGTACTATTTATAATATATATCCGCGTTCATACATCCACTTCCAAAACCAATTATAGTTTTGGCACTTGTCAACAAAAAATAGATTAAAATAAAACACCCACGTCCGAAACTTTCGGGAACTAAAACTGGGTATAGGTTTGATTTAACTGAGTACACTCTACCTTTTTATAATCGATTAATTAATCTAAATCCCATCTGATTGATTAAGTGTTAATAATCGTGTAATCACGGTGGAGATTTTAAAACAAAGTCACGTTCAAGGCAATTACCAATTCTGAACACACCTTTTTTAATTTACGTTCGACGTATAACAAAATAACTCAAACTTGATGAGTTTGACAGTTTACGATCCGTGTGTTGATTACCTAACCCCTAGGTTTTATAATCATTTCAGCCAGTTTCAATCATTTTAGTCCATCATTGAATCGATAGGTATTTTAATTGTGTCCATTAATTTTACTCTGAAGAATTTAATTTCTTACCGGTTTCAAAAAATAGGTTTTCAGTTTGAGTGTGGTTTGTTTTCCCTTAGCTAGTAAAATAATGGTCACACTGAAAACCAGTTATGTGGCTGCCGTAGCTACGTTTTGAGTGTGGTCCCTTTCCTTTTGGCGTTATTCTTGTTTTTCATGTTCAAGTCTATGTTAAAATTTGTTAATTTCTTTCATCCTGAAATAAACGGATTTATAAATCTGGATGATTGAGATTGCTGAATGAAATCTAAAAGTTATCATTTTCATTTTTCTGAATGGTATTCTATTGTAAAGTAAATATTGTCTCAGCTTCTTACGCTCATCTCTTCCGGAAAATATTGTGCAACCCTTTATTATACCACCTTCGTTCATGCCGCTCCGTTATTTCCGTTCTATTATGATCTATTCTTTCCTGGAAAATTGCAATTTCCCTAAAATTATAACAGTCGCAGATAAATGCACAGCAATAGACGTTCACAGTTTCTTATACCGATTTTCACGTTTAGTACCAACTTTTCCGCTATTGTTATTGTATTTTAAAATGTTCCTAATTTAACATTCTATGTTGAATGTAGCAATAAGGTATCGGCTACCAACTAGGTGAGGCTCCGTCAAATACAGTGCAACTGCAGCTGATGCACGCTAACAAGATTCTATGCTTTATAACAACCTGAGGCGGTTTGTTCAGTAAACGGTAGTTTACTTATAAGGAAAATAAAATCTACAGTATAGATAGTCTGTACAGTAGAGTCATAATTCTATCGTTTTATTCTCGGTAATCGGCAAAGCGCTATTAAAATTGTTACATATAGATGCTTTAATAAAAAAAACCTACTGCTTTATTGTTATCTACACAATGATACTGCCAATAAAACGTCAGTAAATATATTAGCGCCGCAACCATTTTTACTTGCAATAAAATATTTATGGCTGCAATTATACCGAACATTTTCGGCTAACAATTTAATTTGTCGTTTAAGAATAATTATGTTCGAACGGCATTTCCCTTTGCGCCAATTGTGTTATTGATTTCCCCAGCGAATGTTAATTTGCTTGCTTATGAGATGTACTTACACAGAATTAGTGGAATGAAGCGCACATTTTGGAGCCATCATAAAATTCTACAATTGTAAATTTATTATTCAATAATTGCTAACTTATTTGTATTATTATATGTATATATCGGATAATCACCTTAAAGTTTTGAATTCATTTATCGTTAAGTCCGATACCTATAAGTCTTAAGTACGTAGTATTATATTGTACATCATCAACTGCTTAGCGACAGCCAGTCGAATTGACTTAAGCTATAATAGCTATATATATATATTACGACTACTCGTAAATATTTTTTGGAAGGTCGAAACGAAGTATGAAAGACAAATGCAAGGAACATGTTAGAAAATAAAATGGTACATGTTAGATTAGGAACATGTTTACAATGAATTTAATGAATACAAAATTTTTACCTTGCTACTCCGCTACTTAAGTAAACAAAATAAATAAGCGAAGTAAGCAAAATAAGTAAGTTAAGTAGCGGTAAAAATTTTGTGTTCATTAAAATGGACCTCCGCAAAGTAACGCCTGATTCAATACAATATTTACAATGAATTTGTTTTTTTTTTGTGCGGCAGTATCCGTCCATAGGCATAGTTTCCTGAAAAGCGGAAATGGAAGAGGTTACCTTCACGTAATGTATTCAAATTTATTTGAGAAGTTAAATCTGAAATTTAATGTAACCTTAATTCCAGTGTTAACTGGACGCGAATAAAAGTTTCGATTTGCCACAAACACATTTAGGGTCGGTGAGGGTCACTCTTTTAACGAAAGAGTGCTTCTCGAGTCGACTTGAAAAGCTTATTTTAAATGAGATTAAGAGCCGAAAACACGCTTATTTAGCTCGACTCAGGATAATGAAATGAAAACCAAGTATCTCCGAATAATTGTTTTGTTGAAGATAGATAATGTTTCCAGCAAAATTCTTAAGCACTTCGCGACTTATTAGAATAGAATAGAAGAAATCTTTATTCACCAACACAACAATTCAAAACTATTAGGCGTAAGTTTTCGCGTGTACTATTAATACCAAATACATACGCGGAAAACATCAAACCGCCCTTTTGGGCTTCGCTGCTGTCGGGTAAAAAAACTGAAACTTTGCTTTTCGTGCTAAGTTTTCCAGCATCTTTTATTTTATATTGCCTTTTAAATGTGCGATGTCCTGGAGTTGAAAATCAATTTTGCTGACAAATCACTTGATAAGTATAGTATAGTAAGGTTATGATTTCAATATACTCACTGCAGGTACACAATAAGCCACATACACATGCTCGGATCGATATATCAGCTACTGAACTTTGTCGCGGTTTGGAAAACCCAATCAAAAGCAAGCATAGGTCGAGCTATGTAATGCTATGTGCTATGACTGACGTGACGTGCTACCGGTAAAATATAATATTAAAGGTACACTTTTAATCAGAGTCTCTTGTGAAGTTTTCACGCAAAAAAGTTTCAGACGCGTTAGCGTAAACGTCTTTATTTCTATGGAAATATTGGCACCGCCACTAGTGACCCGTAACGACAACAAACTCATCTCATTGTATTTGATACTTCAAAAAAAACGTGTTCGAGAAGTTTGTTGCAATAAAATGCTTATACTAAGAGTTTAGATTGTCTATGTCATTGTTACTGCTACCGTAAATAAAACCACAGTCATTTAACTTTTTAAAAACGAATATGTCATTCTACTCGTAGTTTCATTAGGAACGTTCCGGTAGTGTTTAATAAACGCACAAACATTTACTTATATCCGTACCGATATATTTAATATTCAAAACATTGAACTAGGGATTTGTTACTGTGTTTGAGATTGGAACTGCCACAAACAGTTCGGAGTAAACGATTGTAACAGTGTGCTACTGACAAAGGTAAATACATACAGTCAGCTGTCGCAATCACGAAATGTGCGTGCAGTTAACTGAACAGCTAGCGGTAGAGCATGTAATGTTGCTAATTTAACTGATATTTTTACATTACTCACGTAAACACTTGTTCAAGATAAAGTGACTTTGAATATTTATAAATTAGGATAAAACAAGAATCGTCTCTTGTTTAAACATAACGCTAAACATAACAAATTTTATTGGTGTGTAAATCGTCAAATTTCCAAGCCTTCATTACTGCCTAAGTCAAATGATGCAACAATAAAAAAACATGAAGAATTCAAAATCTTTTCAGACACCCATATTCTTCTCCTGATATCCATAGTCTTCAATATTCTATAGCTGTTTGTTTGCTCTTCGTGACCGCGTCAGTGTTTGAAAGTAGGTAGATATAACAATACATGTGACTACTCAAGGTCTTGTAATCACGACACACGACACTCAGCCGATTTACATGCCTGCCTAATGTCGATAGGCCAAGTTGAGAAAAGAATCAAGAATACAGATAAAGACAGTTAATGTAAAGCTTGATCTGATACAATAAGATATTAGAATGAGTACTGTTTTAGACCTTTTTTTATTTTGTCCAATTTGAATGGATACGGTTACTGTCTACAAGCCTCTTAATAACGGGATATTGCTACGACAGTTTAATTATTTCGAACAATCGAGCGGAAAGAGCAAGCAAACGCAATTGTTTTTCTGCATTTTTTGCTCGATGTTTATAACTTTAATATAGGAAAGTAGTCACTTGAATTTCTTCTTAATCGGATTTGGATTTATTCGAAATAATTTATCCTATCAATCCTTCTAGGTATAGGTACAAGAAAAAATTACTCCCAGATTTTACTAGGTATGGTTTTTTTTTCAGTTCGTCATGTTCCATACCTACAATAAAATTAAAAAAGAAACTTCTAACAAAACTGAAATGCAAGTTTCGGCACACATTCTTTCTCGTATACATTAAAATCGATAGGGTAAGCGGTTCTAAATAAGAAAAATTGAATTCAATTTTGAAAAAAAAACGTAAGTACCGGCATTTTTTCTAAATCACTACCATGGCTCTTCTAAAAAAAATTGTTTTAACTTTAAGTGCATCCCCATACAAAAAAACCTGTTTCGGTAAGGTAGTACAGAACTCATTGTACAAGCCTGATTCGCACTTGCCCGGTTTATCATTATCACTTTCGCAAATGGAAATTTTCGGGCGCAATAAAAAAGAATCAATTTCTTACTTATCTTTTGTATCCTCACTAAAATGCATGAAAGATTTTGAGTGATTTAATGGAATATCTGACTTGACGTTTATTGATATTGACGTACGCGAAGGCACCAGCATTGTTTACGCTGGTGTCAGCATTATATTGACGTATGAGGTGAAAAAAAAGATAAACGAATGAACATCCACTACATTACAACATTATGTGTACCTTTAATCTCAGCTAATGTCATGAAAAAAAAGTCAATTAAGGATTTTGAATTTTGTAAAAATCTATTTTTCGAAGCCGTATGATTTGTTTCTAGCTTCAGGCAAAATTCGCAAAATGAAAAGTGAATATTCACGTAGTTACTTCTGTATACCTTTTTCTGTTTTGATTGTTATATGTGGTGTTCAATAAAGAGTTATTGTATTGTATTGTATTGTAGTTTAATTCAGCAATTATGTATGTTAATTGCTAGATGTGATCGGCTTAATGCTTTAATTTTGCGACGCGGAATTCGATCATTCGGTTAACGGACGTGTAAGCAGAAATAGTTCATAGGTATGATATTAATTGAGTGCAGTGCAGTCGAGTGGGCGCGGGCGTACGAGCCGGTTGGCAGCGAATCGATACTAAATACGTTAACTCACTCATCGAGCTGAAGCAGGAAGTGATTTGGATTTAACTGATCCTTTTTACGCATGGTTATGTTACACCCCCCTTTACGGATTGTGGAGGGGATTATTTTAATCCACCTCTGTTTGCAATAAAAATAAAAATACTCACTTGGGCTAAATTTTTATTCAGTACCTAACTCGTAACGTTATAAGTTATAACTATAGCTTATGTTAGGAGAAAGAGCTTAACCATGGAATAAGCGTGGTATAGGTACATTTTTATTTTTAATGCCGGTATAAAAGAATCAACAGAAATATTATGGTCGGCATGATCTTCAAACTTTCTATAGGTCTTAAAACATATCTATGATGCTTATTCCTTTGAAAAAGTAAATAACGCTACTTTATTTGTCTTCTTCAAAGAACTCGTGTAGAATTGAGAACAGATTTTTGCGTCTTAACGTGTCCTATAAAAGTAACTTCGAACATTTTCCGGTGTTTACTAACAGAAATAATTGTTTACGATTATATTTATTACAAAAAATTGTTTACGGCAATTTAATTTCAAACCCACACAACAACAGCAACATTCGAGTACCTACCTACTACAAACATAATAATATTTATGTATAATTGTGGATCAGTCTTTTACTTATGATATTGCTTTTGAATCATTTAACTGACGGGTTAGACTGATACTTTTGGCTCGCAGTGTAATGCAATTTTAAATTATAAATATTATAATTCTCTATTGACAACATTCGTTTTTTCAACACCTGAAAATGTATATATGGTTCGAAAGCATTTTGCCTCCTAATCACTGCAATATGTTTATATAATTTTAATATCACTTATTATAAAAAATAAAAAGCAATTAAAAATATGTCCTAATTTTACCAAAACTACCACAGGATATGTGAAAAGCCTTTGCTTTTTTCAGGAGAAAAAATAAGCGATCATAATTTTGTATTTTTTACAACTTCAAAGTAACTCGGGGGGGCAACTCTGAAATTCTATTTTCGAAGTTCGTTGCATACCTTCTCTCTCACTCTCAAGATAATGACTATTAGTATGAGCGTAACAGCACGAAGCGAACCTCGAAAATCGAATATTGGAGAATAGGGCCTGACATTGACAATTTTAAATTAACGGCAGATTTTTTTCCTATAGAGAAAATACAAAGCGATAAGTGTGTATTCTGTGATAGGTAGTATCGGAGTTACGCCCTTTTAGAATAAGCACAAATTAATAAATTAACTATAAATTAAATACAAGCCCTAGCGAAAAAATTAAACTGTCAGCATGTTCATCTTTTCAAACAAAATACAGAGAACCATTAAAATTTTAGGCTCAGAAATATGAAATGTTCTCAATTGCCTGTGATTTATATGAGTATAGGTATTTTTTCAGGTATAAGTTTTTAATTTCTAATATATTTAACTAGGATGATACATAGGATGAAGGAATGCTAAGTTTCCCGTACAATCACTTTTTGACCCTGAAATGTGCTAATTTCAAAACCTTTAATGCCTAAAAACAATCATTAGGCTGTAAAACCTTTGTATGTACGTGGATATATTTGATCTAACGCTTTAAATACAATTTTTAATTTCCTTTAAAAATTAAACAATATCTTAATGTATCGATTTAAACTTCTAAATAATATCTTGTTGTTGATTTTTATATCTGATCTAAATACGCGTTTTCTTGGAAAAAAATCGTCGAATTTATTTCATTTTGGTGAAACAAATCCTGAAGTTGCACAAAAACTGTACAAATACTAGTCGCGTGGCAGAAGTTTCCAACGAATTCTCAGATTACCAGAATCTTTTTTTTCACACATTGGATTTTTAACCTATACATAAAAATGAATTGCGTTCACATTCCCACCCAGAGTGTTTCCAGTAATACCCGATAGCCGAGGGCCTAAACAGTGATAGAATGGATGTGAATCAATTCGTTGTATTGCCTCTACTTCCAATGATATCGAATAAATCAAAACGTCAGGGAACGTTATGGTTACAGAGTTCGACCTTCTGAACTGAAACGTAGGTACAATGTTATATTGATGACTCAGGCATCTTGTTTAATCAGTTGGATGAAGAGCGGTTAATAAACAGGTGTGTTTTTAACTTGCCATGATAATTCCAATCTTTGGCTGTTACTAAAATTGGTATAAATTTTCCAATAAAACGAACGCGAGTTCACTTGAATTTATCATTTGAAACATTACAGTAAATCCAATTTGCTTTAAAATTCAGTCATAATCTTAACAATACGTACACATCGAAACACACACGAGTATTTAGGAATCTGATCTTTGCCTCTCTTTATTAGTGGAACACCACATTTTCCGACCAGAAGTCTAAAAGCCGAAACATAATACTAGTGCTTGGCAAGCGCTTTTAGAGTCTAAAGGAATTTTAATAAAACATATTTTTAGATAGCAAAATCATATGATTAGTTTATTTTTTTAAATTACGTCAATGTCGAGTTTTAACAAGACACGAACAATATTGTACAATAATAATGGAGTGGTGATGCCGTTGACGGACATTATTATTACCTAAATAATTAAAAGCAGTCAATTTAACCAAAATATTAATCCTTACCAAAAAAAGCTGTACTTAAACAACATTACTAACGGTCATACACTCAAGACGTAGCGTGGATTTATCCCCGTAAATCAATGTCTAAGTACTTAGTCAATTTTAAAACGAATATTGCTATAAATTATCGACCAGTGGAGATTTTAATTGCATTTAGATAAAATCGGTAGTACGCTAACGAGTTGATAGGTTACTAGGTTAGATAAACATCGCGCTATAAATCATGCGACGTGTTATTAGAGAGCTACCTCAGTTTATTTTAGTTGAATACTTACATATTAATGACTCTCTCGGCCGATCCTACTAAGGCGTTGTAAGGCAAATTAGTTGTGTCAAAAACTTCTTGTTATTTTATCCTTATAAGGCAAGAAAGTTTGAACTTCTGACATCACAGGCGCTACCTATGTCAATTTCAGTAAGTAATGCTACTGAAAATTGTAGCCAACAACCAGTTTGTTCATAATTATGCCAGACCTTTGTTGAAACTATCCTAACAAAATACAAATGTTATTTTTCTATCACGAAAGGGACAAAGTAACTGAATCTATTTGAAATGCGTAGGTAGTTGAGCAAAGACTCCGTACCCATTTCACATATTTGAGTTAAGCACAACGAATAATTTATCATTAGGTGCATTGATTTTTCTTGATAAAAAATAATTTAAAGCATTTTTTAAACGTAAATATTTATGCAACCCTAATGCATTCAATTTAAGTCTTGCAAATGTTTGCTTCACGTCACGCAATATGTTCTGCTATGATTAAGATTTTTTACTAGGTGCTTAATATTCCTTTCTGCTTTATTTATTACCCTTAATAATCGAAAGAGATTTGTTTATTTTTCCTAAAAAGAAAGTGTAAATACTATGTGGTGGTATTCATTTCGCATAATTTCGTGATGTTCAAAGTTATTGTTGTAGGTAGGTACGCGAACCTTTGTAAAGTGATATTGAAAATACTTTAACATCGTAACATTTTTTGTGTCATTCCATCATAGCTCAAACTGTATTCCGTGTCACAAAAAGTCCTTTACATCGGATATCGAAAAAGTTTATCCTGTCTTATCATTCAATATCCTTTTTTGGTGCTGACGGCTCTGGTGTACACTCAATTCTAATTGAAAGAAAAATAAATCTGTTTGCATATTGTTGCTTTATCTAAAGATTACCACTATAATAGTTTGTAAGTGACTATTTGCGACTCATTTATGCGTAAACATCCGAAGAGACTTGGACAAAATTTCGCAAGAAAATAGACACCCACGATCAGGACGTGAAGATATGTTTTTTTTTATTCCGAAAGTAGCATAGTTCTTGCGAGATAGCGATAGCCGAATTTTACGTAGACGATTTTGGGGGAAGAACGTAGACATACCATATCTGGTTGGTATTCAAGAGGCCTAATTCTAGCTTAATCCATTTGTTTGATATATCGATTCCATTAACAGCTTCTCCGGGCAAAGCGAGCTGACAATTTCCCGAACACCATTCAACTTAGCTGAACCTAATGTTAGCATTCAACTAAACTAGGCTACAAAATAATGAAATCAGTGACGTGTTTGTGACTTTGAATGTCGTGAAAGGTCACTGAAACTTCGATAAAACTAATAACTCCTAAGCAGCACCTTAATTTGAACGAAATAACTGTGCGTGCATTAAGGTCGATTTGTGGAAGGTTCCATATGCCATTACCATGGAGAAAGCCGGTTCAAGTTCGAAAATTCTACTATTGAGACATGAAATTGTATGTAACACGCTAGAGGTGGCCTTGAAATATGATTGTATCGATACGCTAACGCTCCCGTTTTTGTACTTACTAAGTAATACATCAGTTTCTACATTTTTTTTATGTGAATAGGAAGGCAAACGAGCAAGTGGGTCACCTGATGGTAAGCGATCACCACTGCCCATAGACAGGGATTGCAGATGTGTTGCCAACCTAGAGGACTTAGATGAAATGCCTCTTGTGCCCGTAATTTCCCCGGCTGTCTTACTCTCCACACCGGAACACAGCAGCGCAAGCATTGCTGCTTAGCGGCAGGATTTACAACATAATCTAAATACTCGTAATATACCTAGGTCCTAAAGTAAACTTTGTAAATTATATCTGTTTAAAACGTATCCATTATCTTATTTCATTTTTATTTTTATTAAGCGTACTTATATGTTTGATTTTTGATCCTTAACACCTCCGCAAAACCTATCTAATATCTTTTTACGTGACTCTAAAGAACAACACATTAGACGAGTTAGTTAACTGCATCTTGAGATTGTTGATCGTGAAATAAAAAAAAATGATTTACGTCATTCAAAAAATTGCTACGGAATCGGAAGCATCCTCTTTGCGTTCTTTTAATTGTTATCATTTCTTGTGATATTCCAGAGATACGAAAAACGATAATTAACTTGTCAATCCCAGTGCCTAAACTGGCTTCCTCTGCCGCTTAAGGAGTGTTTAAGTAGGACACGATAACCCTGGCAGCTTAGAGCCCCAGCACGCCAGAGATAGCAAATGAATAGGCACGCGCCTCGGTGAGGTCATCCGTAAGGGCAGGGTAGCATAAGGCAGACAGATAGGCATCGCTGGGACGGAAGTTACCTTCGCGTGCTTGCAGTACCATGCACCGTAGACGAACTATTTTCTACCCAAAGGTCTTGACATAATAATGGGCTGGGTTATGTAAATGGTGCTGATAATTTTCTAACGATATTGTGCTGCGCAAATCAGCGAAGTTAAATAGGGAAATTTATGTGTACACCTTTATTTACTTAGAAAATTGTAGTGCTATACAACGTGTCCCCAGCCTGTGGACACAGAATGAACACCATCGTAATGCTACTTCTCACTAATGCTGTGAAACAGTTTTTGTTTTAATTAGAAGTAAAATCAAGAATCAAAAATTTCTAACAAATTTAATTCCAGATAAACGACAGAAAAAAGTTACATACTGTATCATTATTGACACCAATAAGATGAAATGATATGCCTGTGTGAGTGTGACAAACATGTCAAAGTCGACAACAGGGATATGTGTGCGTATCTGCTTACAGGCAACACACACGCGCCATCGGAGTAGATAAATTTCTAATTTACCAGCAATATTATTAAACTGATCGGACTATCAAGTATCGAAATTGTAACTCTAGGATTAAAATAATTAATGAAACCAAATTTACGTAATCATCATTTATTAAAAAAAAAATGTAAAAACTTAAATTTTTAAATGTTCAAAGTGGCTACCGTTTCTTAGTGTACACATGTGTAAACGCCGCCTCATATTGCTCTGGACTTTTCGTAACAGAGCACTATCTGAAACCATCGTCTTTAACTTTCCGAATGTTACCGTGAACATGAAAACGGCGAGCCGCTCGCCGCAAGCTTAGATTTAGGCGTACGACGAAAGTATTCAAAAATATGTTGTTCTTGCCAGATAGGCAATTGCCGGGTTATAACGCCTTCGCGGTTAATTGTTGGGTCCAGTGGGCGAATTTCTCTCACTCTTTGAACTGCCCTTGTTATTGTACGCGGGTTATTAGGGCATCACCTAGTTTCACTATATCGCTCACGGTACGTTCTGATGGCGAGATTGCCATTCTGATGGCACTCCCCTTAAATTAATATCATATCCATGTACACTGCAGCAGAATATCGTGCCATCTTATCAAAATGCTTTTCATGAACAAAACCAAACAAATTGATTTATGTTATGGCAACGTCACTTTAATCAGTGTCATTTATTTTAAAAGAAAATCATGCAGTTACCACAGAGTTTTCATGCACGTCTAAGGAGTTTCCACTTGAATATTGTTATTACAGTACTTCAAACTCTTCAAAAGAGATTGCATTGGTCCCATAAATGCGTATTAATCAACACAATGTAAATAGAGGGTGCTCCAAAAGTTAAAATTTTAAAACCATGGTTTTCTCGGTAAATACTAGACCGATTGTTTTAATACTTTGCATATTGGTTAGAAATACCCTAATAAACGTGTAGTATTCGTCTATGTCCATAGGCTGGGGACACGTTGTATAAACACATATTAAAATATGTTACAGACAACTGAGTAGGCAATGAACCATGACGCTTTGTATGTCTGTAAGATGCCTGAGGGATGGTCAAATTATATCTGAATGTGTTCTTACAAACTTGCCAATTTAGAGCCGTGTTCAAAGATTGTTGGCTCTTTCACCGCTTTTTATAATTACCTTTTACCGGAGGACTCAGTATTTAAACGAATAAATACGAGACATGGCCTTTGCTCTCTTAAAAGTTTGCGATCATAATAAATATGGTTATTTGATATTCAATCTCGTGTGCTTCTATTTACTCCGATAAACTTTACATTAGTCTTACTCCTATCAATCAAATAATTATCTCTAACATAATATATATTTATATTTATTAATTCCGTAAAAAAGTTGGTAACACGTTAATTAACTTAATGGTTGCAGAAGAACGCCAATTATAAACGCTTTTAGGCGTTGATAGTAAAAAACCGGTAGGTGGAAGCCTTACAGCAAACAACTCGACTCTCGAAGTTCGTATCATATCATCCCTCTCACTCTCAAATTAATTCCTATTAGTCTGACCGAAATGGCGTTACACGAACTTCAAATCGGATTTCGGAGTATAAGGCCTGCAGTAGGACACACTAGACACTCATAAAAAAACAATGCATATTACTTACCAACTAAAATGATGCCAAAATGTCAATATTATACCATAACCTTGCTCCAAACATTTGGAAACGGATGAGACGCACTTAAATAAGAAAGTCTTACAAAAGCTCGTACAAAGTGAAATATTTGCCAAGAACGGCATAATATTACGTCATGCTTATTATTTTTATTAATTACCGTGGATATTTCGGGTAATTTTTGTTTATGATGTTTATTCTCCCCGAGTCAGACGTTTAAACAATAGCCCTGTTCTGGGAGCCACGGAACAATTAAGTAAATAAGGCGTCTCTATTTACACGAGAATGTCTGTTATTTGCTTTGTTACTGACTCCCAGCTATTTGCGGGACGTATATCACTTGCACCTGTGAATTGATAGCGAGTAGGTACTTAAGAGTAAAAAGACGAACCAAAACCACACGTCAACATAAGTGTACATCTCTGTTTACGACCGGTTGGTCTAGTGGAGGACATTGACTCTGAAGGTAGTCTCGGGTTCTACTCCCGGTAGGTTACTTTTTTTTTTTTTTTTTTTTTTTTTTTTATATAAGAGGGGGCAAACGAGCAGACGGGTCACCTGATGGAAAGTAATCACCATCGCCCATGGACACCTGCAAGACTTGGGGAATCACAGGTGCGTTGCCATCACTTTCGATTCAAACTTGTATAAGAAGTGATAGCTACTCATATTCATATTCACTATCTCTTTCTATGCTCAACCTATACCATAGATACATACATCACGTCTTTATACCTTACTAGCTGTTGCCAGCGACTTCATCTGCATAGAATTCGTTTATCGCTATCCCGCGGGAACTACGCAATTTTCCGGGATAAAAAGTAGCCTATGTGCTATTCCAAGCTTTTCTCTATCTACGTGCCGAATTGCATTTAATTTTAATTAAAAAAGTAAAAAAAATAAAATTAATAAATTAATTTATTTATTTATTAATTAATTAATTTTTTTTTTTTTTTTTTTTTTTTTTAATTTTAATTTTAATTTTTAATTTTTCTTTCTTTCAAATATTCTGTTGTAATATGGACGTAAGTCTGGTAATAAAACATTTCATTTCATTTCATTTCATTTCATCCAGATCCGTTGGGCCGTTCTGGCGTGATTGAGTAACAAACAAACATCCATCCATCCATCCATCCATCTATCCATCCATCCATACTTTCGCATTTATAATATTAGTTAGATACGAGGGTTACAGATAGAGCGTATAAGAGGAAAGGGGAATCAAAATAGTGATCGTTTGCTAGCCGCATCGCCTACTTAGATTTTGCTGATTCCATAGATGGGCTTTTACGGTCTGCGCGGGAGAAGAAGCAGCTCGTACATTTTCCTTTTTTTTTTGCTCCCATTACAGCATGGAAGTACCTTCCTATACTGTTTGACATAGTTAAATGGTGAATACGGTTGTGATTTCCGTGTTAGAGAAATATAGCCACATTTATGAAAATCGAACTGGAAGTTACGACACTTTGATTTATACCAAGACGGTTCAAATTATCCTTTTCTTCTGACTTTGCCATAGTAGAGTAAAAATAGTGAACTATTGTAATATATTTACCCCATAAATAAATGGGCTGTAGCGTCGAGGCCATTTTAGCTAAGGTGACAGCGACATCGTAAGAATGATGGCTCTTGTTCGGCGAACTGATCGAACTTTCTTTTAGGAAATACATCGTTCGAGGGATACGTAGTAGGTCAGCCTTTTATATGAAAGTAGAATATTTTTTTTACTATATAGTCACCCACTTTTGAAACGTACATATTTAATCTTCCTCGTTTAGCTTATTTCTTATACTGGAAGTGTTTTTCCATATATGTAATAGTTTTATGATTGCTAATTGCTTATGCTTTTAATAAATGTCGTTAATTGTAATTGCTATTGTCGTGGTACAGGTAAATACTTTAGGATTTATTAATAATTTACACAAATCATGACAAACATTTCAAATCCAAAACCAACAGGATCAGTAATAGCACTATTCCATTTTAAATTATTCAACACCATCGGAATATCAATATTGTGTGCTTAATTTATAATTTAAAGGAAATACTTAACAATTTCTAGGTATCGATTTTCTTGTCTGTATAAGAAAGTATTATCTAATTTATCAATATTGTCTTCTTTATTTATCGCATCTTCTTTATCCGCCACAGAGTCACTTTAATGCATTAGTTTCTATATAGAATGGATTAAAATAAAGATTGTTTTTTATAACTAAAAACGCTTTTTCTTCATTATCTCCAGCCTATATACGTCCTGCTGAGCACAGTCTTTCTGAACGAGATGGTTTAGGCTGTAGTTCCTGTGCGGATCAGAACCTCACACACGCAATAGAATGGAATGTCGCTCGTTAATTCCAAAAAACACAGACGTACGAGCACGAATTCGTCCCATAATTCTCTACTTAAGAGGTCATAGGTCAAACGATTAGGCTACCACTAGAATAAATATACTCAATAGCTCGTTATTTATCACTCTGAAATATTGTAAGAACATGTTTATTGTGGCTTTTTATCAAGTAAATAGGAAACACTAATGCGTTGTTTCAGGTCAAGCTACCCACACATAGTGAGTTGTTTAATCCCACGCATAATTTGGTGCTCCTATAAATTTGGTTCAGGGTGTTAACGCCTCTGTTTTACATAAATTATCTCAGTCATTAGAGTAACGATAACATAGAAAAATTCCTAAAATTTGTCTAGTTCGAAAGCAGTGCTTACTGAACACAAGTTCTTTATCATTAATTTTAGTTGAAATAACGTCTTTGGGTGGATTTTTGACGTTGTAATTTGTGTGCAATACGTTTAGCATGGCACACAAATTACAACGTCAAAAATCCACCCCTTTCTTATAGAGTATGTTTCTGATCTACCAGAAAATATATCCACATTGGTCGGGACATGTTTAGTTGTTTGCGTTTTTCGTTTTTCATCTGTGACATGATTTTATGTTCGTATGGGTTTGTACATAACCAATTTTGATGTATTTGAGTGTAGCAGACGAGCGCGTATAACTTTACTTCCACGACACATAATTGCGGGAAAGAATATTCTAAAGATAACTTAAGTCAATTCTCATCATAAATCCTATATGTTCATGTATAACGTCGAGTTGTCACTAAATCAAATGAACGAGTGCAAATACTGTATTAATGTGTCATCACCTCGTATTTCGAACACATGCATCTGCCGACAGTGACAGGGCAACCGTTGCATGCATGTACAAATAAATCATTTGACGCTTCTTCGGGTGTTCAGCGCCGGCCTTACTTAATAAGAGTAGAGCGAGGTTGTCTTTCGGTGACCTTCCTTCGACGAATTCTACTCCCCCTCCACCAAGTTGCTTTTTGCGCCCCGTGTCTGGCGCCCAAAGAGGCCGCTCGGTTCGGTTTGTTGTAGCATAGTGTTGTAGGCTTGTTTTGAGTGTGCTGTAGAATACACAATGTCTCAAAATTAATACAGAATTTAACTGAACACTCCTGTAATTTTTTAATCATTATTTTTGTTTTTTTTTCCATGTTGGTATGGGAGTAAAGAAAAAACATAGAATGTACCATTTGCTTCTCTTCCCGGGCAGATGGTAAAAACCCATCGAGGGAATGGGCGAAAATAGGAATCATGTTATAGGCAATACTGCTAGCAACCGCAACCCATTACTATTTTGATTCTCCGTTCCACTTATACGCCCACAATCATGCCAAACGTTATTTATGTACGTACCTATGTAATGTTGGTATTTTTGATTCAAAGTTAAGCCATCGGCGTCTCTTTGACGCCGTACGCTTTGGACATAGATCAACTAATTTACGCAAACAATTTCCAATCTCAATTAAAATTATTATTATTATTATAAGCCTGTAATGTCTGGGCAAAGGCGTCTCCCTCAGATTTACAACGCACCCTGTCCGCACTTATTTCTTGCCAGTCGCTCAACAACGTGTCTAGGTCATCCCTTCATCTCCGCCTCGGCCTGCCGCGGCGCCGATAGCCATCCTGGAGCATCCATTGAGAAAAATCTCAATTAAAATATCCCGAAAAACATGACAGTGATGTTCAGTCAAACTAACCGAACCTAACTAACCTTAAGGACTAACTAACGATTAACTGTAACTTACCAGTTCACTTTCTGTACTGATAAACGCCTTGCCCAGAACTTTGTAACTAGAAAGCTGACGCTGAAACTTGCATAAAGGCTTCTTGAATGCTTTAGACAATTGTATAAGGACAGATTTTTTATCCCCCTCGGGATAGTTAATTCCTAGAATGAAGTGAAACTGCGAGCTTAAGCTTAGTGATTTGACATTTTAAAGCCGTCAGAAACATTCTCGAGGGACTGTCTATAATGATCTGATATCGAGTGGATTACATCTTTTCTTACTTACGGAAGACGGCTTACTCTTGGACTGCTATTTTTGATCTGACCTTAAATCCCCCCCCCCCCCCCCCCCATCAGAATATTGTGCGACAAGACAATAATCCTTGGTTTTATTTAAATGATATGATTTTTATGTCAAAAATGTCAATGTCACTTTAGAATTCTGTTGACACATAGAGGTGTCACAGTGTAATGAGTTACGGGACTGTAGTATGTTTTTCATCTTCACAAATAATATTGTATGATTGTGAAGAACTCTGTGATTAGTTAATTAATTTTCGTATCCACCAAAGCCCGTCGTAATCCATGAAATGAAAGGCCTCGGGCGAAGTAAATCCTTGTTTAACTGGCTCCTGCATTTGATGCCCTCAATTTCTGTCTTATAATAAGAAAATCTAAAATTATAAGCGTACATAACTTAAGCGTAACTTAATGTGTAAATACCTACTAGTGGATCAATTTTATTTTTATGTAAAGTAGTAACGTAAGTAAAGTATAATCAAATTATTATAACCGACGCGGAGCAAACGCTTTGCAGGACGTTCTCTTGATTCGGCGAATAAAAAGTTTCTAGTGAAACTTGTATTGCGAGACGCGGTTAAATGTAACCAGTTATTTTTTATTATAAACGCTGCAGCTTTAAAGTTTTACTACACTTAGGTATTCCAAATGAATTTGAGTGAAAATATTTCTAACAAAACGAAATATTAACTAAGGGAGAGAGAGTCTTGGGGTAGTCAGGAGTTAAAGTCTATTTGTTTTAATGTAGTTAACGGTTGAAGATTGACATGATTGATTACAAACATACTCGTAATACAATGTAAGGATTTTTTGCCCGTGACATCCTCTGCGAAAAATTTGTTCACTGCTTTTCCACGGGAGTAAAATTTTCCGGTATAGTGCCAAATGTCATCGATATTCAATCATTAATTTGCATGAATAAGTAGCATCCATCCATTCATCCTCTTAAACTTTTGTGTTTGTAAGATTCACCTTCGTTTGGTGTTCTAGCGGATAACGCTACAGTTTACAAATGATATTTATTATTTTTATTTATTTATTTATAAGCCTTTTTATTCCGAATTCGCTACAATTTCAGTAAGTACATGTTGTTGTTGTTGTTGTTATTGTCGTTTATTTATTAAATTATCGCGTAATTCGGCGTGCCTCAAGGCATAGGCCTCCTCCGTGTATTGGAGGATTACCATTGAATTTCTTCGCAGATATATGCAGGTTTCCTCACGATGTTTTCCTTCACCGAAAAGCTCATGGCAAATTACAAATGTAATTTTCGCACATAAATTCCGAATAACTCAGAGGTGCGAGCCCGGGATTTGAACCCACGACGCTCTGCTTGAGAGGCCACAGGTCAAACCACTAGGCTACCACGGCTTTTATTTTATTTAAACAAATATTAAATACACCGTACAATATACCAAAGTGTATACAAATGCTGACAAATATTAGTCTGATAAATGAGGTTGTTAAAAAACCTTGAAAAATGAACAGACGGAATAATTATGTTTAATGTTAACGTTGTCCATTACGCCGAACAACGAAATTTGTGACGTCCGAAACATATTATCAAAGAAACTATAAGAATTTTTAACAAAATTCCCAAGTGTATATCGCAGGAAGAAACGTACACAACATTTGTAAATAAACTTAAAACCTATCTCATAGACAAGTGTCCGTATTCCTTACGGGAGTTTATGGAGTAAGAAAGAAAATATTTAAATATTCTAAATACATACTATATATCTAAATAATAAAAACAAAAAGTGATAATTAATTTATTATAAGAGTTATGATGTGTTCTGTTGGTTTTTAAAATATATTAGGGTACTTCTATAGATTATATAATGTTACTTATTATTAGATTTAGTTTTAAGTTTTGCTACGCCCTAGTAGGGTCCATGTATGTACTGGCTAGTAAATAAGAACATCTTGTAAATACCATGGTTGCAATAAAGAATTGATTGATTGATTGATTGATTGAAACTGAAATAATAATGATACACCTATCACGTTTTCGTGGTTGACCTATAAAAGTTTATGTGAAAATCAAGGTCCGGTCTCAATAAACTGTGGGATTTATTTAGCAATTGGCATAAAATATTTTTAGAGCCCACTTCTTTATTGGTGGTAGAGCAATGAAACTCTTAAACAGTCATATGAAATATCGACTCGTGCTATGCAGCCTGTCATAATATTTTCACGATGCGAGTTGTTGAAACCTTGAAAGGCTCTAGCTCCATCCTAACTAATATTAGAAATGCCAAATAAAATTAGATAGGTATCGAGATAGTTTGTGATCCAGCGAGGGACTTAGGATGGTTTTCATCTCGGAAAACTATACAGCTCCTCCGGGCGCGCTATAAATGAATTCTCCGTAGACGAAGTCGCGGCAACAGCTAGGTTATTCGTAAAGCCAAATCCGTCCAGCCGTTTGTGTGAATGAGTAACAAAATACAGACAAACTCAGAAACTGTTTATAGAATTAGTAGGATAGGATAGGTTCTATGACAAATACTCGTATACAAGTAGGTATACCTACTTGTATGTACCCTATTCATATCCATCACCAAAAGAAACCCGTGGCAATGTGCTCCAAAAAATAATAATGTCGTAACAAGTTCCTTCAGTTCTGATGGTTCCGCTCATTTTACTGAGCATCCCATATCAATCGATCAAACCGTTGTAGCGTGATTGGAAATGATGAATAACATTTGCAATGTACCACGTCCAAAACTAGACTTGAAATGCGACGCCAAATTCTGCTAAATGACTGGTCCACTTTTCGGAAAATGTAGGTGTTTATAAGTGCCAATAATTATTTAGGTACACCTTAGAACAAAAGCATTCCAATCGTGGTGTATTTAGCCGCGTGAGTAATATAATAAGATCGTCGTTTATTTACGGCTACTTCGAGAATAACAATCAAAGTTGGGAAATGAATAATGCTGAAGGTTTTCCTGAATAATTTCCAGCATTTTCCTAGACGCGACGCATACCGCGGCAGTCCCTCTGTCGCTTAGTCACAGGGAGCTTTGCCAATCATTATTCATCCGAATGCAATAATGTTTATTATGATTATCGCCCCCATCTCGAGGAGTCATCGTTTCACGACTTTTCTCAGTCCGTTGACGCATACCGCTATTTCTGGCGGATCTTACTGCGGCTCTTGTGAATTGGCGCACCTGATAGTTATCTCAAACACGTGTTTCTATGCTTCTAAGTAGTTCAATTGTTCTCGTTTATCTCCTTCCTGAATGGCTAGGAATATAATTCGTTACTGACCATTTAAGAATGCAATTTAGTTTGACGTGTCAGGGGTTGTCGAAATTAATTATCGAGTTAGTTAATATGCCAAGACAGATGTCGCGAATGTCGCGTTATTTTGGCCAAGTCGCGTTGGTTGCGCAGACGCAGCTATTGGGTCTGGAGCCGCGCCCACGCAAAGCTCCCCGAAACAAAGCCCGACGCCGACTCGCCGCCCGCCAGTCCACGCGCAAGCTTCACACTGAAAACATCTCAATTTTTATTCAAATTCCTAAGTGCATCACTGTGTGACAATCGGATTATTTTTGTCGAGCTTTTGAGGTTGGTTTTAAAGTTTTATAAGTTTTGTTTTAAACACTAAACCATTCTCTGTTGTTTCGTGTTTCGTTAGGATTGTTCTGAAAACTTTTTAGGGGTATTGCTGTTTTGAACGTTTCCAGGAAAGGGTGTTTTTGCTTGCTACTTAATAAAAAGCATATTTCAGCTATCAAGAAATAAAACGCAAAGTTCTTAAAACGTGAATTCGTGGAATATAAAGTAATTGTGTGCTTGTTAATAACATTATTAATAAGATCACAGAAAATATCGTTCCTTTGTAGATTTAAATTAATAAAAAAACATACAATGTGCTGCCATGTTGGTGCGTGAAATTAATGAGTCTCTAAATCTTTATAGATTCCAATTTGAGCCAAGGAACGCCTTATCATTAGGTATTATATATTTCGTAATTTTTTCAGGACTTGTGCAATATTTTGGGATACCGTTAGTAATCGTATATGTTACTAAGAGCCATAAATAGGTATAATATTCAGCGTGACAAATTACGACAAAATTGATTATTAGTTGAATGCCAAAAAACAGCCAAGTGAGAGTCGGATTAACCCGCCTCACCGTACTTCACCGTGCTTTTATAAAGATCAAACAAAACTCCGACAGAAACACGTTTATAAACATGCGACGTAATTTATGGGTGACCCTTAATAAGGTTTCGTTCATACCTTTTCAGTGCGAAACCCTGAAAACAAACACTCTCGAATTTATGAACATCTAGTTAAAAATATTTTCTTGTTACTAATACATTCTCTTAACCATTTTTAAAGGAATTTGACCTGGTGTTCTAGAATGTTGATTTAATAGAAGAATGGTCCACGCCGTTCGAGAATTCTTCAACAGCGTAAATTTAACTATGCTCCAAACATTTCTCTCTTGGCTTCTCGCCAAACGGTGCTATCAGTTTCTATCAAACTGGGATTTCTAATTTACATAAATGCATCCTGGGTTAGGCCGTTGAATAATTTATTTGGCGCTAGGAAATTATTGTTAGACAAAGAGAAACAATATTTAATTGAATCAAATCAATCTCCTGAGAACGCCCAAACGACGAAGTCAAATAACATGCATGTTTAATTTTGACTTCCATTATAAATAAGCCTTGCTCTTTATACTAAGCATTTTAATAAAGCCAAGTAATTTCTGTAATAGTACCAAGTTTCTTTTGTTAATTTTTAGATTTGACTACATTATCCCACGATGTCTCAATCCACTACTAAACTTGAGGCTGGACAGCAGTTGATTAAGAAGAGCATGGATGAGATGATCCAACAAAGACAAACCACAGAAAAGGTTTCCATACAAGCCAGACAGGAATTCCGAGAGAGTTTCCAGGCGAGTTACGAAGAGGAGTTCGAAGAAGAGATCCACATAGACCACCTCGGGAACAAGACTACAAAGAGGATAGAGTCCAGCAGTGAGAGTTCGGAACATTCGAAGAGTGCTGACGTCCAAGTAAAGGCTTCAGGACTCAATGCGGAACAAGTGAAGGCCCTCACTGACTGTGCAAACGAGGCGGGACAACTGGCACTTGACTCAAAATCAGCCAACTGATTCAAAGTAATTGAAAAAGTCCCTATTTTTACTAACGCTTACTAACAGAGCGAAATTGAAATGCAACTGAATTAAACACCTATTTAGGTAAATTGTTAGGAAGTGTATTGTGCCGAGAATAATCGACGTTTACCTGAATATTTAGATCGCGCAGAGAACGAGAATTCTAAATTGAGTCTTTTCCGAGTCAATTTGGCTTTAAAACAAACTGTGTACCTACGAGGCCGCAAGCCTGATTAAATGTAAGCGTATGCGTACTTCAAACACCAATTCGGTTGAGAGAATTTTCACTCAAAATATATAACTGATACCTGTATATTGAATTACTTAAATAGTAAAAATAGTAATGTTACAAGCAACGTTACGCTAATTAAGTAAAAATATACTAATAATAAATTGGCTAGTTTGACAATCAAAAAATACCTACTCTACTTAGGATATTATCCTAATTATCTGTTTCCTGCTTCCGTATTCCTTTCATTTCAACATCATCAGCATCGAATACATATACATTATCATCACTTTTTTAATGTATCTAATGAAATAATTTGTTTCAGGTGTACCTAACGTGCCTGTGATGGTGGTTACAAAGAGTGTCAAAAACTGTGTCGAGTGTTCCTTATTATTTTATGATAATTATTTATAATAAAGCAAAATATATTACCCAATAAAGATCTTGGAAGTAAAAATAATGGTGTATTGAGTTATAAAGTGCGCGTTTAAGTGTAAATGGCAAGTGTTAGTTAGTTTTAAAAATGGAGGAGGAAGACGAAGAGAGAAAAATTCGCAGGCAAAACCTGGCTAAGTTTAGTTCGCTTAATTCGCGAGTCGTCCACCAGTCGCTCGAGGAAAGCTGCGTGCGGCAGCAGGCCTCCTCCGAGTCCAACGATGCTAATTCATCGAGCATATCTGCTGCCGCTCAGTTTAGTGACCGAAGTTTTGTTTCTAAAACAAGCATGTTCTCACGCAGCGGCACGTCAAGCTCGAGCCAGGAAGAATGCGAGGTGGCGCATACGACTGCGACAAGCGGGCAGTACTTGGCTGCGGCTCGAGTCGAGTCTGCCCGCTCTATGGAAAGTCTCCGTCCATGTAAAGAATCGTCACCAGCGCGTCCGGCTAGCTCATGCACAGTAGTACGATCGCATCGCAGCTCGTTTTTGACGGCGAGTGAAAGAGATATTAGAGAGACGCGAGGGGCACCCGCTCGACGGGCGTTGTCTGGAGAGGACATGGGGGCTTCGGCTGAAAAGAGACGAGGGCTGTTTGCAAGTACTGAAAGGAGAGCCTTGCAGCAGCTAAGCCTACCTCCTCCAGAACGCCGGTTGACCATTCTCAGCCCGCACAGTCCGCTGGCCATTACGGAGCTGCAGTGGCCCTCTCCGCCTGGCATACGCGGCCGGCGGAAGAAGGGCATGGTGCTGCCTAAACTCATACTGCCGCGCAGCGATTCAGATGGCTCCGAAGTGTTTTTTGAAAGGTATAAGCAGAAATATCTATGTTGCACTTCTATTTATAAACTTATTATACTCATTAGTAATTTGGCACATCATTTGATTACACATCTATTACACTATAGCCATAAAGCAAAACTCTGTCATGTTTATTATATATTGTAACCGACGGTAAACGTTCATAAGATAGGTGATCTTTTGTGTAAGAATCGACTCGGTCAATGCTAAGAATACATTGAACACTGAGACTGCCAACTCTTGGGAATGCGTATTCTCATTTATATCTGTCAATATTAAAGAATGTTCCAGAATCATTGTGACGTGATTATTTCTTAGATAGTATTTCCTACTTTCCACTTGCCAAGAGAAATATATATCAGTGTTTTGGTGTGCGTCAGCACGAATCCGTGGTGTACATAAAACTCTTTACATCGGGCGTGTTTATGTTTGCCAGTAAACTTTTTAAATTGGAACAGTTACGATCTCGGCATTTCCAGCAAATTTTCCTTCAGTTCTCAAGTACATACACTGATATCAAACATAATAATACGTGTAAGTCTGCGAGATAAAATAAAAAAAACACTTCTGATCAGGTTATCTGATGTCCGATAATATCATCGAGATACAGACAAAATTAATATCTGCTGAAGTAGTCTGTCTGTTGGAAAGCTATAAGGGTATCATTAAAATGTTTACCGGGCCTCATTGGACGCTCTTAATTAAAAGTGTATTACATAAATACGGACGAAGGATTAATTTCGCGAAAAACGAAACCAACATAAGTACATTTACGCTGAGCATTTTAGGTTCAGAGGATGATGTTCACCTGTTTATTTTCCCACGATACACGATGCTTTTTACTCTTGTTATATCATGACGAAAAGAAACTCGATTAGGCAGAAGAAAATAAATGATCTTTCGAGTTTTGTACGATTTGTGTGACAGTGATGATTCTACATTCCTGAATAAACCCTCAACGCTGTTCAATTGTGCTGAAAATGTTATGCAAAATCTGAAAAGAAAAGGTTATGGACTAAACTTGTATACATTAAATTAGTCGCAAACGTAGACCACAAAATAAATGAAGATTAAAATCGAGAACTCTTCTCATTTTACAAAAACAAGGATACTAAACTTGACATGTGTGGCTGAGGCGGTTTAACGTCTTGTTGTGCATACTTACTTGGAACGATGCAATCACATTTCTGGTGGGTGGATTTTTTTACTGATTCTCTCTCAACAAAAAATAACGAATATCGTCACTAATCTAAATATCACCTATCAGCTAATATTTGCGCAACTGAATTAAACTAAGAGTTGACAAGCGGAGCTGCGCGTAAGCACGAATCTAAGCTACAGACATCGTTAATTCTATTACTTATTGTTCCAAATATAAAACTAAAATATAAATGACTGTATTGTGCATCTGCAGTAGTCAGTCCATAGCTTCAGTTATGAAAGTAGAATTGCTAATTATTATTTTTTACTATCGAATTAAACCAACTGCTGGATTATGATTATTTCCACCAGACAAACCCAGCTGTAAGCAATACTCGCTATCATCGTCATCCTTAATTCATCTTTAAACACGAACGTTTAAAGATGTTTTATTGTTCGATATTATAGATAAGGTATCGTTATCATGTCGACCCATGACGATGTGATTACATCTGACAGTTATGAATTCGGCGATAGTGATAATCAGTAGTCTGATAGCAGTGAAATTGAAACTCTATCGCATTATGTTTTACTTAACCCATTGACGTGTTTACCTAATCGTATTCGGATTATTTTCCAAACATTTTTATCAACAGCTAAAAATAGTATGTGTGTAAGAACTATGTTACCTATAGTATAGGTTTCTGTTGACCTGAGGCCTGGGGCCTTACCATGAAGTCTTAATGCGATCCAATTCCGAACCAAAGTTGGACCGATCACCGTCAGAGGCCTTACCATGACGTCCTAATTCCGACTCAGTTCTAGTTACAGCTGTCACTTTTAGTATGAATCTGACAGCGAGCGAACCTAAACTGATTGCATTAAGACGTCATGGTAAGGCGCCAGATCTATACTGAAGTGTCAAAAATGTCAGCTAAAGAATTTAAATTTAATAGCATTAAGATGTCATGGTAAGGCTTTTACACACACACAAGCACATATAGATGATGTAGACATTATTGCGTTCATTTACAGGTACCTACTACTAGGTCCTAGTAGCCATTGACCGAAGGTAATAAAGTTCTTGAGATTTCTGTGTGGATTTATAAATGATCCGATCCGGATGTCGGCATATCCGGATATCTTTTGTGCATAAGGGATTCAATAAACGATGCCTGTTATTGAAACACGAGGGAATCGTGTAACATTAGCTTTGGACTTTGAATGTTTCAGAAATATTGCAACAGCCGACTACGTCACTACATAATCTATACTCACAGTCAATAGATAAAATGTTATAAGGGCCAAAATGTCAAAATTATGTTGTACTTCAACACAATTAACGCCAGATTCATTAGTTCATATCTACGAACCACACATTGACATAATATACAAAACCATGTACCTATATATCCCTTACGAGGTAGACAGAATCTAAGGCAACAAGACCTAAAGGCCACGTTTAGCATGATTGTGGGCCGTATACTTAGGTAAAAAGAGGAATCACAATAGTAATGGGTTGCTACCCTAACCACACATTTGTAGATAGATAACACGAACAAGTACGAAAGATTCCATTAAAAAGGCCACGATAGAACTGCTTCAACTGTTAACCTAGTGAACTCGTTAGTTGACATAACACCGGTCCACTGATTGCAAGCAGAAAGTTTGGTACGAAATTAGTTTGCCGCTGCACCGCACGGTGGCGCTTACGGCCCGACCACGATTGAACAGCGACGCGATGAGCTATTTCTCTGTTCATTGCGCCGCTGTCACTGTTGTAACGTTCACCACACAGCGGTTACCTAACAACACACGCAGTGCATTACAAAAAGTACTCTACTCCGCCGGTCGCTTAAAATCCTGGCCCGGGGTTCCGCTAGCCTACAGTGGAAACCGTAGTTTGTTCCCCGCTAACGAAGTCACGTTTTGCCTGAATAACATCCAGGTTGAATTTATGGATCAAATAACACTGCACTAGTTAAGCTAACGTAAGGGTTGAAATATGTTCAGTACATGGAAGTGCCTATGTCAACTGTCAACTATGGGCACTGTTATCACACAAAGTTGATAAGACGGGTGTTGCGTATAGTTTATCATCACCTTACTTGTTTTTACATATCTGGAGGGCGGCGTCGTGTATATAATATGTACCTACGTCTACGGGTCTCACACACTGAGGTCATTAGTTTGCAACACACCTACCTACAAATCCATACCGATACAAAACCACAAATGTGAAATATGATATTCCTCATGATCAAAATGTAAGTACAGTCATGTTATTTTCTAAAAGAATCTCATCCGGGAAGTGATCGATGAAGACAATCATAATATTATCCATTCACACGCAGATATAGCTAACATTACGGAAGAGTTTTGTTTAAAGAAACTCCTGATTTTCATGTTCCCGTGCCCGTGAGTGCAGACAGCAATTAAGAAAGAAAGAATACCTACAAAAAAAGAAGTAGGTACCTCAGCATAATACTGGCCTAAAAGCCAGCGGTGATCTTCCGTTGGGACTAACAAGTGCTACTGTAAGCACATAAGCAAAAATATTTAAATCAGTAAACCAGCATTACAAAAACCTTTAATATGGCAATTGTTGTGTTTGTGCTGAGACAGTCATGATATGGTACGGTATAGAGGCCGATAACATTTAGATGCTAAGCGACAATACTATCTGCTATGGGCAATCCAATCTCCAGTCGGAAACTAATGGAGGCCACGTGCAAAGCCCCTGGCCGCAAAGCCGTGTGTTCTGTGAGAAAATAAAGTGGACTTTAAATATAATAAAGACTAACCCTTGTCCTTTTCATTGTTACAAAAAGAACTTTTGCTCGGAAAGTTTAGATTAGTCTAGCCTTCTAATTTAAAAAAGTTATAAATCTCTTCTTGATAAAAAAATTGTATCGAATATTTTTTAAGGAAATACAAGGCTTAGCAAGCATTTAAGAATAGGCGCGTTAGAGTTTTTTTTAATGTGGTTATTTGGTGGGACTTTGGTCCGCAATTCATTACGTTTTTTTTCTTGATAATTTAATGATTCACATTCTAAATTACATTGATAAAGCTTATCTTAATACTTAAATAGTAGATTTGGGATAGTACGCGCTCGTAATTTTTCACTTAGTTTCGTGAGTATCCTGATATTGATCATGGTAAATTATTGTTCTAACCTTTGCACGCAGTAACTTTGTTAGAATACATTTTAATATAAACGCTATATATTAATTAGGTAGCTCATAAAAAGCTGTCATCCATATTATGAACCTGGCGTTAGAATATAAATTTACAATGTATGGATAACATTCACAACTTTAACGTAAAAAACTTTAATTGAAAAACAAAAACAAATCGTAAGTATTTCGCATGAGATAGAAATTAAATAAATAGGAGCTCTGCCGTTTTAAGTTTACCAATAATTTTCATAAAAATAATACCGAACACATTGTTAAACAGAAAAGAACCGAAGTCAGACCATGAATTTAATGATGAAGAGCAACAGAGTTTTTGGTCTCTGAACTTTACTATAATGAACCCACTACACTCCAGGCCGGCACTGCCGGTAAATTATGTCAATTCCACATATTAGTTTCAAACAAATATGGCTAGGCAAATTCAATTTCCCTACTTAATTATTGTGCAAATATTTGAGCAAAGAGGCCGACTAAATGTATGTACCGATCACGAGGAAGCATTGATAGGTTTAGTATCTCGTGTCGGCACAATAAACACATTAGTAGATTCGTTCTCAACTTATAAACAAAACCGCCAGCCAAAAACACCAACACAGTGTAAGCAAATTTCAAGAAGCATACCTACATTCTTATTTAATTCAGTCGTGTTACAAAAATTGGCATAATTTGCTACAAAATTTATGTACAGCTATAGCTCGGCTAAATTTGGTTTGTTGGCAACTGACTCAACGGCGCTTTGGTAAAGACTGAACATAATTACTATACCTTTTATTACTAGCTTTGCTCACGTGAACATTTAACTGTGGCAGTTTAACTTTGTGGTTTATAATAATGACATTCCATAACCCGTGCAAATCATCATGTTTCTAAACGCAGCGATATATTTCGGGATTTTGTATACGCGTAATCGAATCCCGATTCTGTAAGAATATCTGGATAAAAAGTAGCTAAATCCGTTTTAGCGTGAAAGAGTAACAAACATAAGTATCTACGTGGCTAAATGCACTTACGTATTTACTATTCAGCGAAACTTAAATATTAATCACATCGAAATTATCAGATTCCGTATGACAGTACCTACTTAACAATAATACCTAATGCCCCCTTACCTTACAGAATCAGACACTTCACTAAGTAATCTCCGGTAAACTGTTAACTCCTTTGATGTTCAAAGTCTGAAAATCTTCAATACCTATGCATTATTTTGGTATTAAGGTAAGGTAAAGTATTTCAACCACCGTATATTTTTTGTCGCAATGTTCGACAAATGTCTATACTATACATTGACACGAAGACGAGACGCACACCTGTTGGTCAAAGGGGGAAATAAATACCGGGCGCCGTATATCACGTGATGTGAGATTGATATTAATCCCATGCAAACATACCTTACGTTGGAGGATCCCAGTCCTCTTTAGTTCAATTTCTAAACCATAGGTAGATAAGTACTGAAAACGGGAACACATGAAAAAAACCGAAAAGTAAGACTATGGCCGTGAATAAAACCCAGGTCTTCTTCAATCCGTGATTACGATTTACCGCACACGCAGAAACATAAATTTGTAACGGATTAGCCATAAAAATAAAAACAAAAACCTGGAAGTAAATTTCTCGATACATTGATAGTTTCATACTTTAGTTTTTATGAAGATAATAAATACAATATACAACATCACCATTAGAATATTTTTTGGAGTCTATTTATTTTTGGCACAAGGGTTTACATCGAGTTAAGAGATATATTTAGGTTTTAGTGACGAAGCATGTTAAGGATCTTAAATTTATTTTTTAATTTATGCTTGTTGAGAATGTTCAGCCTATTAATATGAGGAAGTGTGTTGCTGTTATTATGTTCACTCAGATAATTGTGTTAAACATTCCCTACAAGTACAATGGTTGCCAGTATCGCCGTTGCTACCTGCTGAACCGAAAATGTGTCATTCACAACAATCTTAAACCTGCACACACTTGGGTAAGTAGGTGCCGTGGCAGGCCGTCTGTACTGTTGATACAGGTGATCCGCAATAAACAGCTTGTAATACTACAAACCAGTACATGGTGTCGTAATCCCGCAACTATGTAGTATTGTCTTTGCGAGCGCGTGTATTTCAAGCAAATACTAATGTTGAATTCA
Organism: Pandemis heparana; assembly: GCA_963854515.1. Taxonomy (NCBI): domain Eukaryota; kingdom Metazoa; phylum Arthropoda; class Insecta; order Lepidoptera; family Tortricidae; genus Pandemis; species Pandemis heparana. Next base: position 4,905,635 of record OY978010.1, read on the forward strand.
TTCAAGAGATCTTGAAGATATTATTTAGATGTGGTGGTTATTTTTCTATGGTGTGTTGATGTTTTGAAGTAAGTAATGTACTATGACTGACTGATCGAACTACACACAGCTCAAGTCACTAAAAGGATTGCAATGAAATTTGGCATGCAGATAACATAAATAATACTACATTAATAGCGGATAGATTGATAGTTATTATAACGTAGACATGTTTTTGAATTATGGGCGGATGAAGTCGCGGGTAAGAGCTATTAATATTTATAATATCGAAGTGATGGCATTTAAAACTCAAATGTGGCGAGAAGAAAAGATATTTTTGTAATTCAATTCAACTTCCAATCTGCAGGGGTTCACTAGGGAACTATAACTCAGGCGCTCTTATACTTACGCATGTCCAGCAGTGGGGCGTATATAAGCTGGAGATGAATTTGTGTTCGTACACAAACTAGCACAAGTTGTAAGTAAGTAAATGCTTTATTGTACAAATGTAAAGAAACAGACACAAATCACATAAAAAAAAATGTTTAATGAGAGCTGATTTATGATTTGAGATTTTTTTTTTATGGTAGAGATCCCTTATTATCCAGATCTCTACCAGTTAACCTTTGAGTAGATGAGAGGAGCATCAAACGAGGGGCCGACAAAATGCGAGTTAAAATTCCAGATACCTAGTGACAGCCAAAAATAAACTAAGTACTAAATAACATTACACACGAAAGATAAAAAGCAGTCGCTTGATATGCAATTTTATTTTCATCCGTTTTTCAACAAATTTCTCCTGGATCTCCTGGATAACCTTTTTGATTTGTGACGTGTGAAAATATCACCCGTAAATGGTTAAATTCCATGCATTGCGGTCGGGCCAGTAGTGCGATCCAATCTATTAATTCGATGCGACGCCTACCAAATAAATCTCACCAACGTATCCATCGGATAAAGTTTAACCAATTTAATTTTAGCTACCGTGATTTTACATTTAAACATGGGGTCGAAAGTACCAAAATAAATTAACATTTAGTTGGCGTTTCCGCTGCAGAGAAGGCAATAAAAGAAAGAGGCAGATGTCGATAACGACCGCCGTCGCCGTAAACAGTGGTAATTATAGAAATATTGCTACAAATGGCACCGATATTGCGAATGAAAAGGCTTCCTTCCATCGGAATTCCATTTGATAGAGCTTTGATTTTGCACTACAATGATACAAACGACAAATGTATTAAGTTCGCTGACCACGTTTTTAGGATTCTGAAACTCAAATAGAAACTTTTATTGAATAATTTCGTTGTCCACCCTGTCGGTCTGTCAGTTTATCTATCAAAAACCTTTTTCTCAGGGATGTGTGCAGGAATGTAAAAGTGAAATTATGAAACACTTCAGGCTGTGGTTCTTAACCTTTAACCACCTAAGTTTTTTTCTAAGTTTAAGCGATCAAAATATACAACTGTTTGATGATACGTGTTCATACAAAAACCGTGTGGCACAGTCGCGGAACAACCTGTATAAGGTGGTTGCTGTTTCTGCTTAATACAATACATAATTTGGTACATCTTAATCTTTTGAATAGGTAAAAGAAAACATTCGCTGAAGATAAGAATAATCAAGAACCGCAAGTAAAGGATATTTCAAATGGTTTATCTCATTTTTGCCTTATTTTGTATGTATTTGTTTTTCCCAGAGCCCCCAGTGGCTCCGCTTCAAGATAATTTTAGTGTCTGTAAAATCAGAAAAAGAAATATTCAGTGTATTTTAGCAAATATGTGGTTGGACTGATATTGGTGTATTAAGAATAATTTAACATGTAGATTTGGCTTCGCCAATAGTGAAATAGAAATTTTTGATAAATGCACACATAGATAGAAACGTAAGGTACGCCGCAATGGTCCCGGGGCTTCCCTATTCATAAATAAGTAATGAGATCCACGTCCTCATTATTAAGTGCAAAATTATTCATGACTATTGAAGTTCCTCGAAGTTTTATGCTGCCGGAGTGCCTGAAGTTAAAAACTACACCTTTCATATTTTAGGACCAACTACGTTTTGGAGTAATTGCCTTTTTAATGAAGCGGGGATGGAAAAATACCAAGTGAGAGAACACCTTTAAAACACATGTAGGTATACAATCGAACCATCCAAATTGTCATCCATAAATCATGAGACACAACATTATACAGGTTTTTATAGCGTATTTTTAAGTCTGTCAAAATTAATGAATGTTTAGTACCTACTTATTTAGATTACTTACGAACGTAAAAAAAATTACGTGTGTTGTAGTTTTGTTTACCTCACTTCCCGCTCTCCCCGCGAAGTTTGACTGAACACTCTAATACAGACTTTTCATCGTAATTTTGGATTCAAAGTTTAGTCGCCGTTTTGACGCCGTACACTTTGAACGTCGACTAATTTTTGGAAACATTCAATCACACTTGAAAAGTCCTAAAAAGCAGGTGTTCTCTGAAACTAGCCCTAACACCTCTGATATATTCCAGAATAATGCCAACTCCAAGGGTGAAGACGAAATCCCTCCTGCGCTTTGTCTTTTATGCGGTACTCTTAATACATAGATACACGTTGAACTCGATACTTTATTACACACGCAAGCGTATTTTCTGTTACGTTAAACGCTTTTCCGATAAAACTCTCATATATCTTGCGATCTGAATTGATTCGCGAAGCGGCCGCATTGCATCTGCGTACACAAACATTGATCAATTTTTATTCTATTTATATGAGACCTTCTTCCTAAAACCAGCTAAATTTGCCCTTTCCTCAATTATATTTTGTTCGAACCTTTTTCTGCGTCAAACACGGAGTGTCAAAATGATTCGCCCGAAACTATCGTTGAAACATCCAGGGGCCTAATTCCTAATTCCGACGCAGTTTAAGTTTTAGCTGTCACTTTTAGTATGAATCTGACAGCGTGCGAACCTAAACTGAAACGCATTAAGACGTCATGGTACGGCCCCAGGTGTCTCCCAAAAGTGGACAATTAAAAGGCTGGCGGTCTGACTCTTGTTCTTGGCTTCGTTACTCTTGAGTTGTTTCATAAAGTATCTTAAGTACTATTACGGAACCTTATTCGATAAGTCACGATGTAACGCTTCATCAAAAATCAAGTCTGTGTAGCCATGAATAAATTTTGTGCGAGCCACATACGCCGCGTTCCCGCATTTTTTGTAAAAAAAATAACGATGGCACCTTGCCATTCTGCAAACAATACAGTTGATATAAAAGAAAGTGTTTGTCTAGGCGGTACGAAATAGGCATGATGACGTGTGTTTCGCATGCCGACTATCACGCTGGCTCAGTCGTTTAAAAAAGTTCGTGAATACTTTAACACTTTAAAGGCGTAGGGCATATAGGCTAGACAGCCTAGCGTCGCCGCCGGCGTGTGTCTGCTTTTGACTGCTTTCATTTCAGATTCCGCTTTACATGTTATTACGAAACGTTGAGCTTGGTTAAGTTTTTTTACAAAACCAATATTCTTTATTGAACGCCACACACCAAAAATCCAAACAGTAGTAAGTTTTATGACAAAACTAAATATAAAAAGGCTTAAGTAGATAATTAATTACTGTAACTTACGGAGCTTAATCACGCACAAAAAAAAATACTTCTTGTTTTGTGTACAATAAAGAGTCCTACATACATACTTCGACGTTTCGGCCACAATACATGCAACATACGTAGCAATATGAAGAAAATCTAAATATTTAAGTATGGCACTTGTGCATAATATGGCAGAAAAAGTATGTTAACTTATGTAAAAAAAAATACATTCTCTGTAGCGATAAGGCCGCCTGATGTTACCTTATTACTTCTGTATACCTTTTTTCTGTTTTGATTGTTATATGTGGTGTTCAATCAAGAGTTATTGTATTGTATTGTATTGTACATTTCTTTGATAATATTATAATTTGACAAAAATAAATATTTCAACCCGACGCGATGGCAACATTTTGTCCATTACGATGAAATGAACTTTCTTCTACATAATTTGCCATAATAAAAATGTTTACGCTAAGCGCGGTGACTAGTTAAAATTGCTTTAATAAGGTTGAATTTGAAAAGAAGCATGAAACAGCAAGATTGTGCGGTAAAAACAAAATAAGTGCTTTTAAATGAAAACAAAGGCAGAGCCTACGTGTGTTAAAATGGAAACAAATGACACAAAACCATTATGAAGGTTTGAAAAATCTAAGTCTATATTCTCTGACACAGTCGGAATCACATACTATAATTTTAATATTAATACCAAGCGTCCATTACTATCATCTTCACAAATCATTAACAATCCTCATGTCACTCATAACCATTACATAAAATCACCGACCTTAAGTCATATTAGTTTATTTTAATTACAGCACTAACATCCTTGTCCATTAGTTCATGGAATCGCAGCCGCCCGTACCTCTCGCGAGGACTGCGATTTGTTAATCATCGTACAATAAAAAAAAAGTCGGAATCACAGTTTTCTTTCCGTCAACCTGAAATAAGTGTTGATCTATCTTCAGCTTTTAATAAATAGGAGCATGGAATTCAAACAGCAGTCATCAATGATTAGCAATATCTGAAAGTTAAATTCATAACTTAACATCCTACCTTCTTTGTTAGTTAAATCTTATGCCATCCATTTCTTCGCAATTATTCCAAAGCGATTGACTCTATAACTAACTAGCAGATATTCTGGATATAATTCAGTTCCCAGTCAAACGAGTGTACTCAAAGTGCTTAACTTTATTCAGAGAGAAAAAGCTTTTAACTGGAATGGGGCCGTGAATGGCAAAATGTAAAATCACTCGATTTACACTGCACAGCTTGGCTGGTTTTAAGGGTGTAAATTTGCCCTATATTGCAGGTATTAATTGGAGTAGAATTCTGTTACAGCCATTCTATCATTGTTTCCTCGCGAGAGTTTGCTATGGTTTGGATGTATTTTTTACTTGAACTGAGTCAATTTTTTATAAGGTTGTAGCTTCTTCATAATAAGGCACTGATAAAGTATTTGTAGGTACTCAATACAATAATTGTTGTTACATTCTTCCAGAAATATAGGTTTTGGTTTTTCCCAAAAAAATGTGTGAAGTATTATTTATTAGATTAGTTTTGTTAGAATAAAGTGAACAATAAATTAAACAAAATATTGTTTCTCTTTTTTATTAAGTACACAAATTTAACTCTACTACTTATAACCAATAAATCCATATCACCAGGTGAAATTCTTATACTGTGAACTGTACTTGTTTATCATTGCTATATCGGGTCAATTTGAAATGCCGCTGTCAAAACACGACACGACGTTGATTCATTTCAATTCAACTTAAAGTACTTTAGATAAACTACCTAACTATTATATATTCACTTACAAATCAACGTGACATCAGCATCATCTTTTTTTTTCTGGTGTAGGAACTATCATAAAAAGTGCTTAAACAGTTGTTTTGTCGACTATAAATTAAAACACCCTGCACTTTCAGCAACTTGGTCAAAAGGACGCCTATTATTAAAATCAGATATGTACGCAATTTCTACTCATAGGTAATTTACTATTTGACCTTTAAATGAAAACAGACAATATAATAATTGCTTGCTTAGCTGATTTGATTACTGTTGGTTATATCAGTGATTCCCCCGAGATCTGTTCAAAATGTAACATTGTTATTTCATCAAATTAAACTCCAATACCTGGCTTTACTGTGTAAACATTAAGTACCTACTTACATAGCTTATTATTATATACCAGCAAATCTATTTACAATGGTAATAGGAGTACTTGTTGAAACTGTTATTAGACTGTTATTTCCATTTATTTTCTTGACTTTTGCGGTAAAGAAAATTTTCAAAGGAATTTCATAACCATGCTCACAATCACAACCATACTAAACGTGACCTTTAGGTTTCGTTACCTTAGGCTCTGTCAACCCCGTAAGGGATAAAGAAGCTATAGTTCCTGCAACGTGAAACTGAATGTCCGGCTCTTCAATTTTAATAAACTCACATAGGTACCGTATACATTTATGTTTACAATACCATGATGTATACCTATACTAATGAAGCAATAGGTACGCAAATTGGCCAACGACATCATTGGTCAGTCACCGGCTAGTGAAAGTAAAGGTTCCCGCCTACTAGGACCTCCGCTGAAATATTCTAGAACCATACAGCGGCACGTATCAGGACTGCCGTTACAGTCAAAATCCGGTTCTCGACGTGTAGATCCGGACACGTGACGTTACTAGACCGGCGGCACACGTTTGTACGCCGTCGCACGACACAAATTCTTCCGCTTACAAAAGTCAATGACTCTTGCCAGAGCTCAACTTAACTAAGTTTCTTGTCGTTTCTTCTCAGTCTGGCGTAACGTAGTTTTTCCGAAACGATGGTAGCATAAAAATCTGTTTACTTACATTATTGTCCTTCAGCGTTCATAGTCCGAGGTCGGCTCAATTCCTATTGGTAATTGCAGGAAAACCTACTCACTTTCTCTACGGTAAGCATTATATCAGCGATCAGCGACGGATAGCAACAGACCATTCGGAAAAAAGGCAAAGGGCATCCGCGGTGCGTGAACTCGTTCCGTACGTATGGGTCTCGACGTACAATCTAATCTATCAAATATAATTATAATCTAACATCTTTAAACGAGCAATTCCGGTACATTATACATATATTATATATAATTGAATCTTGAAAACGGCTCCAACGATTTTCTTGAAAGTTAGTAGTTGTGTAGTTTCCAGGGCGATAAATCGATCTAGCTAGGTTTTATTTTTAGAAAACGTACCAATACTCGGTCATCCAGGTACTAAGTGCTTATGAGACCATGCATCGAGAACGGATGGTAACAGCCATATTATGGTACAGACGAAAGTCTTAAAAAAGCCTTACTAGGCTTTTTGAAGGTTAGGTAACCTTCTTTTGTTCATGAGCTTAAAACACAGAAGAGCGATGTTTCAGATAAAACGATCTAGATATACGTACCCTCTTAAGTACACTTCACAAGTTAAACCAAGGTAAATTAACCAGCTTTCGGGTGCTATGAATATTAATTTCCACTGATACTTACATTATAGGGCTATGTGACGGAATGTTAAATGTCTTCAGTAGCCTGTCTTCATTAAATCATTTGTTGACATCCAACTTCATAGATAAATGGATATATCTTAAGATCGTGATATTTGTTCAAGAGGGAGTTTCCCTCGCTTTGCTAACTGAAATTAAATCAAAATAAATGAGGCCTACTACCGAGTACCTACTTACCTTAAAAACGGAACGTTCTATAAATATTTAGGAATAAAATGAACTTTGAGACGCGGTGTGATATTTAACGTCTTGTAAAATCAAGACTTCGTAAATTATTCCACAAAGTTAGGGAAACCATATTAATTATTACAATGCTAATTACCTTGTATTACGTTGATTATAGAAAGCCCCAATTAATATATGCTGACGGGCAAAAATAACAGGTCACTTTCCATACAATGCTGTTTGAAAAGCGACTCGTTATTTTTGCTCACTTGCAAGTGTCACTTCTGTGGGAATCCTCTTTTTACTTTTTTCAAAAAAAGAGGTTGGAAGGGTTCTCGTACCCGTTTTGTACCGGAACCAGTGTCGCTACTCTACATTTAAATTAGCAACATGCTTAATACAGTACACTTACCTATCTACATTAGAACGAAACTAAGTCATTGGCTTTACAGCCAACGGAGCATGACATATTTAATACAGACATTGTGTCCGACGTCACACGCACACAACAATCTTAGTAAGTAAGAGACTATGTAAGCTATGGTGTGTGAGTGCAGAGTGCATCTTCGTTTTTTTTTTTTAGCATTCGCTCATTATCATAGTTGCGGTGTGTATCACTCTCATTTCGAACTTTTGTCTGGTATTTCAAGATTACTACTACATAATAATATCTTTATTGTACAGAAGATCGCAAGTAAGGACATGGTGGGTAAGTTAGGCTGGGATGCTTCAGGTGAAATTGTTAGTGTATGTACATAATGCCGGACCATTGATTATTAGTAGAAAGTTGGTAAAATTAATTTACCCCTGCACACTGCACAGTGGCGGTGATTTTTTAATTTTAAAATTTTAACTTTGCATATGGTAGGTATGGTAGGTATGGACGTCATCGTTAAAGTTGCGGGAAACCGGTGGATGCAGGTGGCGTCTTGTCGTTCATTATGGTGTGCTAAGGGGAAGGCCTTTGTTCAGCAGTGGACGTCTTCAGGCTGATGATGATGATGATATGGTAGGTATTAATACGAGAGAATTCTTGGTAAAATTGCACATTATTTGATAAGTTAAATATTAGCAGTAGTAGGTAATTAAAGTAAGTCGATCGTCCTTTATTTTATAAATTATAAATAATGACACAAAAATGTTCCCTCGTGGAATGGAGTTAAAAAACCATGCAAGGGTCTCGGTTACATTCAAAGGGCAAAAACATATTTTTTGGGAAAGTTCAAGGGAATTCAGTTATTTTCGCTACTCTGCCTCTTACCCAGCTGCGCATAAATATTAAGGTAATGCTCGGTAAATTTAAGCTTAGTGTCAAGATATGGATTATTTTTAAAAATTCAACGTTTAGGTATACTGCCTTTATACCTATGCCCGTTTGATATAAATACTCAGTATATTGTATTTTAAGAATTTGTAATGATATACGAGTACATTTTGGCTAAAGAAACTTATCATTAGAAAGTTATTATTTATTACATATTTGCACTAGTTATGTACACAGTTTAGTATTTGGTATTTAAATTTATGCCTCCTAGGTTGCATAAATTTCGCTTTATTACTTTGTAAAGGCTAGTTTGCTTTTCTTATTAAGGAATATTGTGCGGTAAACTGCCTTACAGAGCCAGCAGTCTTTGCAGACTTTAATTTCTGATAGCGTTTCTAATTTGTTCATAGCATATTACAAGCGTTTGATTTTTAACTGCGATGTTATCCAAAAACGCCCTTGTTGCCTTACGTTCACATTTTTAAATTAACACAAAGATCCGCACTTGTAAAAGCCTAGCCAGGTTATCGGTTTTTAGTATTATGTGTATTTGTTAAAAATGTACAAGTATACTATAGATTGTCCGTCTTTGATACCCTTCCCACCAGCGTAACATAGAGAAACATTTGCATAAGTCAACCGCAGGAACCTGACATATATATACGCTTATAAATACAACGATAGCTGGTAGCCTTTCCACTCTGTAGAAATAGGTGCGCGTCGTCGAGAGTTCAGTGCACTGCAGTCGCATTGAAATTCCGATTGCGGTAGGTACCCATGTTAATAGTACCTGACGGATCACGACAAGCATTCACGACGTGACTGAAACAAGGCTATAAGTCTTGATGCATTCACGTAGTGGCAACATCATGAAACGAATCAAAAAGTCTCGCGTTAGATAGTGCACGTTTTTCATTTGTTTTTACTTAGTGTCCGACCGAAACACGATTTTTAGCCGAAACCGAATATTCGGTTTTTTCTGATTTCGGCCGAAACCGAAACCGAAATTTTTGAAGATGTATCATATCAAACAAAATATTCAAAATTACTGTACAAATCGTAAGGAAAAGGTAATTGCAAGGATTTCTTATACGAGTATGAGAACAGTTCTGTTACTTTTTTTTGTTAAACAAAATAACAAAAAATTGTCGCTGGTCCCAGCTGGGCCGGCCGACTGTGCATTACCTATACCTACCCGGCCGAGCGTGCCCGAATTAAGCCGAGCGCTGCCGATGCGAGAGGCTGCGAAGTAATATCGGCCCGGCCGAAGGTTTCGGCCAGAGGCCGAAACCGAAACTTCGGCCGAAATCACTTTTTTGGCCGAAATTGGCCGAAACCGAAACCGAAACTTCGGTCGCACACTATTTTTACTTGACTTGTGAAATGAGACTATCTATGACTAGGTATTTCTTTAGCAAGCGCTGTAGCCCGCATGTCTTGAACAAAAAAGATAACACATTTAAATATGAAATTTCATTCCATACATCTTTGCTGTGGAAGTGACATAAAGGTATAGTATTTCAATCAAACTACAACAAGAGAGGGAGGGAGGGCTTCCGCGGAGAAGTTTTTTCAGTTAGATATTTTACAGTGTTTTTTTTTATTTACTCGTATTTTTGATTCCGGCCATTAAAATGTAAACATTATTCCATCCTTAAAATAGGTATGTTTAAGCTGCACAGAGTGAAACGAAAAATGGTCAAATTAATAAATTAATTAACAAAATATGCAGGTAAATTAACTGGTGATAAACTACAACTTTAACTGAATGCAGCAATCCCTTTTTAATTCTGCTTTAAGAATACCTAATATCCGAAGCTAACTAAAAAGCCACTCGTATTAAAATTTGCTCGTTAGTAACCAGACACTTTGAGGAGAATAAAGAATTAAAATAAAACGAACAAAAGGATTATTGTAACTGCGCAACCTTTAAAATTGTGCACATTTTTAGGCGAGTTAAACAAATTGCAGAATAAAATTTAGCTTTGAATGAAATGAAATTCTTTTTTGGTTTGATATTCGGTAATTTATTTTATTTTTCGAATAATTATAATTATGACTGAATGCATTTAAGATTTAGCTGATAGGGTAGGGTAGATCCGTGAGATAGGATATTTAACTAAGCAGAACACACAAAATGGGTACTTTTTATAATTGTTAAAGTCTCTAGTTTAACAATTTTATTGAGGTAAAATGTCCAAAAGTTAGTTTACTTACTATTTTTAATATAACTACTTTGTACGGTGTAAAGCAAAGGAAGAACATTAAAAATGTATGAAAGTTTTGGAATATTTTTTCGCCTCCTACAGGGATGAAAAGAGATCTTTATTCTTAGTGGAAATGGTATGGAATTGGCAGTTAATTAAAAATTGAAGGAGTGGTATTTGTTTTAGACCTACTCAATTAACATGTAAAACTTAGCGCAATCCTTAAAGCGCAGCAATGTTTATAATATCTACTAACTAACCTAAGTGGAATCAAGATCATTGAATGACATATATTTAAGAAATACATCATTTTTGCAATACAAGGAGTAAATCTATAGATAAACATAAGGTATTTTCATTCTTAACTGTCCTATTTGGTAAACAAAATTCTAACCTCAATTTACACATTTTTGTAAAGAATAAGATGTATTATGTCAAACCTGATGAGGCAATATTTTGTACATAATTAATTTTGCTAATATTTTATCTCCAGTTCCTTTATTTACGATGAAATGTTAAAAAATGACAAAAATGAGGTTAGAATTTTGTTGACCAAATAGGACAGTTTTAAGAATGAAAAGACCTTATATTAGTCGACTAAGTAACTTCTCATTCTTTATAACAATTCTTACATCAGAAAAAAAATAAGGTAGATCACATTGACTTCTAAGTGCACAAGTAAGGTGAATTAGCACATAAATAATTATATTGTACTTATAAACCTAATACACTGTCAAATTACAAGCATCAATAGTTAAAACCCCAAACCAAATCGGCTAATCGATAAAGATTCAAGTAACCACCTACCCATTGTGAGAGTTGACCTATTTTCCCCAGATAGCCGGGATGGCGAAAATGTCCATAAATTCTGTATATATTAAGCGATTGGTTGTACTTATTATCCAGTTAATTCCATAAAGGGGCATGGTCATTGTTTTCACCTATTATTTCAGGATAAACCATAACGTAAGTTAATAGGGATATACGGAGTAAATTATATCATCCTTACCCTTTATGTGGAAAGGTTACAATGAACGACGCGTCGGACGTATCAGGAAAGTGACACAAAGGGAGTTTGTGACATAGGTTAAAGTAATAAATAACCTTTAAGTTATAATGTCGAATGAATTTAAATAAATGCTATTATTAGGAGCAGTAAGAATGAGATCCAATTAAGAGTGACGTGTTTATTTTAACCATTTAAGAAATATTATAATCACAGTAGACTGTCTAGCGCAGATAGTAGAGATAAGGCCAAAGATGTAATTCACTGATTCAGTACTAGCCTATAAGTACTGAAACGCGCAATGAAGTTAGGACCAGACTAGAAGCAACAGTTGTTGCTTCTACTAACGTGACTATAACGTACAATGTTGCAGAAGCTTTAGCGTCTTCACTCTTATTTTCTAAAACTTTAATTTTCTTCTATAATAATTACTACTTAATTGAGTTAGGTACTGTAGGTACTAATGGTTCCGGATCTGTGTTCCGTATTTATTTCTTAATAATTGTGTTTTTGTCTGAATTATACAAAACTAGCTGTTGCCAGCGACTTCGTCTGCGAAGAATTCGTTTATCGCTATCCCGCAGGAGGTACGCAACTTTCCGGGATAAAAAGTAACCTATGTGCTACTCCAGACTTTTTTCTATCTATGCGCCAAATTTCATCCAGATCCGTTGGGCCGTTCTGGCGTGATTGAGTAACAAACAAACATCCATCCATCCATCCATCCATCCATACTTTCGCATTTATAATATTAGTTAGAAGTTAGATAGATTATCGGTGTCCTCATAAAACCACACATTTCAGACTGATTTCGGTAAGCCGCACCGCAATAGATTTCATTAGAATCTAAAGTTCAGCTCAATAAAAGTCTACTGTAGAACCATATCATAGTACCTAATCTTGCTGTACCTAGCTCATTTATTTGACGTAAATGTTTCCATTAATTAACATGGTTTAACCGATTTTTAGGGCTTGCGTTACTGGTCACGCCATCTTACCTACCTATCAAAGTTTTATTTCTGCGTTTTATAAGTGCCCCTAAACCATACATCAATCTCTATTATTACATTATTCGCGTGGCAGAAAAACTTACCTATTGTTCAATTTAGACAAGGTAGAACTAACGTGTGTACTTTTATCATAAGTTTGCCATAAGTTGGTAGGGATTGTCTTAGAAAATTAGACAAAATGCCGCTGTCATTATATGTTGTTTTTTTTCAGTTCCAGGGCATGTATTATTATAGATAATAACGAATTGATTCAACTCCTAAAAGAGAGTCTTTGTGGTATGATTTAAAAAAGAGCTATATATTATAATTGTAGGTCTACAAAACTAGTTCACCTTTAAACGAAAAAACATGTAAATTTAAATCGTGGTTGCATGAAGTCATATTACAGTGTTTTTATTTTGTGCCAGGCGACGACGACGCTTTAGATGGGGAGCTCGCTTACTGATAATATTTCAGAGCAAAATTAAATTATGTTGTAAGTACTTTTAAAATTTACTGCGGCTTGGAATAAAACCGTGTAAACTTTGAAGTACTATTAGATTGCAAATAACAATTTTTATCATTTTAAACGCGTACTTTTTTTAACTTTTTCTAACACCGGCCTTAATTGGAGGTTTAAGTTTCCTATAATGACTCAAAATTAGATATTTTTAAACATACATGCATAGGTACGTATACAAATCACGTATTTATCCCTTACGGGGTAGACAGAGCATATATAAGGTAACATGACCTACAGGCCACGTTTAGGAAGATTGTGGGCATATAGGTGGAAAATGGAATCAAATACTTTTTAAAAAGCTTGATATTTAAATCTGTTAAGCGAAGAAGCCGTGTTCATTTTCAGTTAGTTGTGGTAATTAATCTTAACTAAACCGTATGTAGGTATGTATTTTTCTTTTGAAGTCGCTCTTTTACGTGCGTTCATACAAAACGGAGCTATACCGCGTTGTTTATATAGCCCATATACAGTACTTTGCTGTAAAACACGTGCGTTAAAGCTGGTTAAAACCTGCAAAAAGAATACTATTAAATGTACATTATAAAACTTTCCTGGAGGGTATTAAATATTTATATATATAGTAAGTATTGTTAGCCCGTCTTCTGAGCATTGCCTTGTGCCTAATGCTATAGTCTGTGTTTCGACACAATAGCGTGGCTGGTTTCCTGTTACCACGACAGTCGTATAAGAAATAGCGTTGTATTATGTCTTAGAAATATTATCCTTCATGTATGAGCCTTCCCATTCTTGAAAGGGCCGGCAACGCACCAATCTTTCCCCAAGTCTTGCAGGTGTCTCTGGGCGATGGTGATCACTTCCCATCAGGTGACCCGTCTGCTCGTTTTTCTCCTCTTATATAAAAAAAAACTTGATCAGTGCTTTTATTATTTAACAGCATGTAGTCGCAATAGTCAAAGGAATACATTTAAATCATTTACGTCTTTTAAAGCAAGACCTCGCCTCTCCCATTATCTTGCCTATTCACGTACTTTGTTTTATTTAGTTGCGATTCACGGCTGAACGAGAAATTCGAAACTACAGTCCAATTTTATTTAGCTATGTCAGGTTTTATCCACTTTTATTAACAAATGAACCATTGTGGTGTCCACTCGGACTTTTGTTCGTACCTATTTGGTCATGGGAAATAACAAACAATTTAGATATAATCTATTTTAAGTTTCCAGCTACGTATAGCACGTTCATAGGATGCATTAAGCCTGTTAGTTTAGTACTTATTTGCCAAAAAAACATGACGAAAATTTTGAGATTTCAAAAAAAAACTTTATTTCATAACTAGGTACATGCGTACATTTATGATATAGGGAATGGAGCCACCCTGTAAGCAAACAATGCCTGTATTGGGAAGCCCCGCTCTTCCGTAGATTATAATAGGTACTTACTACAACTAAACTAAACTAAAGTAGGTAACTAAGGATTTCAAACTAGAAACTAGATGTGGTGCATATAATGAGTTCGTCAATCGTTTCAATGCAAGAAGTGTCGATTTTAGTAAATTATTGAAAGATTTTCTTAATTTTCACTGTTTGTACGCCTTATCTACCGAAACTTTCTGGCACCCGTCGCCAAATGACTGTCAAACTATCAACACTCGAAGGTGATTAAGGTCAGGCATTAATTACGATATCCTAACAACACTTAGTAAACTATAGACAGTTATAAAGATGTAGGTACGTGAGCAATTACTGTGACATTTGCGAGAGAGGCGTCGAGAGACGGATGGTGAAACTCGGGTACGGTGAGAGATGGGACAATTTTCTCTTGCCATGCTAGTGCACATTTAAATTATTATAGAAATTAAATTATTCATAGGTACGGAATAATAATGACTCTTAGAGTATTCCTGAGGCAAATTGAGACTATGTTGATATTAAAATTATAATAAATAGGTACCTTAGAATCATCATAACCATCTCCAGCTTACATACGTCCACTGCTGGGAACAGACCTCCTCTCACAATGAGAGGGCTTGGGCCATATCTTAGAATGAGGAAGAAAAATAATCACAAAAAAAATAATTGGTGTAACGCGCAGTCTTATATAGTCATTTTTTTCGCGCGTAAAATATCAGCTGTGCTCGCCGCGTTTCGCACCTCGCCGCATGGTGGCGCGCTCACGGCCCGCGGCCCCCGCGCCCCGCACCGCTCGCGCGACAGAGAGAGTTCGCTTCCCGCGTCGTAACTAACCTATCTCCGTGGCCCTCTCATTACTGTAATTCTGACTGTGCTATATATGTTATGAATGTGTTGTTTTGATTAATAAACGTGTACCAACCGTTATACTGGCGCCCAACGTGGGGCAATTATTATTTATTTATTAATCAAAACAACACATGACATATATAGCACAGTCGGAATTACAATAATAATAGGGCCACGGAGATAGGTTAGTAACAATTTTGCTTTATATCGTTACGACGCGGGAAGCGAACTCTGTCTGTCGCGCGAGCGGTGCGGGGCGCGGGGGCCGCGCGCCGTGAGCGCGCCACCATGCGGCGAGGTGCGAAACGCGGCGAGCACAGCTGATATTTTACGCGCGAAAAAAATGACTATATAAGACTGCGCGTTACATTATGTAATTTTCTTTCTTAAACTTTATCGCTGGATAAATTATTGCAGTATCACGTAGTATATCGCTTATACTGAAGAAATGAGCTAAACGGAGAGCAAGAATGTAATAAAACGATAAGGTGTGCTTGCAGCGCAATATTAATTTTTAAAATGTTGATGCATGTAGCTCGTTTCTTAAATTTAATGTGACAGGACCCTGGTAGTAGACTGAAACTACCCAACAATTACTTCGTTATTTATGTCGCGTGTCGTTTCTAGCGATACTTGTTGACAGTGAACCGTAAATCGGTAAATAAATTACATCGAAACTTGATATTTTTGGAGCCAGTTCATTTAAATTTCGTGGCGATCGGCGTTAGAATTAAAGAGACAGCGAGAAAATACTAAATATCAAAGGGAAAGTCAGTTTCTAATGAAAAAAAGCTGTAAAAGTATCTTGAAAAAAAACAATATTTTATTTCGACAATAGGGAAGTGTAAATAAGTGGGTGACAAAGGCTGGTTGTACATAAATAACTGTGTTTAATTTAATTTAAAATTCAGATAGTATCTTAATTATTACGTCTTTTACAGACAGATATAGTAATCTAGGTACAAAAGTTTTAAATTTAAGTCTTGTCTTTACATACTTGTTTGTGCAAGATTGCATAAATGTACTAATTGGACTTTTTTTTGTTCACAGGTGAGTTCCACAACTAATTGGTATGGAACGACCAGTACAGAATTATCTGCCAGGTATTGTATTTAAAGCTCTAACTTTCGAGAGCGCGCTCGCTTCGAGCTTCTAAGAGCTTTAACAAGTCAGCTTGAACTTCGAAATTTCAAGTGAGTTATTAGCTGAATTAAATTTTAAAGTTGATTTAGCAAAGCATATTTTAAATTCAGGGTGAATTTTAAGTCCTCAATCGAAACCAGGGTTTCCGGTAACGCTTCATGGGTCTAACACGAAACACGTTGGTTGCGATTAGTGATTAATGATCTAGTCTTTGAGCTAGCAGCATGTAGTTAAACTAATCTCAAACTTGCTCCAACTTATAGAGTAAAACAATTCCACGTGAAAAATAATAATAATCAAGATAAAAATCACTGGAGATAACTTTAAGTTGGGCGTTTTCCAAAAAAAGTCCACACGATATTTTTTCCAGAATTTAACTATTTTGGGTTTTTCTTGCTCAGAATCGTTTACCTTATCGATATACAAGAAAAAATGTGTTCCAAAATTTCCATTTCAGTTCGTCATATTTTTCTTAATATAGGTATGTAAGGAAAGTGACGAGCAGGAAAAAAAATCCATAGTGAAATCTGGGACATATTTTTTCTTGTATGAAAATCGATAGGGTAAACGATTCTGAGTAAGATAAACCCAAAATATTTAAATTCTGGAAAATATGTACATGTGGACTTTTTTTTGGAAAACGCTCAGTTACGTCTACTAGACTAACTAAACAACATTTCAATTCACGACTTAAAAAAATCTTAAATTAAAGCATTCAAGTAAAGAAAAGATACTACTAAGAAAACCTTCTGCGTGTGATACCCATGTGAGACTGATACACTGTTCTTAATAGCAACGAAACATAATGTAAATTATAGAAACAACAGTTAGTTCAACACAATTTTGGTGAGCAGCTAAGTTACTCAGGAACCTTAAATGTTGCGCACAGCCACTATAACCACAAGAAGGCTTATTTTGACTATTTAATGTGTATTAGAGCACCTGAATATACTAAGTCTGTGAATAATCAAAGCCATCGCAATTTAACTTGTTAATAGGTACACCAATCCTAATCCTACCGCTAAGCAGCAGTGCTTGCACTGCTGTGTTCCGGTGTGGAGAGTAAACAGCCGGGGAAATTACGGGCACAAGAGGCATTTCATCTAAGTCCTCTAGGTTGGCAACGCATCTGCAATCCCTCCGGGGTTGCGGGTGTCTATGGGCAGTGGTGATTGCTTACCATCAGGTGACCCACTTACTCGTTTGCCTTCCTATTCACATAAAAAAAAAAACATTAGAAAATGGTGTAAATGTATTGCTTTGCTTGCAAACTGCTACTCAAATAGGTATAAATATTTTTCGATTAGTTCTAAATGTGAATTAGAGTGCCATTTTTTCCTACTTCGTCCTATTTTAAATACATATTTTTACTACTTTTAGATGATAATTATGTTTACAGGGGTAACTTCAAAGATCGGTTTCTAGTATCTTTGATAAAGAGCTTCGGTTTAACAAAAACTCAAAAAACGTAATTACATTCACGAAAGTTGAAAACAATACAAACCTTTCCTTGAAAAGCTATTATAAAACGAGGCTTTCGCCATTTTGTTGAAATTGAAAACGCCGTAATCACTGCTTTAAGTTCCGTCTAACAATCTCAGATTTTGTATCGCAAATCAGTTGTGATGTACAGAAAACTCTCTTTATGAACAACAAACTGTCGAGTCTATCCCCTTATTCATAAACGCTTTATAAGCTTCTGCTAACTTAGCAATCGTTTGTCCTTTGTGAAAGGTAAATGTCAAAGTGACAGATAAGGACAAACGATTGTTAATTTAGCAGAACCCTATAGAGCGTTTATGAATAACGGGATATAACTTTATTCAATATTCACGATACGTTGAGCAGGCCTCGTGCAAAAACATGTACGGCGGGCTTGGCAGATAACGATAATCGAACATATTTACGCCTGCTTTAGGCTTGAAAAATAACATCCTCCGGGATAATTTTCGTGCATACCCGAACTAGAAAATGAGATCAGCGGACGGTAAATGTTCGTAATAAATTTCAAACTATAAATCGCGTGACTACATTAAATTTATAATTTATTCTTGGTTCTCTACAAACTAGGTACCATTTTTGACGTCTATTTAGGTTTTCCCGTGTTACAGTCAGTTCATGGCGTGGTTAGCGTAATTGCTAAAGTTCCCGTTTAATTTTGAAACAGTTGTCAATATAATTTCTAAACGACACTGAAAATTAGAGCACAAAAAATCCGAAAAGTAAAGCTATGGCCGGGAATCGAACTCGGGTCCTCGTCATTCCGTGACGCGTGCTATACCCCTACACCACCCATAGCAGGTAAAGTAAAGCTATGGCCGGGAATCGAACCCGGGTCCTCGTCATTCCGTGACGCATGCTATACCCCTACACCACCCATAGCAGGTGAGTAAGCCTCCCGAATTTTTCTATCTGTTACCAACTGTCACGTGACCTTGTTACTATGCCAATAGTTGTCAATATACCTACTACCTACAGGATCATCACGAATCGAAGTTGCGGGTGGCAGGACCTTGTGCAAAGTCCGTCTGTGCCGCTACCTGTCTTACTCGCAAATGCTGCCGCCAAGCAGTGCTTGCGCTGCTGTGTTCCAACGTTACCGCTCTAAGTTGACGACGCATCTGCAATCCGTTCCAGATGTTCATGGGTGATGGTCCTTACTTGCTCGTATTCGTTCCTTGTCTTAAAAGAAAAATGACGCTGTATTGTAAGCTTTTCTTATAATTAATCCCACAAAGTTTTTAAAAATATATTAGAGCTCATGTTTTAAAATTATCCTATAATATTACCTAAATTAACTAGGAAAACACGAGTACCTACATATAATACGCCGCTCGTGTGCTAATTACTCCCCAATTATATGAATGCGAAAGATTTAACTATAGCAACGAACAGTGCATGTATAATTTTTTGTCCGCAACAATGGAGCTTCGTTACAAGTTGGAACGCGAAATGGCCGTCATTTATCTCAATGCCCCTCGTTTCCTCGCCTCGATTATGGCTACTGTTTCCTTAACACTCTTTTATTACACAAACTGTCAATATATATTACGAGGCAGACCACATTTGCAAGCTTTCATTTAACTTTGCCTGTAACCTTACATGATGTTGTTGTTGTTAGTAGTATGTTTAGGGCTTGCCAGTTGTTACACTTGTTAACACTGTTGCAATATTCAAATAATTTCTAAGTTTAAATTGGAAAATTAAAAACAATATAGGTATTGTAATATCAAGACAACAATGAAAAAGTTTGTATTACTAACTAGCTTCTGCCCGCGACTTCGTCTGCGTAGAATTAGCAATTGACATGTTTAAATTTTATCCAAATCCGTCCAGTCGTTTTAGCGTGAAGAAGGAACAAACATACACACTCACTCACTCTCATCGTCACATCGTCACAAACTTTCGCATTTATAATATTAGTAGGATAAGGTTTTGAATAAGACGGTTTTGTGTATAGGTTATTTCTGAAAGCAATTAAAGTTAAGAATGAAAATTATTTTTTAATGACAGGCGTTAAAAATTGACTTCTTAACATGTTAACACCACCTCCTTTTTGTGATGTCTGTTAAAATACCTCTCCACTCACTTTAACACACTGATCCAGACAGACATTCAAAACTAAACCACACACACTAGCCTTATTGCCACCAAAATTATTAAACGTTTGGTTGAATAAATAGGGGCGATTATAATAGATAATATAAAACCATGTCCAACGTAAAAGCCTCCTGGCAACTCACAAAACATCAAGAAAATTCTCATTTTCCAAAGAAAATTTTAAGTCAACGACAAAAGAAAACGAATGAATTTTTCGAGGCATTTTTTTAATAACCGTTTATTTACCCACCCTGAAAATTAGTAGACCTAACGTTCAAGTTAGTGAGTTGATATTTCGTTAGTTTATAATGTATATTTAGTATAACTGATGAACATTATATATAGGTAACTATGTACAATTTGTGTAACTAGTTAATCAGATACTAGGTAAATCCTACCTACTGTTTGGCAACCGCGTAATTATAAGCTAGGTTTACGAACACGGATTTGACAGTGTAATTTCGCTCGTTATTCGAAACTTTAACTTGCACTTTGGTTAACTGCCTTAAATTGGGCGAGAAATACGTCGTTTACCAGGACTACGAGTATTAGCATGTTAAGCACGACGTGGACGAATTGTTGCTCGGTGTGCCCCTTTCCAATTAACTATTCTAAAAAGCCGTGGACACTCTGTTTGTAGTTTAGCTATAGCTTTTCAAGCAGATGGTCGTCGTTTCGAGCCCGGGTACGAATATAAGTTATTAGTTAGGCACCGACTTCACACATTATTATATACGTAGGTAGCAGTGGCGTGGCGTCAAGTATATCAGAAGGCAAGCCGAAGGGAACTTAACTAGCCTTTTCCTCTAATTCTGCACAATAAATTGCCCAAATACCTTAAAATAGGCAAGCCGGTGGGAATCGAGTTCTATGGACGCTACGCCACTGGTAGGTAGCACTCACCAAAAAAAAGACATTTGTAAAGTAGCGTAATTAATACAATTTATTATGAAATCTATAGGCGGATTTGATGGCGGTTTATTTTTTTATTTTTATCGCGGTTTTGAGTGAATCATTTTGTAATTTATCCAACTTATAATGCATAATACCCGCTACGGACTCGTGGTCCCACTGTTATAAAAATTACGAATTACACTCACCATAAGGTCGACGGCACCCCGCTTTCACGGGGCTCCTATTTCTATGTGGTTTGCCCTTCGGGCATTTGAAGATAGGTACCTAACGAACCTAACCTAATTTTATTATTTCTATTCAAGATTTTTTACTAAATATTACTCTTCCCGATGAAAGAACTTTAGTTACTTACGGAGAAATTCTCTTTGTGGTTACTTCCTTCATCAGCTTCACTTTAACATAACATATATTATTATGGTAATATTTTATTGAATCAGGCGTTACTTTGCGGAGGTCCATTTCAATGAACACAAAATATTTTCCTTGCTACTCCCCTACTTAAGTGCTAGTCCGTTATTTAAGTAGCGGAGTAGCAAGGAAAATATTTGTGTTCATTATTATGGTTATGTGGAAAATGTATATATTTTTGTGTTTAGCCAGCATATTGTTTACAGTGATAGAATCGCAATGCCTGAATTACTTATATTGAATCCGATGACTATCTATTGGACTTCATAAGCAGTTCCAATTCATCAAATAGTGCTTTCCAAAGGCGAATGCATAAGTTACATTAAAATATACCTAAATCGCTGTCGCTGTGCCTATAAGATTTGAAGAGTTCCTTCAGTTTCTTCAAGATCTCGTCATCAGATCCTGAATTGGTGTTAATGGAACCAAACTGGAAGTACCTATTCCCTTTCCAACAAAAAAATAATTTTCCAAATCGGTCAACAATTAACGGGAGTTCTGAGGTAATAAACGTAAAAAAAATATTTATACAACCGAATTGAGAACATCCCCCTACTTTTTTTGAAGTCGGTTAAAAATAATTTCTTATTTTCAGATTTTTCAAAAGATTTGCAAGCGATTTTTATTATAAACTCGCCCTCGCTATAATTACGATAAGAGACTAAACTGTCTTAAGCTGTAATGCAATTTCCTGTTTAATATAAATGTTTACGAGTACCTTATAAAATCTCTCAGTCCGTTTCGTAAATAGGGTCAAGTAGGAAATGAGGGACGTCAACAAAAAATAATAAATACGTTAACAATACAAAATTTGACCGACAGTGCCTTACCCATGTTCTATTAAAATTATGATGTCCATAATAGAGCTGACGACAGAATTCTGTAGTCATTTTTAGAAGATACATCGATGAAAATGGACGTATTACGTAATCATACTTGAAAGCTCTGACAAAAGCTTTTGAAAAGCTCAAAAGGCTTCTCGGCCGCCACCGGCATCAAGATAGCGTTTTACTAACATGATTCTCTTATCTTCTTCGTCACACGTCAGCTATCGCCCTATGTCATCCGTGTCGGGTTGAGAGTTAGTTCCATTGTAGACGCTACTTGCTAGTATTTGAGAGGGTAACTACCACAACTAAAATATGCAAATACAAATACAATGACTGGATTATCTAATTCAAAAGACCACCTTCTTAGTTGTAACGGGCTATTTTCCGCAACTCGACGACTGAGGCTGCGATTTTGATTGATTTGAGAAAGACCATCTTCTTTTTAAGACACATGAAAAATGGGCCATATGCGTCCCCTGTGTTAGTTCGTGGCTACATATGGGTATATGGGGCTCTCCCACAAGCCCGAAAATATCCACTTAAACACACGCATACCGTTTTTTAGTCCGTGTGTGAGTCGATTAACTTCAAACTACGATAAATCTAGTTAATTCGTTTTGTTTTAGAACTTATACAATTTCGTAAAGTCTTATAAAATTTTCATTTCGAATTTATGCGACTAAGGTGAAACGTCACAAGTGCAGAAGAGTTACTATACCTACTACAAAGCACACGGCACGGCAGCACGGCTGCACTGGGATGGGGTTCCTTTCAGCGACATATACTTACATACAAACATACATAAATCACGTCTTTATCCCTCACGGGATAGACAGAGCTTAGGGTAACTAAAAGGCCACGTTCAGCGACACCCTGTCCAAAAGGACCTGGGGACTAACCCGCTTATACATAAACGCTCTATAGGCTACTGCTAACTTAGCAATCATTTGTCCTTATCTGTGAAAGGTAAATGTCGAAGTGACGGATAAGGACAAACGATTACTAAGTTAGCAGAGGCCTATCGAGCGTTTATGAAAAAGGGGGTTAAATACCAGACTTATACACCATAGCATAGCGCCAAGAAACGCCCGCATACCGCTAAAGCACTGTAGTTAAAAAGTGATTTGCATAATTAACTTGTTACGTAAAAAGCAACATTCGACTTGATCCATTAATTTGTGCTAATGTCATGGCCTTTGTAATATAACCTGAGACCTTATTGTCTGACACTCGGAACCACTCTCGATTTTCTTAAGCTCAGTTTAGTACAAGTTAGTGTGATATGTATGGAATTTGTAAGATTTTATACCTGATTCAACCACTTGAATCTATTTTTTTCGGCCTAGTAAACACCAATTAAAGAAATGAATTCTACCAAAACCAATGAATAAAATATTAATGCGACTTGCACTCGTAATAGATTGTACATCTCGCATTTTCATGTACTCCAATTACTGAAAGCTGATGGAAAAGCCAATTTCGCTATAAAAAAGTCTCTTATCTTGTTGCATTTGCTTCGCAGCGAGATATTACGATCCAGGTACCTATAGAAATAGTGGACTGAACAGATGTGGGATTGAGTCAGTCTTGGTCCCTTTGTATTAAGAGTTTATACTCACGAATGGATATCTTCATGTAAGTATAGGATATCTTTGATGTAGTTTGAACAGAGCAAAGGAGCGTCTCGTTTTTGGTTTAATCAATTGCGCTGAAGCTGGCTTTAAAATTAATATGTCGGGCTCGTGTTTACTTACATTATGTCGAGTTAATTTGGAAACAATCTCATTATAATGAGCGGCTTAAATTACAGCTAGCTGGCCTTTCATTGTAACAGGAGCGGGAAAATATTAATGATTAATCAGTGCCTATAGGGATAAACTGTCGACGACGTCATCTGGTGCTGAAAACCTGCCATGAAATATGACTATCGTTTGAATTGAAAGCGGACGTTTATCTAGATTTCAAAGTGGCCCAATTAGGCTTTTGAAATCGGAGGGCAAAGAAAAAGGAATGATTTTAATTTTAAGCTGCAGCTTAGAATTCTTCCCACCATTTCACCAATTCTAGTGGCTTATTTTGTTTTTTTTTTTATTGTATAACTTAAGAAATTGATAAGAAATATTAAAAACCTGGCATGTCTGTTTAAAGTGTATAAATATTGTTGTTGCTATAAATATTAATTATTAAGGCTATTAATATGTATATATAGAAAAATCTAAAACATTTTCTCGCCCAAGATTTATATCAAAAAGCTGCCCCTCAGGTTTCCCAAGCCACGTGACTGGCATCCAACACTGTCTTAATGATGTGCCTCGGCAGAATCAACCCCCCAACCAAATCAATTTCAATTAAACTAAAAGCTATTTTAATGACTTGCGATGCCGTAACTTCACCTGCAATTTGTCTTCTATTTTGTAATCAGGGTGTAATATTAGCGGTGCGGTTTACTTTATGGAACTAACAAGATTATCGAAATGAAAATACCATTTTATATCTGCCCCTCGGGGAATTGAACAACGCGCCGCTGCGTCAAGGCCCCCCGTAATGTACGAGTTTGGGAAAACCCCTCGGAGGCACATGTTTAGGGCTCCGTCCCGACAGATGAGCATATAAATGTCGAAGGTGTAATTGTTTATTTTTCCGTGTTACGTTCATGCTATTCATGGGACGTGGGTTGCTTTCATTTTCGTTATACTTTTCATTAGTTTAGTAGGTACGAGTCAAAAAAAGTAGCTCACTCTCACTACAAAGTCGAATGAAAAGTGATTCGTTATTTTTGCAAGTCAGTACTTACAGACACGCTGACTAAAATTTCAGGTTTTTTAGCTTCTTCTATAGTAACGCTGTGGAAAAGTGTTTCCAAATTAGGGCAAGTGACAGGACTTGGTCTACTAAAACCAGGTCACAGCAAGTTGATGAAGGCGGTTGTGTCAAGTGCAGTAATTTTCTTTAATCCCAAACGTGATCTCTAAAGCGAAAATTACGTTCGAGATATAGCTCCACCCCCATCCATCAGTACTTTTAGTATGTGGTTTAAAACACCATTCTCTACAACTATGCCAAAATTCGCTTATACACGAGTTTTTTTTTTTATTATACTATAACTAGCTTTTGCCCGCGACTTCGTCCGCGCAGAATCATAATTTGCGCTAAAAATTTATCCTCTCTCCCATCGAAAATGTAAAAAAACAGTCAAATGGAAGTCGTACTTTAGCACAAAGTATTTCGTACTACCTATTATTTTTTATACTATCCTTTTGTTTTGTGAGATATTCGAAAAATCTAATCTTATGACACCTACGTGATTTCCAAAGAACATATTTACAAAATACCAAGTTTATATTTTCTATACGGTCCTTTTATCATTATTAAAGGAACCTCTGTGCAAAATTACAGCTTTCTAGGTTCAAGGGTTTGGCCTGGGCGTTGATGAGTCAATGAGTGAGTCAGGACTTTGCCTTTTATATATATAGACTAGCTTTTGCCCGCAACTTCGGTCGGGACTGGATACAAAGAGGATACAAACAAAAATAATAAGAATCGCTTTGACGCGGCATTCTTGTTATAGTCCCATATTCATGATCTGCAGCTTAGTGGCTGTCACTCATTGTCGCACCTTAATCGTTCCTTAAATCGACCTGTCATTCAATCCGATGTAAGCTCGATTTCTTATTCCAAACGAAAGTGAATATAGGTATAGATCTATTTGATTCTTTAGGTTTAACATTTCACTCAACTGAACAAACAAAACAATATAAATTGCCAAGGGCCTGCCTCATATCCGTTGCAAAGACACAACTTCGTATCCAAAGTCATCGGATCTTTAATTCTAATAAATGGTCCACAATGGTACGTTTTCGCAATAAACATCGGTAATAGTTGACCTTTGGGGTTTGTTTTACCACTTTCTGTTAAGTTCCTAATATTATATTAAGTGCCACATATCTATGATACCATTTTTGTTTACCTTGTAGGAATAAACAGAGACCGTTGGTATTATAAATATCTGACACTAGACCGATAGACACACATAGATAACCGGATAATACTTACTTACCTAAAGTGATTCTATAAGGGTTCCCTTTTCCTTTTTAGATACGGAACCCTAAAAATAACATTAAAGTTGCACCAAACGACCACATTAACGAAGCTTGCTTTAGAACACAAAGTACCTAAATATACTCAGGAAACTTTTTAACTTGACTCCTCAAATAATTTATTGGATGAAAGATAAAAAGAAAGAAGAGCTTAAAAAGTTGTAATTTATTTTATTGTCTGCCCTTTTCTTTCGTGATGATATTGAAATTTGTAACGCTAAGGAGGGTTGATAAGAAAAGACGTTCGTATATACAAGTATCAAAAAGTTAGCTAATATTTTAGAAAAACCTTTCTTACCAATCTCCATGTTTATTTTTCCCTTAGAGTGGCAACGTAATGATATTCAATTATAAACTCGATCGAGTTATTTCTTCCAACAATAATAAAATATCTTACGAATAAGTTCTACCTTTCCAGGATTCTTGTACAAACGCAACAAGGAAAGCTTAAGAGGGTGCATCCGTGCCTGAGCTCGCAACGTCGCATTTTTGGTGATTTTTTGCGATTATTTCACAGAAATTGAATGAAAGTATCAAATATCCGTCTGTAGTGCACTTCGTTTTTAGTGTATTAATGTATCCAATGCAATGATTAATGGTGATGGACTTTTATTTTCGTATTAAAGCGATAAAATACTATATCTCGTTTAATAAGAAAATAAAAGTCCATCACGGTGAATTATTGTATTAGACACATTAATACACTAAAAACGAAGTGCACTACAGACGGACATTTGATACTTTCATTCAATTTCTGTGAAATTATCGCTAAAAATCACCAATAATGCGACGTTGCGAGCTCAGCACGGATGCGCCTCTTAAGAAAAACGTAAGAACTTAATTGCACAATTTCTCAAAGACTATACCATGGCAATTCCAGAAGTGCTAGCGCGGCAATCACAGACCATTAAATTGTATTGGATTTTTTCCGTTATTAAAAGGGTACTGTGTGACTTGTTCAAAGGAAAATGGAATTCTAAATTGGAGCCTAAATTTAGTCCCCGTTCAACAAGGGCAGTTATAAATTTGCAGCTTAACCCTCCACGGCCTCGTTTAGGGGCAAGATAGGCGACACAATTTAATTGCTCCCAAACAGGAATAGAAAAAGTTTGGAGGGCCATTGGTTATGGTCGGTCTAGCTAGAGCCCAATCTATTTCTTTCTTTCTAGATTGAAAGAAAATTTTTGAAAACGCATCACTCGAAACTGATAAAAAAAAATATGTTCATTGCTACGAAACTATAGCTGAAATTAAAATTTCGAATAATTGTCAGGTCAGGATTAAATGCTGTAATTTTTTTCTGCTCTACTCGTATTTTTCAATTCAGCTTACTTTTTCACCACTTTCGAATAATACTTACCTTCTAATGATGTGCTTTCAAAAATTGGGACCTTGATTTCTTTACGAATAAAGCTATGGATGAAATGATAACTCATTAGGAGACTGAGTTAGTAAGTTGATATTTATATCATTCACAGGAATTGCACAAAGTTAGTAGTTACCTATATTTCTGTTAAAACTATCAATGAAAATAATGTATAATAATGAGAAAATGGCAGTAATGGATTGCGATTTTACTTAGTGTTTTTTCCTATATTGTATTGTATTTTGTAATGCTGAGAGAAAATAATTTTAATATTGCACGCTCTATTCGGGTAGATCATAAGAACAGCTTGTAAAACTAAGACCTTTTTGTATTGACTATGTTCTGGCAATAAACTTATTATTATTATTATTATTATTATTATTATTATTTGCTCTCAGCTCTGTTTTGTGTTTGCATTGCATTATCAATTATCATGCAATCAACTCATCACATTCATGTCAATCTATTCTGCAATTTCTGCATGATAAACTTAATTAGGTAAGTATGCTTTTGTAATATATAGCTCTTAAAACTCGGCGCGTAGAGACAACTTGCAAGTAAGCGTCTACCAAATATCGGTTTGGCGACCTCTGTTGGAAAACGAGTGAAGTATTTTTAGAGAGCAACGCCATCTGTGATGTACAGGAAAACATGATCGCGACGATTTTCAGACTCGGACTGAAGCGACGCAGCGGCCAACTTTCAGCTTGGCGAGCGTCCGTAGTTTCATAGGTCGTGTATAGATGGCGCTGTAACTATTAGGAATGTTTTAACCCCCCCAGCAAAAAGAGGGGTGTTATAGTTATAAGTTTGACGTCAATGTCTCTGTGTGTGTGTGTGTGGCATCGTACCGCTCAAACGAATGGTCCGATTTCGATGCAGATTTTTTCATTCGAAAGCCAGTTTCCTTGCGGTGGTTCTTAGTCATGTTTGGTAAAATCGGGTCAGTGGTTTGAAAGATATCAGCTGTTTTCTAAAATGACGTAAGGCATTTTTGGCATAAAATTGTTTTTTTTTTTATTTATATTTATAGTTTACCAGGCATAGCTGCTCTGTTAAGAACCACCGCAAGGACTGGCTTTCGAATGAAAAAAACTGCATCGAAATCGATCCATCATCCATTTCAGCTACGATGCTACAGCCAGACACAGAGATCGACGTCAAACTCCCCTCACCCCTTCACCCCTCTTTATGCGTCAGGGTCTGAAACGTATGTTGTATTGGAAGATTGATAACAAAGCATGCAGTTGGTGTCAATTGACATTGTAAAACTAAGGCTACGCGAATAAAATTTTGAATTCAGGTTAAAATAACTCCTACACTACTGTATAAGATATCGCCAAAAAAACTGTCCGTCTCACACTAAAAGGATGTGAAAGCCATCATTGTTCTATAAAGATACGATAGCAATCATTATAATAACAACATTACATTATTATGTAGTCCGACACGCAGTTGGCAGTTTTTTTTTAATATGTCATCATCCCTAGTTTCAACTAAGGTCTTTTCATTCTTAACTGTCCTATTTGGTAAACAAAATTCTAACCTCAAAACGTCTCATTTTAGTTATTTTTTAACTATTTCATAGTAAATAAAGGAACTGTAAATAAAATATCAGCAAAATTATGTACTAGATATTGCCTCAGGTTTATTTGATAACATAATACATCTTATTCTTTACAAAAATGCGTACATTGAGGTTAGAATTTTGTTTACCAAATAGGACAATTAAGAATGAAAAGACCTTAGAGGTTAACTAACGCCACTCTCATAAATAAGCACATCAAAACTTTGCACAAATTGATGAAACTAGTGACCCAGCTGCTGAAACTTTGCGGCGATCATTACGAAAGATGGCAGTACATTTTCCCGCTTACTATAACTCGAGAGTTCTTGAGCTCGCTTTTGAAATAAGGCCATTTTCTTGAACTACATTTGGGAGACTGCAAAATTTCTAACTGCTTGATGCTAAGGTTGTTTTTGGTGTGGTTTCGTCGGGTTGTGTTCTGTTGGTGGTTTTGAGTGGTATTCGGTCGTCGGCCGTGGCGCCCCGCCCCCGTCGTTGACGTCACACGCGTGACGTCAGAGCTTACCTGCACCCTGCGCCCCCGCGCCCCCGCCCCGCTCTCGCCCGTTCACCCCAATCTACAAGCCGCCGCCGACTATGAAAATTAGTAAAGCAATCAGTAATTTTATGCGAATCGCTGGAACCCTTCGGATTCTTATTAAGTTTTAATATAGGGTGCCAGGGAATACGATAGAACTTTGTGAAATAAAATTTGTGACATCTCTAAAGCTTAAACGTCTCTGAACGTTAGGTGATTATTGAAACGATCAAAACATGTTATATACTTAGGTGAAAAACAAATGACCTGTCGTATTATGTGTGAGTAGTGTTGTATAGACAAATTGACGTTCCATGCGTTCCATAATAGAAAAATGACTTAAGTCCTATATCAGTTCTATAAGTACACTACTACATCATACAGCAGGTCATTAATTAAGTTTTTCACCTATACTTCGATGCGCGGTATAGTTTCATTCTGTTTTAATTTAAAACGTACGAACTGACGTCTTCGAGTACGACCATTAATCTTTTATTAGCCACTTGTTTCTTTGTGTGAGAGATTTTATTCGTTAAGCGATTTTATTTGACTGCTTCTAGCTCAGCTTTATACTTAGACCAAAGCTAAAGGTCCACGCTTCGGCAAATATCGAAGTGTGGACCGAAAACCCTATTCAGCATAGCGTTCTTTGTGTGCGTGAGGCGTGCACCTGACTGATACACGGGACACGGAGGGTGTATATTTGTGTGCGTGATCTGAGGCATGTCTGTGTGTGTGCCTACCTTCTAACGCGCGCCTTCTGTCACTATCACACCACCACCTCTAATCCATCATCTTATTTGGTAAATACGAGAAAGGTTGTATTAAAAATGTAAGTTTCACGCATATGGAGTAGTAAAATGGAAAGACGATATTTTGGTTTTTATCGTATCTATATCAAGCGTAAGTAAAATAATAACTTTGATGAATTTTAATATTTAAGACATTCGCACATTAAGAAACGCGCAGTCAAATTAACAACCTCTACTTTTTAAGGTCTGTTAAATTTTACTAAGTTCATCCGTAGGCTTACTGTGAGACAATGCAATAGTATCCAAAACTACCATAATAGAGTTATATTTCAACAGCTGAAACTTCTCTATAATAGAAGTAACGTAATCGGAAATTTTCTACACAAAATGTGTTTTTTTAATAACAATAAAATATCACATTTAATCCGCACGAATCTGCAATCAACCAGCCAGCAATCACTCAGAAATAAAAATGGGGAGCAGAATCTCGGCGCGCTTTTCATATTAACGCTACGCAATGCTATGTTGGCAATTTTCATAGCTACGTCTCTCTCTAAGCTAGCTACGCGCGCCGAACCACGTAGGCCGTTCGTAGCCCGGTGTCGAGACTCGCTACGAGATATATATTTCGTAGACCCCCGTTGATTTTCACCTTATTTTACTGTAGCGTACGGAGTTTCTCTTTTAATATACTTGCCGTATATTTAGGGTATACCTAATCAATATAATTCATTATTTTTTCATTATATTCTTAATTCAATGAAATATATGACGGTTATTGCGAATATTATAATTTTTATCTTGACGATTAATAATTAAGAGTATTTATTTTGTGACTTATTAGGTACCTATTGAGTATTGTAATTGATAAATTGAATTTTTAGACTGAATTTATTAATTTGTTTTAATATTATATTGAATGTTAGGAATTTTATTTTGTTGAAATAAAACTTATAACTTACAACTTATTAAGCTTAAATAGGTAGGTAACTAAGACTATAAACTTATATACAAACATAACTTAATAAGTTACTTTGTGTTCTAAACTATGTACGGATTAGTACGGAAATTTTGCGTGCTAAATATTGGAAGGGGAATTCAAAACATCACAGAAATGGAAACCCAGTGTCAGTCATAACATGGACATCCCTAAACAAAACTTTGAACTATACTTCTAAAAATGTCCAGCTTCGCTTATATAACTTGCTTTTTAATTTGTTTACGTATTATGAAAAGCATAATGCAATTAAGGAAGCAGTGAGATAAAGGGCTTTAACCGCTTTAACCTAACCGGAGGTGCGTTTAACCTTCACCCAGAAACGCCCACTTACAACACAAGTGAGGATCGACTGACCCTTCTCCTTTAAAGTTATTACGTACGTATTAACGTTTATAATAAATATTATAAACGGGATGTGAACCGCGATTACTTTTATTGAGCTCCCGATATTTCGATACCTACAGTTGCATGTATCATGATCACGGGTAGACTGAAGAAATTGCGGGTGGATGTTATTGTTGGGTAGACCGAGATATCCGTGGGATATTTCGAATGAACTTAACCGTGAATCATTAAAAACTCTTATTGTTTATAATAAAGTTTAGCAGGTTGGTACAAGGGGTATAAAATTTAAACACTGTTTTTTTTAATAGCTTACTTGGTGTCCCACTGCTGGGCAAATGCCTCCACTTTTCTTTCCACCCGTTTCTGTTTTTTGCAAGGCTTCTCCAGTACGGCTCAATAAGCTCTGTTCCGCATGTCTATTTATTTAATAGATTTATTTATAGACTTGCTTACATACCATACTCAGCGGCATATTTAGCGGAACACAAAAAAAGTTAGCAAAACGCATAGTACTTAATGCTTGTCCAGAAAAAAAATACATAGGTACCTACTTTTTTGTGTTCCGCTAAATATGCCGACGAGTGTATTAAATTTAGTTCTATCGAATTATATCCAAACAATAGATATTGCAGTGGTGTGTCATAATTGATATTCAACATAACTGTACTTGTCATTTCTACCGCTTTCACCTCTACATTCACTGCACATGGCCTTTGGTTTCGTTATCTTAATGAGGTGTGGTAGGGCCTTGTGCAAGGTCCGTCTGGATCGCTGCCACCGTCTTACTCGCTTATCCTGCCACTAAGCCGCAGTGCTTGCACTGCTGTGTTCCGGTGTGGAGAGTAAGACAACCGGAAAATTACGGGCACAAGAGGCATTTCATCTAAGTCCTCTAGGTTGGGAACGCATCTGAAATCCCTCAGGAGTTGCGGGTGTCTATGGGCAGTGGTGATCGCTTACCATCAAGTGACCCACTTGCTCGTATGCCTTCCTATTGACATAAAAAAAAACAGGTATAATAGTTATTTGTTATGCAAGGCTGCAAAGTTTTTGTTTGGCGCGAGTGCCTGTATTGAAACCCGAGCAAGCGAAGGATTCTATGATTGAACCAAGAGCGAAGCGAGTGGTTCAAAAGAGGAATCCTGAGCGTCGCGAAGGTTTCAAGGCACGAGACACTAAACAAACTTTGCTGCCGAGCGAAACACAATTTTTCACCACACTACAGCGAGAAAAATGGTGGATGGAAGAATTTCAAATTTCTAATTACTTGAGTATATGAGTAGGTGAGGTGTCGGTGGTGATCGTGGTGGAATGGTGGTCAGCGCGGCGTTCGAATTTCAAAAACCTTTTCCACCTAAGAGGGGAAAAAGCACTTTTCCACGCAGATTTTTAAAGAGAAAGACAGCCCTTTCGAGCAAGTGAGGTGAAAAATAATATTTCTATTAGTTTATCACTCATATACTTTGGCTTCTTGTTAATGTACCGTTGTGAGTACGGTTCCTTTTGTGTTTATAATAAATACAGCCCATTTTCGTTGTCATCATATTTAACGTTACACATCCTTCAAAAGTGACACAATACACCTTGGGACCATTATTTTAACTGCCTATTTATCATTAAAATACGCATTTCAAGGCTGGCTTCTATAAAACGCCTCGCAATAATAACTTAAATATTCTCGTCGTCTACTGTTAGAGGTCCCTTATGGGTATGAGTTCATTTTTGTCAATTACTGAGTGTCTCTCTGTTATTTTATTTGTTTTTTTTCTGTCTATTTGTCTGATAAGAGTTTTTTTTTTAAAAGCAGCCTATACAATATTTAATTACACTCACTCACATCGTCACTCACAAACTTTCGCATTTATATTAGTAGGAATAGCTGTTGCCCGCGACTTCGCCCCCGTTCCGGTTTTTCCTTCTTTTATAAAAGACATTGTATTATAAGAGAGAGAGAAACATTTATTTACACACATTCGATACACATAGATTTAAAAATATAAGAAATACAATATACTTAAGAATAGTACCGATATGGTGTAAAATAACCTAAATAACCTAAATAATAATATGATGTAAAAGTACCTTCTCCGGACAATAACAAAGACAACAAAAAAAGATTTAGGAAAATCGGTCCAGCTGTTCGCGCGTGATGCCGTGACCAAGGAAAATAGGGATTAATTTTTATATAAAGATATTGGTATTGAAAAGTACGAACGATCAATACAGTATTTGAGTGCAATGTGTGTGTGTATGGGTTCTTTGAGTATAACCGATGTTGTATCGGTAAGCGCGAGCTCCAAAATTTCGTTCTTCATATTATCCGGTCACCGAAATTATTCTAATAGGCACTTTTAGTTTAGTTCGTTAACCGGATAATCCAATGAACGTCATTATACCGGTTTTCTAAATCGGTTCCAATCCCTGATTAGAGGAAACTTTACCTTTTTATTCGAGCCACATGCCGCAGTCAATGTCATAATCATGCTCGCGTACATAACGCCCTTACTGATCTTATGTATCTATAACACATATTCAATAGGTAACTAATGAGGTGTGGAAAATGGCGGCGACCTCATGTAACCGAAACAATGGTTTTATAATTTGATGGTCGTTCATTGTGACACGACCCTAATGGAGCTCCGTTGTATGTAAATATACGCAAGCTCATTGTATCGGTCTATGCATAATAACATATCTGGCTTGGGGATGTTTTAACTGACATTATTTATTTGTATGTTGAGCAGAATTTAGGATGGAAGAGGATGTTTTGTTTCTTTTTTGTACTATAAGAATGGTAATCGAACACCTGATGGTGAGAGTCTACGCCTAATCACAGCGCAATCACTGCTGCTTGGCTGCAACATTAAATAAAATAAAATAAAATAAAATAAAAACCTTTTATTGCCAACATACGTGAGCATAGGTAAATAAAATTAAAAGAAAACTTAAAAAATAATAATAATATTTAAACTTAACCTAAACTCCGACCGCTTGGCAATGGGTACCGGGCTCAGCACATGCTGGAAATAATTTCCAGCGTTGGTTTTCAGCCTGGTCCCTCTTAAACTAAAAGCCAAACTAACCTAACCTACCCTAACGTGCTGTTTGTGTCTCATGATGCGTTGTGTGCTCAATTTAATGATTTGTGTGTTATCATACCAATGTAGTTTGTGTTTAGAGTGTGCCTATATTGTGTTTTGTGCGTATACCCGTCTATAATTTTCGTCTACTTGAACTGCCGCGCTTTATACTCAGGGATATCCCTGCTTCTGTGTTTCTAAAAGATGTGCTTTGACTAATTTTTTAAACTTTAACAGGGGTATAAATATGTTCCCTCAACGGCGGTGGCAGGTCGTTCCAAATCTTGCTCGCGGCAAATTTAAAACCTCCTTTAAAGAACGCTGTCTTATGTTTTGGAACTGTAAGTTTGGTTTCCCTGTGGCTTTTAAGTGGTCTCTTACGAACATCTTTTACCCATTTTAGTTCTTCATTACAGGTATGTTGGCTTCTGAGATTCCAAGATTTTTCGAACTACAAAGGCTAAATGTAAGGTTCTACGGTTGGTCATGTTGAGGATGCCCTTTGCGTTGAGAAAAGGCGTGATGTGGGCCCGCTTCGGCAAATTGTAGCAGAAACGCGTGCAAGCGTTTTGTACGCGCTGTATATACATTTTGGTTTTGTTAATTAGTCTCGAGCCGTATATGGTGTCACCATAGTTAAGTTGAGATAGCACTAAAGCCTCCACTAGAGTTTCTCTAACTTTTTCTGACAAGTACTTGCGAATACTGTAGAGTGACTTTAGTCGATAGAATGCATTTCTGATCTTAGCATTAACATGTTCCTGATATCGCATTTCTCCGTCTATGGTCAAGCCAAGGTTATTCACTTGGTCGACCAGGGTTACTGTTTCCGTTCCTATATGAATTAACGAGTATGACGATGGTAGCGCTCTAAGTTTTGTGCATTCTTTCCAATCCTAGGAAGTTTACTACTATACATAGGTAACTATTACCCAAACCAAACTCTTACTTTTAGTTTTGTTAAGCTTATTATAGTGTCCCATAGCTGAGGTACATTTATGTATATTTTATTAAAATTTTATGAAAATTAACACGCTAATACTTAATACCTACTGCTAAAAACAATTTATGGAACGCCAACTTAAACTTTCCAAACCTACTGTTTTATCTGAGACAGCGCATGAGCTGAAATATACAGGCGAGCAAAAACAAAGGACCACTTCCTATAGAAAGTTGTATGAAAAGTGTCCCGTTATATTTGCTCGTTAGTGTAGGATTTTGATTGAAAACGGCAAGGTCTTGGACGCGTGAAATCTATTCACCCTTGGCTGACATGCTCGTGACATTACCATACGCTTGTTGAATAGGCAACTGCGGCAAGCTATGCAAATGTACGTATTATGCGAATAAAAATAAAAATAAACAAGGTCATTAGCACGTAACATTTATAAGTTCGTTGTTGTATTTTTAAACTTTATAAGGAACTGATAAACTAAAAACAAACTTGTGTCAAGTGCAAGAATCGCATAAGTTATATTTAACTAGACAATTTCAACAATATATTCAAAGGTTGACTGGTACAGATCCCTCAAAGGAATAAGTTCGCCTTTTTATATTTACCTATGTTAATATTTTTTCAACATTTACATTTATATTTTTGTACAACTAAGTGATTGCCTGTGCCCAGTTTGTGTGCTTTATTCCTTTAAATTCTTGGTGAAGTTAGTTGTCAGCTTCAAAGCTTGCAAGTGCATTTTGGCCGAGTTCCAGGGATCGGATTTACTTGAAATTTGGTCCATTTATAAAGCTCCAATGATAATGCAATAATCAAGTAGAGGTAATGTCATCAAAAAAGTTGTAGTAAAAAATGCAATACGCGTGATCGCACATTCCCGTTCTGGTGCTACCATGTTGGAGTTATAAAGTAAGGCCCCAGCTTACCATGACGTCCTAACTCCGACTCAGTTCAAGTTTTAGCTGTCACTTTTAGTATGAATTTGACAGCGAGCGAACCCACACTGAATCGCATTAAGACGTCATGATAAGGCCCCTGTACAACCTTATTTATAAAACAATTTGTAACATGTTACTAGCTGTTGAATAAAAATATTATATCCCAGGCAGCTTGACTTTTCCCGACGCTTCTAACAATTACCAATATATTTCAACCAATTTACTCAAAACCTTCATAAATTATAATACTACCTCAATCAATATCTCTCTTACCTTTCTCTGAAATCACATGCATTTTCATGCAGCTTTCAGTTTATCTTGAACAGACAGACAGACACGTGGTGGAGGACTTTGTTTTGTAATTGTAGTGAAACAACACTTTATAACACCAGTGCAAGAGGACCATTCGCAGAATTATTTACGTTTTCACTTTCAAGTTTCTCAAGGCCGTGGCAAAACGTGCCATCGTACAACCCTGTCGTAATTGACAGGCCGCATTTATTCAAATTCTAGCGTATGTCACCTTATTGCGATAGGGTTATATATATGTACGTTACCAAGACGTCAAAACATTGCCACAAAAAATAAGGTCGGTGACACATAAAATGGCTGTATCGATATTTATGCCCTCGTCTGTTCGTGAACTACCTGATACTGATACTGTACCTATATTTGACAGAAAACCTATGTAATACATACTTTATTTATTTATAAGCCTTTTTATTCCGAATTCGCTACAATTTCAGTAAGTACATGTTGTTGTTGTAGTTGTTATTGTCGTTTATTTTTTATTTATTTATTAAATTGTCGCGAAATTCGGCGTGCCTCATGGCATAGGCCTCCTCCGTGTATTGGAGGGTTTGGGCTATAGTACCCACGCGCGCCCAGTGCGGATTGGGAACTTAACACACACCATTGAATTTCTTCGCAGATGTGTGCAGGTTTCCTCACGATGTTTTCCTTCACCGAAAAGCTCATGGCAAACTACAAATGTAATTTTCGCACATAAATTCCGAAAAACTCAGAGGTGCGAGCCCGGGATTTGAACCCACGACGCTCTGCTTGAGAGGCCACAGGTCAAACCACTAGGCTACCACGTCTTTTTTTTTTATGTAATACATACTATTTAGGACTAAAATAATAAGGCACTGGTTTTCCTTGTAGAAACAAAAAGTATAATCAAAGTCAAAAAACCATAAACAATTAAAAGAGTAAAAAAGTATCTAAAAAGGTGCAGTCTTGCACTCATATTAATGTCAAAATCGTCGTTCGTGGTCAATCTTATATTGCTAAAGCAGCTTAATGCAACTCACACTAAGCTCTCTGAGATCAGCATCTAACGATCATTGGAACAATATCTATCGAAAATACCGACGTGAACCCAATGCATCTAATAACGAAGCCTAGCCAATGCTAACGACAGCGATCTGCACCGAGCACACCTGGAGCACGGCTGCAGCTCAAAAATCGATTAAGTCCCAAAGCGAAGTTGAGGTCTCGAGATGGAGGGCTCTCGCGGAGAGTTTTGGAGTATGCCGGTTTGGGCGCATGCGCGGGGCAGGGCCCTCTGACGTCACTGGTCTCACCCGGGCGGCGTTAGTGCCTCACGCGACCGCGCGCCAAGTCACGCGCTACCCCGTACGATATTACCTAAACACGATCACGAGTTTCCGATGCTAATTGTTTTAAACAAACCAGTACGTTGACATGTGCTGTGTGTGATCAGTGGGACCCTGCGATGTCACTAGTACAGCTGTATAACTGTTAGCGAGTTTGGATGTACATAATAAGTATCTGAGGCACCTTAATGAATTACATAGGTTCTATAAGCGTTCCGATTCAAGCTCTTATTTTAGCTCATGGTCTTTACGAGCTTGCAACATTGTTTCTGCTAAATTACCTAATGTAGTAAGGCTTTAAAAACATAGCACTTTATCTCCATAATAATAAATTAAGCATTGGATTTCAGAATGGAGAGATTACATTCGAATTGTAATTTGTATTTTGCTTTTCTAAATGAAAATAATGCACCTTGCTATTACTGCCATGAACACAAAACTGCATGGATAGGTATCATTAAACATTTGATGATTATACTAGCAATAACATTATAAAAATTAGGTAAGCTTAAACTTCATAATAACCCATGCATTTATTACAATATGACGACCATGAAAAATCCATATAAAGAAGGAAAACCTAAACATTGTAATGCCCGACATTCCCTTTACATTACATTTTAAAAAAGTTTATCTGTTTGTGATGTGCCAACAAGGTCAATGACCTTACAACCTATTTCAGCTGATAGGGTATTTGAACCATAATATTTGTGAAGCATGACAAGACATGTCCAGCAGCATAAAGCGTCCGTTTCATTATTATATTTGTATTTATTTTTAACATCTGGGTCAAATATTTAAGGCGTAATTCAATATTGTTAATACTGGTCATATGTATTTTCATTTGTATCGTCAATAATAGGTCTACATTTAGGTACGCGTACGTACAACAACATAATTATTATCAACTACAATTAATTTAATGCAAACTTTTCAATGTATTGCCCTTTAAAGTTAAAATTCATTATTGTACTAATTAATCGATTATAAAACAGTACTATCCAAACAAAAAAAATGGACTAAAGCTGGACCTCTGATAAGTCAAAAGGAAAAACATTGCAAAGCTTAATACATACATTAACAAATTAATAAAGAGTCCTAATTAATATTCTAAACAATTTGCTACTGACTGATTATGGATCCAAATGAACTTTTCTTCGTTTGAAACAACCAAAATCGAAATATCTTTAAATTCAAAACAATGCCATGACTGGCTTACAGACAATGCACAGCCTTAACCAGTAGAACTAGAGACTTTAAATTTGGCAGAACATATAATTATCTAACTAATATTAGAAATGCGAAAGTATGGATAGATGCATGGATGGATGGGTGTTTGTTTGTTACTCAATCACGCCAGAAAGGCCCAACGGATCTGGATGAAATTCGGCACATAGATAGAGAAAAGTATGGAATAGCACATAGGCTCCTTTTTATCCTGGAAAATTCTCGCGGGATAGCGATAAACGAATTCTTTGCAGACGAAGTCGCAGGCATAAGCTAGTTTTATAATACACTAGCTGTTGCCAGCGACTTCGTCTGCAAAGAATTCGTTTATCGCTATCCCGCGGGAACTACGCAATTTTCAGGGATAAAAAGTAGCCTATATGCTATTCCAGACTTTTCTCTATCTATGTGCCGAATTTCATCCAGATCCGTTGCGCCGTTCTGGCGTGATTGAGTAACAAACAAACATCCATCCATCCATCCATCTATCCATCTATATATCCATCCATACTTTCGCATTTATAATATTAGTTAGATTCACGAGCAAAAATAACGGCTCACTTTTCATACAAAGTTCTACGAAAAGCGACCCATTATTTTCGCTCTTGAGTATAATAATGCCTTAAGCGTCATAGTGGTACGCTATAATTAGCAATTTTAGTAATTCTCACGGAATAGGTATCTGGCCGGATGGCTGTCGCGGTTATAAAGGTTGTACTTGAAAATTTACCTAAAATTACTTGCTTGTGTGAAAAAAAATTGCCTTTTCCTTACTTAATATGACGGGAAAGATATACAAGCTGTTAAGATTTTGATACAAAAGACAACGGCGGGAAGAACAATATTTTCTTTACAGTATAAGCCCTTAAGCAAGTGCCTGGTTTATTTATGGAACGGCTTATGCTTATTATCCTTCACGGCTTAAAATGAGGATTTTTAAATGTAACTCATAAAGTAGCTTCTCTAAACTCTTTTATGAACCTTCTTCATCATATTTTATAAAAGTGTTACTAAATTCACTGATACAGCACACATATAACAACAATCTTATTTTAACATAAAGAGTTACTAGCCTAGATGAGGAGAAAGCGGGATATCTACACAAATACATAGATGTAGTAGGCACTCTCTGATACACAATATATACTGTTAGTTTAAACATAGCATATAAGGAACTCCAGTCACATTTTACGAGAGAGGTCTCTCACAAAGTGGTACTTAATTTTATATACTCCTTAACATAATAGGTATTTTCTGGCATCGTGTGGATTTCCTTATGTCAGACAACTCGTACATACGTCGTCAATAAAATATGAATATTTTTCTGCTGTGTATACGCCGAGTGACGTCTTACGTTTTGTTTCATCGCTCTATCCAATGTCGTTCCTTCTAGATTGCCCTTGGGCTTATTACGAGAATCGAGACGAGAATACATTTGGGCGTGCGTAAGCAGAACGAGTAGTCTGCCTTTGGCTAAAACGCGCTAAATCCAACCTTGGCGTAGAACCTTACAACTCTTTAGGGTTCCATTTATCAGGAACCCCGCGAAACCATCGACAATATAAAGTTACGAAGCGCCAGCGCTTAGAATAGGCAATTTGCCACCGCAAATACTCGAAGATTAGGTACCGTAAAAATCGGAGCATGAATTTTGTATCCCCCAATCTTGGATTCGTGAATAACGAGCCTCGACTTTAATTGCCCTCCATGTTGCTTAGGCGCTGCAAAAGTTTGATGAGATGGAAATTGTAAAAGTTACAACATATTAAAATAGAAATCAGGGAAGTCGGATGTTGTTATTATTACGGCTTTGCGTTGTTATGAAATTACAGATATTACAAGTAAACGAGGGTGATAGCGAACTTTCTTAATTAAACAAGCTGTGCGACGAGAATATTTTATGTGGAGCAGTATGTTCCTTCTGTAGAACCCACATGGCAATCCAATTTTTTCTTGGCTGGCTTTTACTAGCGGTCACATAAGCCAGGGATGTGGAACCTTGAGCGTGAATAATTTATGTCGCGACTGTTTTCTCCTTTGGGCATAAAAACAAAAAGCACACGATCCTTTAAGTTATTCAGATAAAGAATCGTAGGGACTTCAATTAAATGCATCCAATTAACAGCCGTAGGAAAAGCAACAATACCTATACTTGCAGTTGACCACTCAAGATCCAACATCGGTTTTCTAAAAAAATGATATTTATCAAGAATAAAAGGTCAGAATTGCTAGACAAGCATACCTATTAACTTTAAGATAAATTTATGACCGTTAGGATCAGGTTTTTACCTACCTACTGCTCATAAAAAGTTATGAATACCTACTAGAAATATGACTGTTCTATCATTATTATTTTAACAGCTTTTCTATTAGCTTCAAAACCATGGACAGGTACTAAACTTTTATATTTTTTGATATTTCGATTTTGATGTTTAATATTAAGTTCCATGTATCTAGGGGAAATAGAAAAAACTATCTCGAATAAACTGCTAGCTAGTGCCAGTACGGTGTAAGTGAAAATTTAAGTCACTGATGTGTTGCACACATCGCCACTCTATTGAGATTCCTCTATAAAATCCAATGTCAATGCAATAGTAGAGTAGGTCTCGTGAAAAAGGGCGTTATAAGTTGTTATCTTCTCTAAATCTCGTAGAAATGATATAATAATAAATAGCTATAGACACAAGTAGGCAATTTTCTGTTACAAAAAAAACTTATATCTTTTGATCAGCCACGTCAAGCCTTCACTTACACAGATGTTTCCTTTGACCAGCTACGGCGCGGAAATAAAACTATTTCATGTCATT
This sequence comes from Pandemis heparana, assembly GCA_963854515.1. Lineage (NCBI taxonomy): Eukaryota > Metazoa > Arthropoda > Insecta > Lepidoptera > Tortricidae > Pandemis > Pandemis heparana. Next base: position 4,948,275 of record OY978010.1, read on the forward strand.
CATCACAACTATGTGACAATCCGAGTGAAAGGAAAATCTTCCGATTGACCCGACTCTCGTGGTTTCGCGTCCATAAATTGGGCGGAACCCTTTTCCATCTGACTGTCACATTTTGACACACCTGTAATCGATCTGGTGGACCCCGGGTGCGGCCTGAATGGAATTTATTTAACATTTTGTTGCTGTGCCTAACGAACCGAGTGCAGGGGACGCTTGTAATCTGTTACTGAATTAATGTATACCGGACAAAAGGTCAATTTGTGTGGGAAATCATAATATTCTTGTTTGGCCTGGGCATTGTTTTGGGTGGTGGGATGTGGATTATTGTCACGTATTGATCTGAAGTTTGCGACACCTTAGGGGCAATTTGGAATGTTGTGGGTACCTGTTAGCTGAATAAGAATAGAACGTATGACCATACGTACAGAGGCAGATTCAAGCGGTACTGTGCAACTTATTATTGAATCAAGAAAAAGTAAAAGTCAGTGCAGTGACCATTCGTTCTGGGTCATTACCCAGAACGAATGGTCACTGCACTGACTTTTACTTTTTCTTGATACCCAGGCGAGCAAAACCACGGGTAAAAACTTGTATTAAATATTCTCGCGTCATATGTTCAGCGTTATCTGGAATGTAGTGTTTCACACAAATAATTTACATAAGAATGTTACCATGGTTACCTTCAGCAAACTAGCAAGTCGTTTCACAAATTCTCGACGAGAAATTAGGTATCTACGACATTATATTATTAAGTAGGTATTCCGCTTGTATCCCGTTTAATTAAACCGCGTTGGTTTCTGAGACGCCAGCTCTATAAATATGATAATGTTACCATACTTTCATTTAGCCTCCGCTTAATATTATTGTATTTCATTTATGTTGCCTTGGAATACTTGAAAGGTTTCGCAAATAATTAGTAGCTTTATGCTTATTAGTTTGGCTTTTCGCTCACCCCTTCAAATATTATCTACTTTCAAATGAAAAATTGTTTGTAAAAACTCTTCATACCTACACGCAGGAGAACACTGATATCAATCCATTGTAATATAATGGAAATGTAATATAATATTGAAACTGGGTTTTATACTTTTTATTCGGTATAAAATAAATACGGCCCAAATTTTAATTATAATACTTTGTTGAACATTCAAGAAACCTCAATAAACGGTAGGAATCGCACCGCAAGAGAAAACTGGCTTTCCCACTCGCTACCTTAATTGCAAGCCTGAATTTAATTTACATACGCTTTAGCAGAAACAATGTTATAATGAGAATATTAATGTCTTAGAAGTTTTAAGACGAATCAAAGAATACATAATTAAAATAATGCCTTAATGTATTTCGCTTATCTCGGAAACTCGTCATCGTAATTTAAAAATAAAACATCACACTTTAAATTTTGCGTGATTGCAGTTTGAGATTCAACTATACAAATTCAAATTCTACTAGAGCATTGAATTCAAACTTGAACAGAACGCAACTGAACAAAGTTATCTAATAATAAAGAAGAACTCCACTCTAACTTTGACATAAATAATAAAGTTGAAAACAAGCATCTCGATGAAGGGTTGTTGACATTTTAACAGAGTGAAATGGTTTCTTAAAACGAAAGTTGCGCGAAACACCAGTTTTTAAATTCACTCACACGGCAAAACTTTAAATTGAGCAAGTTGGCACTAAAATGAAAACTTAGCTACGAGTATAACATCGAGCAACTTTGAACACCTAGACTAAGATGAAATGGAGTTGCGACCGTGTCTTCACCTGAAACTCTAAGAATATTTCATGAAAATTGTCTTACGTTTGGTTCATCGGTTGCTGCGTGCCATTGAAATGTTCCAAACCCTAGCCCTGAGAGCTGAATGAGACTATAGGTGAAACCAGTGTGTTCATTTAAGACTAAATACTCGTACTTTATAATGCCCTTGTGTGCTTTTATTCTATGCAGCAACGGGCTTAAAGCATTGAGGAAAGATATTGAAAACATCAAGTGAGTTATTACCGCAGTTGGCACGCGTAGTGAAGTGCACATTTTACGACATACTTCAAGTTTCACATTGAACTTCGTTAGCGGTGAAATTACAGACACTGAGACCGCCAGTGCGTTTATCTGAGACGGTACAAACTGAGGGTAGCGGTGTTCAGTGAAGTGTTTCTACATTTTATGACTGAGCTGAACAGCGGGCTACTGTAGTTATAGAACTCTTCTGTAGACAGCGACAAGACTTCAGTGCGTTGATTTAAAACAATCAGTACAAAGTGAAGATCTAGTGGGGTGTTATGGTTGCCGTGGAGTGAAGTGGGCGCGCGCTGGGCGCGGGCGGCTCGCGGCGCGCCGGCTGTGATGCGATGGGCCAGGACTGGTGCTTCCGCCGCAAGAGGAAGCGCAGTAGCGGTCAAGAGGACCACCCGCATCACACCCGGTAAATACAGTCTAAGATTTGTCATCCCAATTTTCCGGGAACAGAGCGTAGCCATCGATACGGCGAGCAGTCTCTAACCCCCTTATTTATTAAACGCTCTATAAGCTTCCGCTAACTTAACAATCGTCCTTATCTGTCACTTTGACATTTACCTTTCACAGATAAGGATAAACGATTGCTAAGTTAGCAGAAGCCTATAGAGCGAAATGAAATGAAATGAAAATGAAATGAAATGAAATGATTTTTAATGTTTTTTTGTTTTTTTTTTGTTTTTTTTTTATGATTTTTTTTTAGCGTTTATGAATAAGAGGGTTAATCATTCCGCGGTCGAGACGCTCGGCGCCCTCGCAGTGAAATTTAATTTCTAAACGACACTGAAAATTAGAACACATAGAAATTTCCGAAAAGTAAAGCTATGGCCGAGAATCGAACCCGGGTCCTCGTCATTCCGTGACGCGTGCTATACCACTACACCACCCAAAGCAGGTCCCCAGGGTAGATTCCCGGCCATAGCTTTACTTTTCGGATTTTTCTGTGTTCTAATTTTCAGTGTCGTTTAGAAATTAAATTTCTAACGGTAAAACGTAAAAAGTAAACATAAAAAATCAAGAAGTAAAATTTCTTGATTCATTTGATATTTTCCTCGCAGTGGTCAAATTGTCGTACAATGTTTTTGGTTTGCTTAATCGCTTACACTTGAATGTCACTTTCTGATTGGTTGCTTAGGCAAGGCATTTTGTAGTCTGCCTGGACGAGGTGTGTTATCTGCCTTCTTGCAGCGACAAAATTATTGTTATTCTACTAATGCTAAGGTCGATCATCAAGGCGTGTGTTTGTTACTTTTTCACGTTAAAACCGCAGGAAGAGTTTGGATGAAATTAGGCATAGAAGGACTTTTAAACCTGGAAAATTGTATAGAATGTTTTGGGATAGCGAATCCTTGCAAAATGATGTACAAAACATCAGGTACGCGAGCTGCGTAAGCTTTGACCGTAGTACACGAAAAAGAACGCATTCATCGGTTCAAATTTTTTTATAGGCTTAGGCTGTCTTCTGAGATAGTAACAAACATAAAAAGATACAACCGGATTGGGCACCACCTGCTTTTTTTGAAGTCGGTTAAAAAGTGAAATTTCATACATTAAATTAAGGTTTGAATGAGATTTTTATACAGGTTACGCTTATTGTCATGTAATTAATAATGAACGTCATCTTCTCGATTTAGAGGCATTGCTTTTTCCCTAGAAACAAAATATTGGGAAAAAGTAAATTTACTGAAAAAAGTGTTCATTAAAACAACACCCTTGTTAGAGATTAAATGTCGTAAATATGATCTCAAAGGTTTCGTAAAATCCCGTTATTATTTTGTTTTGTTTCAAAACCCGTCGACAGAAATTTAGATATTATATTCACATAATATAGGTATTTAAAATATTATAAAACGTACTGAAAATTCGTGAAAGATTAAAATAATATGATATTGATAACAATACTTACATAACAAACATTAATTTAAATTATTGTATACTGTCTATAATAATAATAGTACTGGTACCTACTCTTAATTAATTTACACTTTATGTGCCTATAGGTACGACTGAAATTCGTTAGAAGTCTTACGGGTAGTACAGCTATAAGACTAAAGATGGCGTCCATTCAAAACAGTTCAGCTACTTAACAAAAGATGGCGCTACCAAAGTTGACATCACAAAAAATATCTATACCATTTTCATTCTTACCTGTCCTATTTGGTAAACAAAATTCTAACCTCAAAACGTCGCATTTTTGCTATTTTTTAACTATTTCATCGTAAATAAAAAAAATAAAAGTACTGGAGATAAAATATCAGCAAAATTATGTATAAAATATTACCTCAGGTTTATAACAATATAACATAATACACCTTATTCTTTACAAAAATTTGCACATTGAGGTTAGAATTTTGTTTACCAAATAGGACAGGTAAGAATGAAAATGGTATACCTACCTTTAATAAACTTACTCAAAGGCAAGATCACTGTAGACCCATTATTACTAGATCTGAAACACTCCTAACCATATTTTTTAATTAACACGAAACAGAGCCGTTTGCGATAGGTACCTATTGTTGTGGGATTTATTCATTTATTTGTATTTGTATACATACAACATTGATAAGTAGAGTTAGCGTTAATCCAGATCTTACCAATAATATTTTTTCTCCTAGGGATTGTGACAGCTAAATTGAAATAAAGGTCGTAATAATTTGATCATAAAACGTTTACTGTGGTTTTCGCGTCATTTTCCTTCATTTTTGCTGTCTATTTTTTCCATTAGTAACCGCGTCTCACGTGATCTCATACCCATAAACCTAGCCACAGATTAAATAGGTAGAATTAACTAAACAATCATTGTGTCAACATTATATATTTTAATAATTATTTTTCCTGTTAGTAACCTAACCTAACCTAACAACAAAAAATCAAGGATAAGGTAAACCATTCTCCTGAATACTATTACGACGGCATTAAAATGTTTAAAACTAAAGTTTATTTTTCTTTAATAAAGAGAAGCCACTTGCCTAAATACATTACATAGAGACGCTACCAAATTTACACGTTACTAGAATACGTCCTCTTGTAATGAGACACTAAAAGTATAACAGATCCCCTGAAATTCCTTTTATAGGATACACAATAAAAAATCATACCATAAACAATACCCTCATGTCTGCTCAGCACCTCAGAAGTGGGGCGTGTATGAGCTTGAGATGATAATGTGATCCGAATAAGGTGACTACGATAGAGCACCTTTTAGTTTCTGTTTTAAAAGGTCTATAAATAGCAGTCAAAAGGTTCCAAATCTGCAAAGGCTTACGTCGAAAGAAGGCAGCCGTTTTAATTTATGTCAACAAAAACTTGTGTGACTTTTCCTTTAAGGTAATGCCTTAGTAATGCCAGTCAAACGTATGCTTGTGAATATTTACGCACGTCTTTTCTAAGCAATTACATGTTCTTTATGACGCGTCACGTTAGCATTCACGTTTATATGTTACAGCAGAACTTATATGTGTAGATAGAGACATAATTGTACGTAGGACAAAGAAAATCCAGTCTAATGTGACACCGTTTTACACAGTTATACAAATAAATGCTAATAATTACATTAATAAAATTATTCTTACTGAAAATTAAATATGCTCATATCCTGTATCCTGGATATCTTTTCTTGAACCACTCTATTGAAACAATGAAGCTTTTAAGTATAAAAATATATAGCAATATACTACTAGGTAAGCGTGATGCTAAAGTTAAAGAAAGCACACGGTCGTTTCATACATGTGTGATTCGATGCGTTTCTACATTTTTCTCTAATGTAGATACGTCAATACTTTTACCCACTAGCGAGATTGGACCATGAATCGAGCCCTAATTTTGAACTCCGCCTCAAATGACTTCGCTCAGCCCGCGAGTAGATCAGAACACCGATTGCATGGGAACGAGCATCTCGACCGACTTTTTTGTCGATAAACAAAAGTTGCGCAGACAAAGTTTCGTTGAAAAGACATTCCTTACAGTAAGCTGCAAAATAAATTTCCCCACCGATGGATGCGGAGCTTACCGTAAAATGATAATAGGTTCACTTGGAAGCAATTCAATCTTAAAACGAGCGGCATGAAACACACATTTGCACTTATTCCTCTCAGCTACGTCGTGCTGTTTGGTAATTAACCTATATACTTTGCAAGGATACGAGTGAGAATAAGAGGGCATTAATTTTGTTTAAATAGTTTCATGGCTGTTAGCTAAATGAAGAGCACATATATTAAATATACCTACCTAACTACCGTGTTATATGTCCAGCTTACGTATATAACTTATGCACATACACTGCCGAATATAACGTATCGCTTTGTTATAGAACTTTGTATGGGAAGCGACCCGCTTTTTTACCCAACTGCGGGTTATGTTTTTCAAGTATGTATGTGGTTTTCTTTGGCACGCTCTAGAGCCTAAACGGCTTATCGCATTTGAGCTTGTACATCAAAATTCACTGACCGAGGTGACACTGGGTACATCAAAATTATCAAAATTTACGCAGTCGGGTTTTTTTTAATAATTAATTTACTTGTTGCTTGGCAGTATATTACTGTCACCTCCAACATCATCAATTTTAAAGCTAAACTAACTTCAATAACCAAATAACTTGCCTAAATACATTACATAGAGACACTACCAAATTTACACGTTACAAGAGTACCTCTTCTAATGAGACAGTAAAAGTATAATAGATCCCTTGAAATTCCTCTTAGATACACTGTAAAAAATTAACTGATACAAAATAAGGCAACATTTTAGATAGCATAAGAATAATCCTGAATTTGTCTGCTTATGTTTTCAGCAAATTCAGGAATATAATATTTTGCATGCTCATTAGAGCAGAGTATGGCAGAAGAGCAATCATATTTATAAAATCTTATATGTTACCCATATTCCGCAAATAAATTTCATTTCATTTCATTTCAAGTAATAGTGAAGATGTCGCGGTAACTAGAGGGTAATAAGATTGCAACTGGTCAAGGCTGCTTCCCCATTAAGACGCGATTATCCACTGGGCGCTTTCGCGTGTCACGCTACCCTCTCGAGAATAGAGAGTACTTTCCATTAACACGTTAAACCGCTTAGCACGCGAATATCGGTGCTAGTTTGTTCACTGATTGTTTTATGTTTACCCTAAGGGTTGTTTCAATATGGGGCTGGTGATTTCGCTATCGAGATTTTTGGGCTGAGCTTAATCAGAAAAGTATTATGTTTAATATACCTGTAGTTAGCGATTGAGAAGAAAGTTCCTTTCAGAGTTACTATTTCATGCATAAAACATATCTTCATAGATTAATAAATGTACCTAACTGGGTGTTTAACATGACATTGAGTGAAGATATCCGCATACCCTCATAATGCTTAAAATTTTGGCCTTGTTGGTGTTGGTTGATTTTGTGTGCCATACATACATACATACATACATACATACATACATATATACATATTATGTTGCCTATATGTAGGTACTGAACTGACATAATGCATAATTATTATAACAGGAAAGGCCGCGCGCACAGTCTAAATGACACGTGCGTCGCTTGTTTGATGAGCAAATATAGCCTGTGAAAGGTCTTTGCTGGGAGCAAGTAATTTAATCTGCTTTTGTTTATCCACTGTTTCCTTACAATTTGTACCTTTTTGCACGTTGAAAACGAAGAAATCGTTAAAACAAGATATGGCATCAGCGAAGTCCGCTACTATTAATCAGATTATAATGTCGATTTATTTGGAAAATATAAATTTTTAAAAAATATGATATTCTTAAGATTTTTAGGCCTGAGTATAATAATCTGGTCATCTTCAAATCAAGGGTATCACCAGCGTGTTCCGTCCAAAGTCACAAAATTTTACATATTTAAGTATTATTAGGCGTGACTGTGGTTTTTAATAGGAGCACTTGGGGACACTATACGGTGCTATATGATTTATTTTTGTATTAATGACCTTCTTTTTGGGCTTCGCTGCGGTCGGGTAGAAAATCAATTTCGTCACATTGATCCAATCATTAATACCTAAAGAAGATTAAATTTAATAAAGATTTAAGCCATTTTCAAAGGTATTTCACGACCTTTGACATCAATATTATATTGAATCGGAAAGATTTGTAATATTTGCGATGTTACAAATTAGGTATTTTTCAAAAGTAATAACAAAAACCTAAACCATACTTACTTTTTAAAGAATGAGAACTACTTGTTAAAGAAAAACTTAAGAACTCAGACGTTTGTTCTTTCATATTTGCTTTCTCCGTTGCAAAGGTCACCTCGAGATTATTATACGCTAGGTGTACTAGTATATATCAAGCGTAAATATCTTGATCCATACAGCATAATAATGATATGCATATGTATAGATGTACATATATGCTATCAGAGAACAAATAACTTACCTAGGTGTAAACGTCTAGGTACTGTTCTTTGCTATTGCTATACAGTAGATGGCTTGTACCATACTTGTACTCTAACAATAGCACTTCACTTCGTATTGTACATGTTATAACAGACTTGTGCTACTCGTTCTTTATACTACTAGATACATTGTATACATTATTCGATTCAAGAATAATATTATTCTTTTAAACTCGTATGAAAATGAAAAAAGGGACGAATAAACCACTTCCTTTTTTGAAGCCACTTAACAACAATAACAGACTTGCGCAATGTAATTTTTTTACTTTGTACGTATATAACATATAAGTACAAAATTAAACAAGTGACAGTTTCAAATACTGCACATACATAAAAAGCTTTGCTTTACAGAAACTCTTGACCATTGACTCGGGATATATAAAACTCTCAGCGTCAATTATTGCGTGTCGACCATGACATTCCACATTCCTTTCGATTATGTTGTGTTCCACGCTAAGAGTATATAAATACCTACATGCTAAAGTGTTAGGGATGTAGAGTGTCATTGAATTCACCTCAAACCGAAACATATTGGCAGACGACGTTGCGGCCGGAAAGGGAACAAGGTTCATAGAATTTAATGACAGTAAACATTACTATCAAAGTGAACGAACGGTGTACTGAAATCGGTGCTAGAATCTCGGAGTATACATACGACCATACGAGTATATACATGAGTATACTTATTAGTGTTGCTCTCAAGCTTAAGGAGCCTTAAGATTACAGACGCGCTACATATTTTTATTTATTACTAGTGGCCCGCCCGCCATCGTACGGGTGCAATGTATCTTAGATACTGCTAAGACGGCGCTGACACAATTATGGTCATATCTCTACCAATTTACAAAAAAACCTTGACAAAGTATATACTTAAATATTTCTCATGAATCACTCTATCTGTTCGTTTGGTAGTTTTTGAGTTTATCACAAACAGACAGACTAAACAGACGCGGCGGAAGAAATTCATTTATAATTGTAGTGTATGCCCCAAGAATTGCGGGAAATTGGTGGATGCTGTAGAAGCAAGCTCATTGTAATGTTCTAAGGGAGAGCCCTTTGTTCAACAGTGGACTGCTGTATCACCTAGTAGAATTAAAAGTATTTGCTGTACCTACATAATGCTGTAGCATTATGTAGGTAAAACACAGAACGTTATCTCACAAAACTCTGAACGATGCAGTTGCAGAAGGAACCATGTTATGCGCTAAGCAGTTATACAGCATATTTGTTTTAAGTACGTAACTGTGACGTTAGTGTTTTGCGGTTACAGGCATACGTACTCAAGTCGTGATATAAGAGTGGTTCTGTAAAACCACAACAAAAGAGAATTTGTTTTTAATATTTTCACATGGTTATAATGTAAAGTAACACTTTCGGTGACGAATGAGTTTCTGAGCTTCTAGTGTAAGTTTTCACACGAACAAACGTCTCGAGCGCGTTCACGTAAACGTCTCAGTTACTATGTAAAAATTTTGGCAGTGCCACTTGCGGATCGAAACGGCAACAAACTGTTCTCATAGTATTTGACATTTTAACGCAAACGCTTTCGAGACGGTGTTCTGTCACCGAAAACTTACACTAAGCATACTGAAAACACGTCATTGTGAAAATACTACTTGTCATCAAGATTGATAAACTCGAAATACGAATAGAGTACTTACTATAAAATACTACTCTAATTTATTTCTCCAGAGAACGTTACTTCTAGAAAGCTGCAATTCTAATTCAATAATCAAGCCTACAAAATGGTAGAATTTATGTATTTTTAAACTTAGGAATCCATCTCCTATGCCTTTAGTGCGTATGTTTTTTTTTTTTTCTTTAACCCCATATAATATAATACGTTATATCAGCGTCAAGCCACGTTTAGAGACCCGACAATTGCTGAATGGACTTCTGTTTCGCATTTGCACTTTATTTTGTATTATTTTTAACATGAACATACCGTAAAAGGTGTGCTTCTGCGAAATAAAGACCTCTTATTCTTATTCTTATTCTTGTATTATAATTATACAGCTATAATATACCCGGAAGAAGAAGGTGCGACGAGCGAGAAGACGTACGGCGCAAACGCAAACCGCGTTCTCGAACTATTCGCATTATTCTAGGTACTTCAAGTGAAAAAATAAACATAGCTTCCGGCTGTCTATAAAAATATCCGCTCTCGATTTGAAGGCCGCGAGTTGGCGGGTAGGGTAGAGCCACTTCTATGATGACTGGTCACTCGTAATGAAAAGTGTTTACCCTATGTAGACGTGTTTGTTTACATTGCGTATCGATGGTTTAACACAATTGACAACATTTCATTTTTATAACACCTGAAAATGTATATATGGTTCGAAAGCATTTTGCCTCCTGATCACTGTAATATGTTTATACAATTTTAATATCGCTTATTATAAAAATTAAAAGTTAATTAAAAATATCTCCTAATTTTACCAAAACTACCACAGGATAGGTCAAACGCCTTTGCTTTTTTCACGAGAAAAAAATTGGTTGCCTGTAAAGTCGGTATACGGGCGAAAGTTTTACGTGACAACGACTTTGAGTGGTAAAATAATTTTAATGTGAATATTCATTCGTATAGTAGGAAGAAGGACGTGTAAACTTGTATGCAGGCGCCTAAGCGAAATAGAAGCGCAAGACATGAACCGGTGTGTATGCCTATCTCTCTCACTCTCTCTCTCTCGCTCTGTCTCTCTCGCTCTTAGGCGGGCTAACTGTGCTCGAGTGGAAGGGACGCGTGCCTTTCACTTTTTATGTCTGTCTCTCTCGCTCTTAGGCGGGCTAACCATGCCCGCGTGCCTCTCACTCGCTCTCATTGTGAGCGCATAACGTGAGCGGAGCGTAACGCAGTTTCTTGAAGTGTCACCCGGCAAACCAATTTATAAGACGTTGTCACGTCAAAAATAAGCTACCATAATTTTGTATATGACAACTTCAAAGTACAAGGGGGGCAACTCTGAAATTCTATTTTTGAAGTTCGTTGCATACCTTCTCTCTCACTCTCAAGTTAATGACTATATTAGTATGAGCGGAGCAGCACGAAGCGAACCTCGAAAATCGAATATCGGAGAATAAGGCCTGACATTGACAATTCGAAATTGACGTCAGATTTTTTTCTATACAGAAAAGACAAAAGGATAAGTGTCTATTCTGTGATAGTATCGGAGTTACGCCCTTTTAGAATAAGCAAAAATTAATAAATTAATTATAAATTAAATACAAACCCTAGCGAAAAAAATAAACTGTCAGCATGTTCATCTTTTCAAACAGAATATAGAGAACCATTAAAATTATAGGCTCAGAAATATGAAATGTTGTCAATTGATTTGCAAGTGTTGCATAGATTCTCAAATGTTTCCTGGATCCGTCATTTTGGTTCATAATGTTTCTATGGTTGTTTTTGAACGCCGCTAGCGTTAAAAAGAAAGCATTCCCTCATTTATTTATTTTTTATTTTATTTTTTCATTTTTATTTACAAGCTTAGATCATTTAAATGAACATGCCAGCTCCAAAGGCCTATTACAAAAAACAACAACAACCACAAAATTTTATTTTAAAACCTCTGCCCGTTACCAAGCGGCCTGTTCAGGTAGTTCAGCCATTCACCGCAGGATGACGCCACACATTAAAACTTAAATATTTACCTGTGAATGCATATGGACCTAACTGGATCGATTCCTCGCCCTCGAAAACGCCTATCGCATATTTTATCTAAATTGTTAGTAGAGTCGTTTTCGACGTCTCAAAACTAACTATTATTTCCAAACCAGCATAAAGCCACAGAAATCGTTGTATTTGTCTCCCATACGATAAGTACGTCATAATTCGTCTGTACCTAATAGTAATAGACGCAAAAGCCATGTATATAATAATAATTCTTCACATAAAAAATCGTTTTATTGAATCAGGCGTTACTTTGCGGAGGTCCATTTCAATGAACACAAAATATTTACCTTGCTACTCCGCTACTTAAGTGCAAGATAACCAAGCCTGTGCGAAATATATACGTTTTGCATGCAAGCCCTCCTACCACTACTGCCACACAAAACGCACACAAATCCCACAAACTTAATTAATCCTATCACCACACAAACACTGACGCGCGTTTCGATCCCTCTACAGGATCATTCACAAAGTTAGAGCACATAAAAAATCAAAAAAAAATCATAAAAAATCGTCTTATTCAAAAAATCTACATAAATTAAAACTTCAAACAAATCTACATACCAAAGATATTTGAAATTTGTGTGTAAAATCATCTCATCCACGATTGCGCCGTCCGAGACGCCAGCAGCATTATTCATTACAGTGCAATCTTGCCGTAAAGGAAACTGTAATTGCATCTACGTGCAATCCTCACTCTAATTATGTTTGGCCACAGCCGTAATGATATGGTGGACGGAGACAGCCATTAGTCCAAGGTAACGAGTATTGTGTTGTGCGAGCTAACGTGAAAGGCATGCTACTAATTTAGTTGTGTATATCGCGTTACAGTACTGTCCGCTGGGTAAGGTTGCGGCTTAGTAAGTTCTAAATGGTTTTATTTCAGTACTTTAGGTAAACGCGCGCACGTTTTAGGGTTCTTTATCGCAATTATAACTTTTTTAGGATCATTTTGGTGTATGTTTGTCTGCCCATCTGTCAGTCAAAACAGTTGAAATAAATACAAAGTGTCAAACAACTAAGTTTTTTTTTATTGTTTTTATGTTCATGCGATCAAAAGAATATTATATTATTTAGGTAAATACATAATTTTAAAAGTGAATGCTGTACATATTTTCGTATAAAACTATGGGAACCATAACACACAAGTTGCCGTTGATTTAGGATTATGAAATTTGGCTAGATATTCTCATGCCTCACAACACTAGCAAAGAAAAAACCTAATACCACTGATTTTAGTTTCTAAAGAGAATAGTAATGTGTCATATGTATATTATTTTATGTTTTTCCTTCTACAAATATAACCAGTTTTTTAAAGAAATACCGCATCATTTCTATGAAAAACAAAGTTATATTTTGGTTGCGATAAAACGAACATTATCTACAAATATTATTTAACTGATCTCTCAGCTCAGTAGGTCCACGAGTACGACTCTTATTAAAACATACTTAGTTCATTTTCCCACCATTACGTCATGTGAAGTTATTTGGCAATGAATCTACATATTCACATAATTCCCCCCAAATTAAAATAGAAACCTGATAAATATACTACCACCCGTAGCAGATCAATCGACAACCTCCCAGACCTTGTATTAACACCGTACACCTAATAAATAAAACACAAAATAGATACACCGGGCAACCCAAGAGCGGAAAATTGTTAATAACTGTCCTTTATGCGATGTCACCCACCTTCGAATAATTTGGGATGGACATGCGTGGCAAATTTTTATTTCAGTACATTACAAATTTTAAATTCAAATTTCATGCAAATCCCGCGTTGTTTTGTTTTGTATGTCTGCTGGACAATTTATTCAATTGTTTTTGCTGTCTATTCAAAATTGTATCGAGTCGAATGTGGCTGAATAAAGTGCACAATGCTTCGCGAGAACGTCTCATGGCTCGTGGCATGTGACTGTCTCATGGCATGAAAAATCCCACTGACTGTAAATGGCTTGCAAAAGAGGCTTTAAGGCTTTAATTTTCTGACAAAATAATATAAATGTTTACAACGAATACCTATGAAAATTTCTGTATTGAATTGCCATAGAATGCTAACGTAAAATTTCAACATCACAAACATCGGCCAACACCTTCTTACTGAGCATATTTTGCTTTACTACCAGAAATATTTTACAATCATTAAAAGTAATGAATCATTAAAATAACACACGGCAAAAATACACAGGGTCAACTTTCGCAGAATAAAGTTTATTTGCAATCCAACTTTCGACGTTGCACAACTCGTGTGTTGACCGACATATTGTGGCCCTGATCAATTAGTAAATGGATAAACGAATCTGAATGAGTGGGGTGCATTGCTAACCTATGTAGGGGCAAAGTCAAAGGTCAAGTTCACACCTCACGAGGTCGTATACCTACAATGACCTACACGTGCACCAACTTAACAATCAGACGATGTTTAACGTTCTTTTTTATATTAAGATGTCTCTCCTGCCAGTATTCTGATCTAAATTCAAAATTTTAATCAAGACTCGCAAGTTTAAATCAAGGGCAACAGCCTGTGAAAGTTTGCCGTGTAAATTTTAATTGCTAAAGCGGTTAGTTTGTATAAGTGGGAGGCGTCTTTGAATATTTATTAATTTGTATGCATATCCCTTGTCTGCAGCTACCTATTATGGACCTAGTATGTAAAACAAGTAACACAATGCAAAAATTACGAGAATGCACACCTCGTGCTATTCAAATAAAAAATGTAAGCAAAAATCCATTATTGAAATAGATTTTAACAAAAAATATGGAGCGCAGTGTCCAGCGCACCTGAAAATCAATAGCAACTTCATAATTCTTATAATTCTATGCCTTTCATTGAGTATCTCTTCTAACCTAAATCTATGAAACTGAAATCAGCCCCCGTGATCCGCCGCAAGCTTCAGAGGATACATTGGAAGTTTCCTGACCTACAAACGAACGTGCTTCAGGCGTCGCGTAAAACTAGTCCTTGGGGCTAAGGTGTAAGCACCGCTTCCGTCCGCACGGCACACGACTTGCGTCGTTTCCTTCGCAGGGGTTGCGTGCCGGCGTACGCATGCGGCTCGCCCCTTTCGACCCCCGGCAAAATGGCGGTGCCAACATGGCCGCCGGGCAGCCGCAGGGTGTTTCGTGGTGCTGCTCCCGACCGACATGACGTTGACACGATTTATCCGCGCGAAGTACACCTTCGCTCGCTTCTCCGCTCCGGAACCGCCGGCCTGATCGATTTATCACCCGAACCGCGACACAGCCGCCGATACGGACCGCGCGTGCAACAAGTGACATCGTTTCTGAACTTGCACCGATAAATGACACAATCGTATCGATATCTTGCAGTGATGTGACTGTGGGCCTGTTACAAATATAGAACGTGCCCTTTCGGTCGGCGGCGGCGCGGGTGACGTCGCCGCTCACGTTCCCCGCGCCGCGCAACGTCAACAACCGCGTCACGCAGCCGCTCGCCGCTCGCATAAACACCCGGTATCAACAACACCCGCTCGCAACCAGCACGCCCGGCGCCCGGCGTTCCCGAGTGCACCACGCTCCACCACTGACCCGTGCCGTAATAATGACCCGTTCTTTTGTCTGTGTTGTGATAATAACAAATAAATACCGTTCGTGAACCACGTTTTTCGACGATGTTGCATTAATTAGTGTGCAGATAAACGAAACGAATCAATCAAAGAAAAACGCCGGTGGACGTTTATATTATTCGATATGATGTTAGATACCGGCGGCTAGTGATTTGTAGTGATCGCTCTGCGCCGGCAACGAATTCACGAGTTGGTATTACAGTAGTGGTCGAGCGCTCGCGTGAGTCGCGCACGCCGCACCGGCCGCCGCCGGCCACACGTGATACTCACGCGATCGCGCGCGAGTGCGAGTGACGGGCTGGAGCGCGCGGAGTGTTCTACTGATTCACGCTGGTGCATTACGATAGTGTGAACTTGGACCGATGGTTTCACGGGAGTGTTTGTGGGGCGCGGGCAGGCGAGGCGGGCGCGCGGCGCGATAGCCGCGCCATGCTGACCTTCGTGTTCGCGGTGTGGTCAGCAGCGCGCGCGCTGGGCTGGGCGTGCGAGGCGCCGGCCACGACGCCGGAGGCCGACGAGGCCCCCGTGCTGCCGCGGCTGCGCTCGTCGCGCGCCTCCAGCGACCTCTCCACGCTCAGCGCCACCACCACTAGCTCCAGCCAGACCAGTACCAGCGACCACTCTAAGAGGTCCACGTCCACTTACGATTGACACTATAAAACTTAACAATCACAAACGCCGCATAGCACACAACCTAACTTGAAACAACGACTAGGCAAAATATTTTCATTGAAACACGCTTGATAACCGGTCATAATGGTTGAGAGTTGGCCTTCATAACTCATGCACTTGGGTAATTAAAGCATTTTACTGAATTCAATGAATTCCTATTTAAACATAATTGGAATCCGTACTAGCAACGGCACGTAAAATTTGTTTACAGATAGTTTTCATAACAAATCAACGTGAAATCGAATATAGTTCGGTTATATGGTAAGTAGGTGTTTTTGGGAATTTACCAATTCACAAATAATGCGATACGACGTTGACCTACGCATCGTGGTCGTTATAAATATCGATTAATTTTATCTTAATAATGCTATTTATAGGAAGTCTTTGCAAAGTTATTATTAATACCGACGCCTAATCGCAAGATTACGACCTTTCACATTTACATTTCCGGTATTCAAGCGTTATCTTTAACCTTGTTATTATAAAATCTTGACGTAATGCAATACGTAGCAGCATTAAATAAATAAATAATAATCTTGGGACATTTGGTCATTTCACACCAGTGGCTCTGGTCCTATTGGACCTGCTAAGCAAAGTTGAAATAATTCCAAGACTCGAGACAATGGAAAAAATATATATTGCATAGATAGGACATAAACCCAGGACGTCTAGCTTTAAAGTCAGGTTCACTTAATCCGAAACTGCTAATAAATCCGATGGAAAATGAAGAACCTTCCTAATAACACTAGCCCTATCAAAGGCTTCCTAGTTAAAGCAACACGAGTACATTGGAGTTTAAAGAGCCGTAGGAAAATGAAGAAACGGGCTTCCTATTTATCGCAGGCAGGAGGAAATTGTGTTTAGACGCAACATCAAAGTGAGATTAAGTTTAGAGCTTCCTTGCTTTTAACGGCAGGTGAAATGCTTACAATTTTTACTTAACTACAGAAACACGACAATGGGCTTCTTTGTAGTCAGTGCAATATCGTAAAAATTTCGATATAACTTAATATCATGAAACAAAGTTGCAAAAAATAATATGGCGTGAAAAGCTTGCAGCGCATTATTGTAAGGCTATCGTTCTCATTCATACATTGTACGTACTTTTACCTATTCACCGAGTAAATGACCAAGCTATTAAACAGACAACTAACATTATGAAGCTGCAAATAACTCACGCTCGGATTCATTGCGAACCATTTCGACGGGGCCCCGTAATCCTTACAAAGGAATTCAATCACCCTAGTTTGTATCAATCGACAAAGGATTGGACACAAAGAAATTAATTGAGTGGTTTAATAACGCGCAGTGCACCGGGAGCGGATTCTTTTCACCCGGTTATATGGAGTGAAACCTAACTGGGATTCAACTCGGCACATAGTGTGCTCTACGTGATACCCGGAATCAAAAGACGATATGAAACGGAAAAAGTTCCATTCTATTTCTGCTACCATCGATGTCGAAACGGTATGTGAGTTGGTGAAATGTGTGTTGTTCATGCTGAATAAAGAGTGTCGTTGAAAATGAGAAAACTAGTCGCGATTTTCGAGCGAGGCGATAGCAGACATAATAGAACGTATTCCTGTCTGAATATTTTAAAGTTATTAGAATAAATATGTTGATTTAGTCACGCACTAAAGTTGTTTTTAACGCTGTATATTTTGAAATACAATTTGTATATAATTTATTATGTCAAGATTGCCTTAACGTCATTTCGCCCACTGCATCTCTTGGCTGCGAAAATTGCTCGCTGTGATTCATCTTTTAACGCGTCATAAGATCTCTCAAAATTATTGATAGTGGCTGGCGTTCAGACGGAGTTGTTTTGAAAACTATTTTAAATAAAAAATAAAAATGTTATGATAGTCGCTTTTAAATTAACGGAAAACTATTTACAATTTTGTAAGCTATTTACTACCATAAATACTCGTATTACTCGTGTTAAAACTTAAGATAGGTACGTCTTATCCTAAGGTGCAATTGAATTGAGTTCAAAGCAGTAGGCTTATTTTCTAACTCGCTCGCAATCGCCATCGCGTTCATTTTGTCAGTTCATGTATGAATGTGACAGCTAGCTGATTCCGATGGCAATTGTCAGCCCATACATGAATGTTAAAATGAACACGATGGCGATTGCGTGCGAGTTAGACAATAAACCTACAGCATTTTACTCAATAACCTAATAATGCTGAATCCTTGATAATTCTCAACCATTATGACTCGAGGGTGCATCAATATTCTCACTTTCTGTTACGTGTTCTTCGCTAACATTAAACCCCATCTATCAACCGTATCGATCGTTGATCGCTGGTCTGGTAAGAAAAAATAAGAATTAAGGAAGTTAAGTTGTGTAGCTGCTATGGCCGAAGCAATATTCCCTACACGATTATCTAGATTGCCCTCGTATATGAAGAGGTAGTAATGATTCTGGTCTGGCTCGGGCGGTGGCTGAACGAGTGGCTTCTTCAGATGGAGCGAGGCGCCGCGTCGTTGGAGCGCCCGTGGAGCGTCCCGACGTCCGCTTCGAAGGCCGCCGGTATCCGCCAGAAGACGGACTACTGGCAGGTATAAAATGTACCTTGAAATACAGACAAAATGTATTTTTTTCGCTAACATCACCTTTGATGTGAAATAAAATGAGACTTAGACGTGATTATTAAGATTTAAACAGGGGTCTATCATCTATTTTTAGTCGAGGTACCCCTGATACGTAGGCAATCCGCAGTTTCTGTTCAAAGTGAGCCTCGGCGAACGTAACTTAACATAACTTACATGGATGAATACATACGCGCCGTCACGCTTATTTCCCATAGTGGTAGGCAGAGGCTTACTTAGTTCCACTTGCTACGATCCTGAGATACTTCTTTCGCTTCATCCACATGATCGTCAATCTCTTCATACATGCTCGTTGGTTTGTACGGAACCCTTCGTGCGCGAGTCCGACTCGCACTTGGCTGGTTTTATTTTGTATAGAGTGTTACCAGAAATTCCGAACAGTATCAAAAGAAGGGAAGGAATTTGAGGCCTTGGCGAGCTCATTGGTTCTTGTGAATCAGGAAGGCCAAGGTATTGGTCACACATAATTCACATTGTCAAATATTCATAATGTTAAACCTTTATCTCGTTCTTGACTACGTGCCTAGTATATGCCGGACTGCTTGACTATGAACTGACATCGGCAATTAGTTGCGCCCGTCAGTGTGAGCGCGTCGTCGGCATTTGTTTGGTTTACAGTTACCTAAGGTCTTTTCATTCTTAACTCTCCTATTAGGTAAACAAAATTCTAACCTCAATGTACAAATTTTTGTAAAGAATAACGCGTATTATGTTATCAAATAAACCTGTGGCAATATTTTGTAAGTATATCATTTTGCTGATATTTTATCTCCAGTTCCTTTATTTACGATGAAATGGTTAAAAATTAACAAAAATGACACGTTTTGAGGTTAGAATTTTGTTTACCAAATAAGACACTTAAGAATGAAAAGACCTTACTATACTTTATATATAATAAAAATATGCAAAACCATGATTGATAACATTGACAATTTGCAATGCATTTACAAGTATATTCAGTTACATATATTTCATTTAAGTTCAGCAATAAACGAATATCTCATTATTTGTACTACCTGTTCTGGGAAATGTATCCACGTACCACCATAGAACCCTATCGCAATAAGGTTACATATCACTCGAGTTTGAGTGACGGCGGCCTGTCAATTGCGACAGGGTTCAACGGTGGTACGTGAATACATTTCTGTCACTGTACCTTTCCGTGCTATTCAATCATTATTCTTTGTTAGCTTGTGGTTGCGTTTTTACTCCCTATGAAGAACTTCTTATCCTGTAGGCATCTCTCAAGACCTATCTTTATTCCTGTCAACATCATAAAGGGAACAGATGCAAATTTTCAGGATCCCTGTACGTTGCTCTCTCAGTTAGTCAGTCAGGGGCCTTACGTCTTAATTCGGTTCAGGTTTTAGCTGCCATTTTTAGTATGGGTCTGACAGCGAGCGAACCTAAACTGAATCGCATTAAGACGTCATGGTAAGGCTCCAGGTCAAATTTTGGACCTTGACGTCGGGGTGCCAGACTTGAAATTTGGCTGCATTACTCAAAATGTATGTACCTAGTACAGCACTGCGATTGTGCTTTATCGCCAGCGTTCTTCTCTCTTAAGCACAGGTTAAAGTGATATAGGGATTTTTAGATGGCCTGAAGCTACTTTGAATAGTAGGCTTCATCATTTACTTACCTAATTATCCGTCATATTTATGTGTAAATGGAATTGGCCCGCTACCAATGACATTTTAATTTATTTATAAGCCTTTTTATTCCGAATTCGCTACAATTTCAGTAAGTACATGTTGTTGTTGTTGTTGTTGTTGTTGTTATTGTCGTTTATTTATGAAATTGTCGCGTAATTCGGCGTGCCTCATGGCATAGGCTTCCTCCGTGTATTGGAGGGTTTGGGCTATAGTTCCCACGCGCGCCCAATGCGGATTGGGAACTTAACACACACCATATGATTTCTTCGCAGATGTGTGCAGGTTTCCTCACGATGTTTTCCTTCACCGAAAAGCTCATGGCAAATTACAAATGTAATTTTCGCACATAAATTCCGAAAAACTCAGAGGTGTGAGCCCGTGATTTGAACCCGCGACGCTCTGCTTGAGAGGCCACTAGGCTACCACGGCTTTTTTTTTTTAATGACATTTTAATATGAGCACAATAATTTTAAATGAATTGACCACCACTTCCGTACTGGTTTTACTACGAAAGATGTAATACCTATTTTAGGACCTACATACATAGATACCTACTCGTAATTCATCTGAGCGCAAATTCCATTGCGTAATTTTATTTACGAGGTCGTGGCTCGTGTCAAGAACTCAACTATTCACAATAACAAACGTAAATAATCATTTTCTGTAATTATCCTCGTTACGACACGTCCTATTGTTTATGTTATGGTTATTTATTTAAATAACATTTAATTCACTCCCATAATTTATTCCTAACGGATTTTCCTGTCATGAAGTCATGAAGTTTTAACGAACACTTTGAATTATTCAGAAAGTAATTAAGTTTTCTATAGATCTTGTAACTAAAATTTAGTCAACTAAGATTGTATACGATCATTTAACATAATTTAATTACACTAATCTTAATTTATAAATACGATACTAGCTTTTACCCGCGATTTTAGCTGTTTTGTATTGCGTAGATTTAATTTATCTTCAATTACCTATGCAATTTCCAAGTATAAACGTATCCAAATCATATAAAAAAGTCATTAGCTATATTTCTCGATATAGTAAGCAATTAACAGATTTTTTATGAGATCTAGTAATAGAGCCATTTTAAAGAAAATGTAGCTACCGATTTCTTATTTTCTACCCCGTGAGTTTTTTTTTTTCAATTTATACGATCATTTAACATAACTTACGATAATTTAACATCATTTAAAATATATTGATAATCAAATTAATTACTTAACAGCCTGCTTTTCGACTGCAGCCCATCACTGCCAACACTATACCATTTTCATTCTTACCTGTCCTATTTGGTAAACAAAATTCTAACCTCAAAACGTCTCATTTTTGTTATTTTTTAACTATTTCATCGTAAATAAATAAACTGAAGATAAAATATCAGCAAAATTATGTACAAAATATTACCTCAGGTTTATTTTATAACATAATACACCTTATTCTTTACAAAAATTTGCATATTGAGGTTAGAATTTTGTTTACCAAATAGGACAGGTAAGATGAAAATGGTATAGTATTTACGGGTAACGCCAAAACATGACGTAGGTGTAACAATTCGGCCATCAGGAACCGAATAGTTGCAAAGGGTTAAAGGCAGGCATGTCCAGGGCGATGCGGCTGATGTCGTGACATGTCAAAGAGCACAGAGCCCTACGGGTCGCATTCCGCAAGTTTGAACATCAAATTTTCCACTCGAACGGTGGAGAGCCCGCCATTAGTAATGCGACACTTGCCGACTGGCCCGACGAATTCTTGTTTTATTGCATATCGAATTTCAAAGTCAAACCTCTCACAAAGAGAATGGGACCGCAGTTCGTGATGTCTGTGTTGAGATGTGTACAGAACTGTTTACGTGTGCCTCTTGGGAGTTTAGCGGAAGATCAGCTGTAATACAGTTAGCTAACTTCTGTTGTGTGACTCCCATGCGTGCCGTGCCCTCGCAAATGTTCATATTATGTACCTACCTTTAGTATTATGTCTATAGGGATATGCTGGAATGGAATGTTGATCTGGTTTAAGTGATTTGTTTCATGGATCATTTTTGTTTTAACCCTTCTTAGATAGTAGGGATTTCACGTGACCTGGAGCCTTACCATAACGTCTTAATGCGATTCAGTTTAGGTTTGCTCGCTGTCAGATTCATACTAAATGTGACAGCTAAAACTTGAACTGAGTCGGAATTAGGACGTCATGGTAAGGCTCCTGACCATGAAAAGGGCTCGAAATATTGAAATTTGTTAAATATATATCTACCTATGTATCCTTTATTGTCCAATTGACAAACACTGAGATACATGCACAAAGGCGGACTTATCCCTTTAAGAGGCTGACAACACCTAATTTTGTTGAAATTGATGTTATTTAAACACTTTTTTAAGAAAAACTGCACACAAAAAAAATACAAAAAAAATATAATGTTAATTTTCATCATATTTCAAACACGCTAGACGGGCTCGATACATAATTGAACAAAATCGGCTCGATAGAAAATAATTGCAAAGATTGGTCTTAAAATCACCATTAAACGGTTCTATGTCTTTATTTTTTCGACGTATGGGTCTGCAATTAAAAACATAAAAGTCAACATATTCATACCTAAACGGCTAACGAGTCATATTTCACAAATAATCCATACTTTTGTTTATTTCTTATGATTTGTGTCTTATTTACAAGATTTAAGACGCGCGCCAAGCTGCCGGAATAGTTTCTTCTCTTTCGCTAACAGGCACGTGAACCGTATGTATGAAGAGTGGCGCTGCTCCAGGTCATTTGCTGTTGACAGCGCCTTAAGATATCTCTTTCCAATATTTTATTGAATCAGGCGTTACTTTGCGGAGGTCCATTTCAAGGAACACAAAATATTTACCTTGCTACTCCGCTACTTACGTGCAAGATAACCAAGCTTGTGCGAAATATATAGCAAGCCCTCCCTCCACTACTGCCACACAAAACGCACACAAATCCCACAAACTTAATTAATCCTAACACCACACAAACACTGACGCGCGTTTCGATCCCTCTACGGGATCATTTTCAAAAGTTAGAGCACAACCGATGTATATGCGAACCAACGTCGTACTAATCTGTATAACTATAAATAAACTAAATGTACCCACATTCATAAATTTCCAAACTACCCTCTTATTTATATCCTCTCAGTGTTTGTGTGGTGTTATGATTAATTAAGTTAATGGGATTTGTGTGCGTTTTGTGTGGCAGTAGTGGAAGGAGGGCTTGCATGCAAAATGTATATATTTCGCACAAGCTTGGTTATCTTGCACGTAAGTAGCGGAGTAGCAAGGTAAATATTTTGTGTACATTTTTATCTCTTTCCAGTCAACTTAATAAAAACAACCTTAAGTAAAAAAAAAATATTCATTCAAGTCAGCTGTATTCTTATTTATCTAATCATTTCAGTTTTCAGGCAATATTTAATACCGCTCGTAGTTGGTACGTTATGTATTGATATTCGTCTCATTCAATGCCAATCACGATACCTACCATAATATCTAAGTGTCTCACTCAGCTGTGTTGTGGTGCAAATTTGAATGCATCATAAGTCATAAGTCATTTATTTGCAGAAAATAGTGTACAATAAGATGGCAAGCAGGAACAACAATGACACAACTATTCCACTACACAGTAGTATGCAAATTATTTTAAACAAGCACTACATCTACAAATGCAAGCGATTTATTTTACTTATATACTATCAATGAAGTCACTCTTTACAAGACAGGAATTCTTTAATAGTGTAAAATCTTTTCACTCACTGTCACACTACTGTACTGTTTTCAATCACTGTGCATATTTTTTAAATATAATGGCTTCTGTCTACTATTTATGTAGACAATTTTACTGCCGGTCAATTTAGGGTAAGAAAACTCTAACTTAACCCCTAGTTGAATATTGGTCAACGGGTAAACAACTACCTTTTATTTAATTAGTTAAGTAACAGACTGCCCCGGCCCGAACACCTACTCTTCCTCTATGAAACCGTTACACTCGATTATTTAATAGTATGAGGATAACAACTGATAACACGTAACCCAACATTAAATCTATTTATGTTGAGAACTACGTAATTAAATTAGTATTTAAGCATTACGTAACTACATTAACTCTCATGATCAGACTTCAATTTATTTTTAATCGTTATATTTTTATTTTGTCCCGTTAGACAGAATGTCAATTTGATGTGTGTCAGCGAGACATACTCTCACTAGACTGTTCTAAGCTGCGATGACAGCTTAATGAAAAGAAAAAGAAATCTTCATCTAAGTTTGGATGGATGGATGTTTTTTTACTCAATCAGAAGATATCACGGGCAAAAGCTAGTATACCGTATTTTAAATATGGAAACGTTAAATTCTTTTGAAATTAAATTGATTGCAAACAGTATTGAAGAACGATCTTTAGCGGTATGAAATTTAATGTTTAAATAAAAATCCGCTGAGCATTGTCTGAGATAAGCCTCCGGCTCTCCACCATTTGTAATTAATTGTAACAAATGGAGGCCAGCGTGGTTGGCTTACGACAGTTAGATAGGTAGGTATCTACTTACCCCATACGTAGATAGATAGGTTCCTACCAATTTGACTGTTCAACGGGTGCCAATATAATTCGTTATCTACTTATACTTGGTCCTTGTTTTATGGCAAATTGAATTTCAAACTTGAAGCCTTTGGTTATATAAAACTGGTCCGAATGTGAGTTGATATTTCCTTATTATTTTCTTTTGTCTTTACTCTTAGTGCAGGGTTACATGCTAGGAGAATATAATGGCTTTAGAAATGATTTTTTGTATCTAATTAATGGTTTCAACGACTGGAGCTTTGTGCGGTGCTTGCAAAATCGGAAGAAATGTGTTCCCAGGATAATTTTTCGACCCCAAAAACCCTTATTTGCAAACTTCACCAAGGTCATTGTAGCCGTTTTCGAGATCTCAAAACTTTTGCATAGAGATAGTAGAATTAATATAGAATTTTTAATGCTATTTTTTCTGCTGCGTTCTTCGCGAAGGCACTTACCTAGGTTCGAGGACCTATCAATCCTAACCCGCTTTTTATGCAACGAATTTATATAGTTCTTTTTGAATTCAGCCAAATTTTCTATTTTTATTAGCTCATTAGGTACTTTATTGTATAATAGGAAGGTAGTGTAACAGTACCTAAAATAGATACTTATCTATGTATCCTATCACATATAATACCTACAATAGTTAATCTTTCATCACATTGCAAACATAAATACTACGTATCTTAAAAGCGACACAGTCCCAAAACATTTACTTTTGATTTTGACGTCACCTTTACCACCCCGCTGTAGCCACAGTCGAAACAGTCCATTTAAATTTATTTATTGAATACGAATGTTTGTGCCCGAGTCATGGATGTTGTATGTTGTATGTATTTAAGTATGTATTTATCTACATTATATAAGTATGTTTATCCGTTGCCTGGTACCCATAGTACAAGCTTTGCTTAGTTTGGGACTGGCTCAATTAGTGTAATTTGTCCTATGATATTTATTTATTTATTATTTATTTATTTATTTATTTGTACTAACTACAAGTACCTACTGCGGGTACTTTGTTATAAAACAAACCTAACCTAACCTAAACCAATCTATAGATTACGATATCAAAAAAGTTCATTTAGCTAACAGTTTTACAGAAAATAGCATTATATATTTTGAACCATTATGTATTTTAACCCATAATACATTTTAAACTTTATGTATTCTGATCCACTCCACCCAATCCAACCAACAATCATTAACTACGACTGAGATCTAGTACTAAAGACCACTAAGTATCACTGGATAAAATTCACGATCATGAATTTAGAGATCGTAGAATTCGCAAGAATCTTAAATTGGTGTTGAATTCCTTATCATTATTCATCACGTGATGAAAACTTCTAGATCCTCATTGCTGATACAGAAACAACTACAAATTGAACAGTCACCAATAGATTGATGCGAGTTAAAAATATCCAAGTACCACTATTTATCGCTAGGCATATCGGGTTGCGAGATCTCATTGATGGAAATGATGGATAGTTTCAACGCATTGATGAATGGTGATCACTGATCAAAGTGGATGGACGACGTGTTGAGGTATTTTTGACAACTCGCGTCAGATCAGGTTACGACTCATACTTACCAGTAAGGTTCAAAAGTTCCTGGCCGTATATATTTAAAAGAAGAAAACAAGAAACAAATGAATGTCATTTTATTTGTCATTTATTCAGCTACTGTGTGGATAATTTCGTGGTTTGTAACTTTCGTTTTCATAAAATTTTCTTTGATTTAAATATAAAAAGCGGTGTAATTTGTACAATGTTCAAATTGGAGTATCGATCAGTGATAAAATTTCTGACAAAGGAAGGCATAAGTCCAACTATAATCAAAGAAAGGTTAGATAACGTGTACGGGAATTCCTCCCCTTCGTTTTCGACTGTTAAGGATTGGTGTAAGCAGTTTCGTTTAGGGCGTGAGTCCATCGATGACGAACCCCGACCAGGCCGCCCTGTTGAGGTTCTTACGCAAGATAACGTCGATTTAGTCGAACAAGAGGTACTGAAGGACAGAAGACTAAAGACGAAGGAAATAGCGTCAAGAACGGGACTTACGAAAATAACAGTCCTTAGGATTCTACACGACCATCTAAACATGAATAAGGTTAGTGCAAGATGGATCCCGAAACTTCTCTCGAGTGCTCAGCGAGCTGAACGAGTGGCGTGCTCCAAGGAACTTTTAGAGGAGTTCAAGTCATGTGAGAGTGAATTTATCCAGTCCATTGTTACCGGAGACGAAACTATGGTCTTATACTATGATCCTCTTTCGAAAAGAGAGTCGATGGAGTGGCGTCGTTCTGGGGAAGCACCCCCTCGAAAGGCAAAGGTGTGCCAATCTACCAAAAAGATAATGGCCACAATATTTTGGGATTGCGAAGGGATATTGCTTATAGATATCAAAGAACGCAATCAGACAGTAAACGGCAGTTACTATGCTTGCATTATAGACCAGTTGCGAGAAGCAATAAAGCTTAAACGTCGAGGAAAACTCAGCAGGGGTGTCCGTCTTCTTCATGACAATGCGCCTGTCCACACGGCTGCAGTTGTAAAGGCGGCTATATCTAAATGTGGATTTAAAACAATCCGTCACCCACCTTATAGCCCTGATCTAGCCCCAAGCGACTATTTTTTATTTTCTAAACTTAAATCGGACTTAAGGGGGAGAAAATTTTCGTCCGATGATGAGGTCGCTGCTGCAGTTTTCGAGCATTTCGAAGACAAAACTTCCGAATATTATTTTAAAGGCATAGAAATGTTAATCAAACGATCTGAAAAATGTATAACAATAGGAGGAGACTATATTGAAAAATAAAAATATTTTTTTTAACCTAAACGTTAATTTTCATTATTAGGCCGGAAACTTTTGAACCTTACCACGTACACTACAATAAACAAAAAACATTTACCTTGTTACTCCACTATTACAGACTACACTACCTACACGCTAAATACACAACGTAATGCCTCGTAACGCATAGTAATACGTAAGATTCCCTCAACTTTTAAAAAGTAACTAGTTATAATGACGCTATCATTAATTTTTATTTGCGTTTACTGCTTCCAGTCGATGTCTTCATCGATCGCCTTTGCGTCTACATGCCAAACATTCACCGCGTATGGGCAATATCGATTTTATGGCAATTTTAAAACGATCAAAGTAGCCCCAAAATTATTAAAGTCACTCCGGTTAACTTTACCTAGTGTAAACAGTAAAAGTAACAAATTTAGAAGATATTTTTAATGCAGAAGGTAACCAAAAACAAAGTGGCGTATCGACCAAGCAAAGTGCCTTACACTGTTTAAACTTACACATTCAGTGCCAGGAACTCCCTAGGGGAGTTCTCTGTTCGTAAGCAGTTTTCGCTAGAAAGCGGAAAAACGCTGGCTACCACAAGCGTAGCGCGTAGCAATGCGTGGAAGAGAATGTGTGTTCAAATCTCCTCTCTTTGATGCAAAAGTTTGCTAACGCAACGGCACTTCGGACCAATCGGTTTTTAGTCTTTGATATGACGTATTTTTCATATTTGAGAGCTAAATACTACGGCTAAATGTTTATTGTCATCTTGTACGTAAATCATAACCTACCTACTTGCTAGGTACACTGTTAAGTAGCTAATGTTTTTTTAAACTACCTTGACGAGAGTAAATATATTATGCCAGCAAGTTCAGAATAAAGTTAGTAAAAAATAGCTCCCCAATAATAACAATTGGTTCTACATTATACCCACTACTCTACATTGTAGTGTTTTCAAAATAATGCAAGGATGTCTATGATTACCTGGGACAGAGACCTCTAGTGGCAACTATTGGAACGACGAAGGTGTATTAAAAGCTCGCGACTTAACTTTGTAGGAGAAGATGTTGGTTTTCGGCATCCTAACTAGATGTCGCTGGTAGATTCAATTATATTCGCGCTATTCATACCTTTGCTTTTGCTCGCAAGATCGCTACGACTTAGTAATTTTTACAATTATAATTTTATTCGCTGACTAGTTAAAGCCTACAACTTCTTTTGCGTCTTGCAGAAACTTTGCACTTTCCCGGAATAAAAAGTAGCCTATTGATGATAATCAAGAATAGTTAACTTCATATCAGTTAAAGAATTTTTAAATTGGTTCTGGAGGTGTTCTGGAGATAAAGCCCCTATATACAAACAACCAATGTTTACCTTTTTACATTAGAGTAAGGATTAGGGAGGGAGTCAGTATCTTATTAAACTAAGTACTGATAAGTGTGCAATCGCATTACCGTTAATCCAAGTAGTAATTAATTATACATTAACGACCAAATAACGTGAATTATTTGTACGTGTAAATTTAAAATAGACGATGCTTATTAAGGATTTTTGCTCGATAATTGCCTAAGCCCTTTTGACGTCAACCGCTTTATCTATCGGATAATCTATCTAATTTCTGCGAAAATAGAATAATTACCTGATGACGAAAACTTAAATCAATCTTATGGAATCTTGGAATACCTAGTTCTGTATTAAAATATGAACAAAAGATTAACTATAAAATTAGAAGTTAAGTACTTAAATAAGTGTATTATAATCAAAATTGGTTATTACTCTTTTGATATATGGTTTCATGCTTGCTCGTTTTACACTATTTTCTTATTCGTATGCAAGTACTTAGTAAATAAGTTAAATAATTAACGCTGCTTTGTGCCTATAAAAATATTCCAGGCACTTATACTTTTCATGCTATAGCCCGTTGAAAAAATCCTAGCGACTGTACCCTCTTTGACCCTACTTTCATGTTTAAAAATCAAATCCTCGAAAAAAGTTTTTATTTTTTTATTGTCAAATTTATTTAAAATAGACAAAGCTGTGGGCAACAGCTATCATATAAAAATAAACTATTCAATCTTTTACTTACATGTCATGTCGATAGATCTAGAACTACCTTTAACTGTCATCCTTTAATGGCCATCAAACATCGCCGACAATGAGTTGTCATCTAAATGTGCTTAGTGTTATCCAAGACCAAACGATTATCTCGTTAAACAGCACTGCGATAAGCTACTAGTCAATCTGATTAAACCGTTCAGTCCATACTGAAATGTGATTGAAACCGGATGTGTTTATGCGTAATTGACTCATCTTAATTGATTACGGACTTGTGTTTAAGTGATGGTGACTTTAGGTCGTGTTTGAACGTGTGCGCCTAAAGTCACTCAATGATTTTGAACTGTGGCATATTTGTAGCAGTATGACAGTGACAGTAGGGTAATAACGACTTCATGAAACCTTACGAAATGTTTTTATAACCTTATCAAAGCAAGTGAATTGTGACGCACATCCAGTATTCGGATTGGCTTTTGTTATACTCGTATGTAGACTACACTACATGGAGTTCAAACGTAATGCTTAATAAATACTAGCTATGAACAAAAAGAAGTAGAAAGATTATCTTGAAATGATTTTTTGATGAAACTTGTTTACAATGCGAAAGCGAAATCGGTATCGACTGGCATGCCGCCCATTTATGTGGGTAGGTTAATACGATGAGCTTGTGATTTATTTTCTTTTTTTATTTGTTTCAGCTTCGATGTGGAAAATGGCGGCGCCGCGGGCGGGGGCGCGGGGGGCGCGCGCTCCCCGCTCGAGGGGGGCTCGCCCTCCACAGCCCTCGTGCTCCAAGCCATGCCGCAACGCCGCGAGTCTTTCCTCTACCGGTCGGACTCGGACTTCGAAATGTCACCAAAATCGATGTCGAGAAACAGCTCGATAGCCAGCGAAAGGTTCGTGTTGGCTTTGTCTTATCATTTATTAAAGAGGATAACAGCACGAGTACTGGTACTGTTACTCGCATTGTCGCTATGTGCGTTCCACCAACTAGACAGAGGTGTAGAACATACTTAGCGCGAGTCGTCTAGCTATGGCCTGGCCATCAGGTTTAAGGGTTACTATCCATTTAACAGTATCTAACTGGCCATGACATTTCTAGCTCGGTACATCAAACACACAAGGGCATACTTCGATTGATATCGACACTCAACACCCATATTGTTTCGTCATTCATGCTTACACACCAACACCACTACTGTTAACGATCTTTTCGATATAACGAGTAAACTTGTTTGTGGACCAGCAACTGAGAAAGTACTGTCAATTAAAATTGTTGATACGAACGCGTCCCCGTTTCGGAAGGTGAACTAGATATAAACAAAGTATGAAAAGTTGCGCACAACTTTGCTAAATTAATTATACGGGTGCAGTACAAGCTAGGTATTAACTGACTCTCTTTAGAAATGTACCTATTTTCCATGACTTGACTTCACTATATTGCGGACACGTAATCCCGCAGGCTATGTCTATGAAGTTTCCTTTTCCAGGTAATGGTATAAGTAGATAGAAAAACAATATTCTTACACTATGCTTATTTTTCTTCAAATTTTAATATGTATAACGTCTGTAACTATGACGTAAACTAGGTATTCACTCTATCAACAGGATCTTATCATTGTTTCCATTGAGAGATATCTTTTGAATCTAATCAAACTTTTACAACAGGAATGCTTTTGTCAATTGAACTATCTACGATACAGTTATTTGTTTTTTGAGAATATTGACTGTAGGTATTCATTTTTCAAAGGGCAAAATGACATGAACATGGAAAGTGTTTTTATTGTTTTTAGATTATAAAAGTATCACAGAAACCTTGAAACCTAATTAGCATTAGGTACCACTGTAACGGTGATATTGGTAGGCACAGGTTTAAATCAGGTTCAAAAGTTAACACCGTCATCAGATTTCCCAATTTTCTGTGTAACTTTTTTTCCTAACCATAGACCGTTAGTCCGTTATGAAGTAGAAATAAATAAAAATTGCGATCAAGATCACGCAGACACGTTTTACTTGCTACTAATTTAACAAGAATCATTTTGTGAATAAGTTAACTATCTCGCAACTAAGTATCCTATAAACTATAGTTGGATAACAACGCAGCAGCGACCACAAACAAGTTTATTCCTACAAGACAACGTGTAACAGTTAAACTTTGCTCGTCTTGCTACAATTACGTGGACTCTGTGAGAGATTCAAAGGCGAAATTGTAAGATATTGTAAGTAACTAAGTATACACCATTTCGACCTTTGATATATTGCAATATTGTCAGCTCTACTGCACTTATTAGCATTTAGTAAAAACAAATAGGTACGTAGATACAAAGAACGCGCTGTTTGGTAAATACGAATGTCCACCTTAATGTAGGTAATCAATTACAAGTATAATTAGTATGAAAGATTTCCGTTGCGACACGAAAATTAACCGTATAATTGTATGGGTAAAATACTCGTGCCACAGTGGAACTTTTTCCAGTAAGACGTTTTACTGCATGGTTGAGGTACCATTTAAAGTTACCCAAAAATTTTGGTCTTCACCCGTAAGCAATTTTTATAATCGTAGGTAACATAAAATTTTCATTACTAGCCAGAATAGGGTTGTGTAATAGACAGACTCTTTATCATGTCTATATCAGCATTATAGATAAAATATTAACTTTATTTAAATCTACACTCACGAGCAAAAATAACGGCTCACTTTTCATACAAGGTTCTATGAAAAACGACTCTTTATTTTTACTCTTGAGTATATTATCAATACAAATGGCGAAACACAACAAAACTGCTTATTACTTGATCTTAAAAAGAAATTATCGTAACTAAAAGTAAATAAATAATTGTAAGTTTCGATTCTAATTTAATTTACCAAACTGAATTTCAATTTAAGTACTTAAGTATAATGACAAAGCAAACAAAAAATCACAACAATATCAGCTTCATAACATTTTTATTTCACCACCTCTCAAACTCAAAACACTCAAAGTTAGCGAAATAACAAGCACACACTAAATCTCTCGTAACACCTCTTCGCTCGACAAAGGTCTCAAAGGCTGAATGCGAAGGCACTCTAAATGTCAACAACTCCTCGAGGCGGAGATGCAAAGTAAGCAATATAATTAACAATTGTCATTTGTACCTAACACGGTGAACTACTAACATTTCACTTGCCGGCTTACTCACTATAGCATACATAATGGAGCGTATCCTTTGGCCGTAAAACGCACTCGCCGATTGGAGATGAACCATGTAACTGTGTATATAACATTTGATTGTTCCGTCGATGTCGCACCGCACGGCACAATGCTACTGTCACAGCGCTCTCACAGGGCTTGTCTGCCGTCGCCGCGTCTCGACAGTCCCGGCACTATCTCTATGTCAAAGCTGAGCATACACCCGCATATAGGTCCAACCGCCCGTCGAGTGACTCCGGCCAATATTTTCTCTTCCTTATTTTTTCATTGCTTGCAGATTCAAGGAGTCCGAGGCGGCACAGCTGGACAGAGCGTATGTATAATTAACAACGCACATTTAGCACGCTTGCTTCTCCCTTTGCGATTTGTTTGCTTTTATCGTCTTTTTGTTAGAAAGCTTTCGTTTTTTCTTAGTCTTTTATAACAGTGTTGTGCTTTTGATCTTAACAATTAGTCTATATTGCGTCGACGGCGTCGTTAAAAAGGTAGGTGTTTGCTAAATTTAAACAAAATTCTTCCATCTTTAAAGTTTCTTAAACTCTTTAAGTTCTAGTCCTTACGCATAAAAGTAACAGTCAAAGTACGAACTACATATATCTATTTATGTACACACAGCAAAGCTATTCGGTAAGCAGGTTTAAAGCGGCGCGTGCATGCAAAGGTGCTTACCGAATAGCTTTGCTAATATATATATCTATACAAAATGTCTTCGAAGTAAAATACCTATCTCAAATCTTAAAATACAACTCACGTGTGGTGTATAAGAGCTTGTGACACAGGCAGATGTCGTGAATATGATGTATGGTGTATTTTTAGCTGTCGTAGTGCAGTCACGGTAGCATCTGCGATGCATGCAACTCTCCTTGATGGGTTAAAGTTAGTGCATCCGCCACTTGGCACAGTTATCAATGTAAATCAAAATAATGACTATAGAAGTGAATAAATCCTATACCTTGAGGTCGCAGGCGACTTATAGGACTTACTAGGATTATTTTATCTAGTTTTATTTTGCTGCTTGATGGTAAACTACTTTGGACTTGAAAACTACTTTTCGCAATCTTACGATTAGGATTCATCTCGGGCGGTAAAATTAAATTTGTGGAAAAGTTTACACCACACCAAGGGTACGATTTTTGAAAGCACGTCTGCCAAAATGATCAACGTAAAAAGTGAAAAAATTAACTGCGTTTGAAATACAAACCCCTAGTCACTTGGGCCTAGTGTACAAGAAAGTAAGGTACAGCTCTAATAATTGTAACTTAGTAAGTAAGTAAGTAATCTTTATTTGCAATTAAATATGGTTTAAAATAGATGTCAAAATGAGATACAGTTCACATATTTAGTCAATAATATGACATGCAAATTAAACATTGTAAATAATTAAAATAGGAAGCACAAGTCCACAATCAATCTATTAAAATAAAACAAATACAACTGAATCGCAAAACAATATTGAAAATTAAATGTCAGAATAAATGAAAATCAATGTCAAGTAAAATTAAAATAAAGTTAAAATATAATACAAAAAAAAATAATATTAATTAATATTAATACAAAAAAATACCAGTTTTCAATGGTGTTTTCAAGTCACGTGCTTTTAGAAATCGGGCCTCTTATATTACTAGTTTTTAAACGTACTTCAAGTATTTCGATTTTTTTGTAGGTGCGTGAGATTATTTCCATCTCTAACACTATTGGCACAAGCTCTCCTAGTCTCCTAACTTCACAATAATGCATTACAATTTGAATTTCAAGAACCAATCAACGCACGCTAGAATTTTACTTTCATCTTGTTCTACATTCAACTTTGTATTAAATAATCACTAGAAATTTAAGGAACACCAAATACTTACCTTGCTACTCCGCTACTTAAATAAAAAAAAATATATATATATATTAATTAACAATTATTAGAAATTTAAGGTGCGATTCCAGTAGATTCGGAGCTGGGTGGAAGTACATAGTATAGATCATACAAATTATATTCATGAAATTCTCGCCACTTGATTATACATATTAACATAGGAATTTGACTAATGTGTTTGGACTGTATCTATGGGAATGCACCCTTAGGCTATATAAATTTATACCTAATTATAGTTAAATCAAACCAATCCAATCCAAACGTACCAATGGAATTAATTTACATGTTAAACATATTTAACTATACGAGTATTAACATTTTGTTTACATTGATTTACATTAGGTACGGATAAGTGCTGCACATCATAATTTATTGATAAAGCTACCTTATTTGCAGAATTATGTTTTGTCCTAACTTATTACGCCGTCATTGTTTGTTTTTTTTCCTAAAAAATTTACATAGTTCCTACTTATGTAGTGTAAGTTACTTGGAGAAATTAGAATGTGTTACTTTAGGTCAGGTTTAATACAATTTTAATTTGTACTTTTAGATACTTTTACTTAGTTAAATTTAGTTTAGCACTCTGACTTTTCTTTTTCCACTTTACAAGCAGCATTATTTGCACTGCTGTATTCCACCTTGAAGAGACAGCCTAGCCGAAGAAATTGCTGGCAAACTAGGTAACTAACTCCAACTTAGGCCTCGAGGCTGACAACGTATCTGCAATGTTCTGGTGTTTCTTGCGCCGATGAATGGTGGAATTCACTTATTTACCACTTACTATTTCACGAAGTATCATCTTCATCTCCAGCTTACAACTGACCCAATGCTGGACACAGGCCTCCCCTCAGAATGAGAGGGCTTGGGCTATAGTTCCCACGCCGGCTCAGTGCGGAAGAACTTCACACACCACAACTTCGCAGGTGTTTCGTGAAATTATTGAATTGAACTAAACACCAGCAAAATGTGCCGATATATAAAATTGGCATACCTACCTACCTATATAGTCACGCATATATTAATTTAAGAATTCAATATAGGTACATTTCCTTTTCCAAGAACGCATGTCGCATGATTTTGGTTATCAAATTTCGGAGATACCATATAAGTAAATCTACCCGTTGTGTTAAGCATTACAAATTAAATTTGCATGTTACGTAATTCGAGTTCCGCAGGCCTACTCGAAGTCATAATTTCGAAGTTCGTTTCGTGCCGTTCCGCTCACACTGATATATATTAATAAGAGAGCGAGAGGGACGGTATGATATGATACGAACTCCGAACTCGAATATAACAGGATGACTGGCTCTGGGGTGTAATCCGAAAGTAATTGAGTTAATGTGCCGCCTAGCGATATACGAAGCAATTATTAAAGTAACCGGCTTGAAATATTAATCGTCTCTTTAATTTTTAAGGTTCACATTAATGCTGTTTTCAGGGTTAGCGGCACGGACACCGTACGTGATCCTGTGCCTTTATAGCCTTAGGCTGTTTTTCAACTATATGTGCTGCTATGTAAAAGGCAACCAATTACGATTGTTTATTTTCATACACAATTAACTAATAAAGCAGAGATGTCATTAAAGTTTGAAATTAACGCTTACTGCTCTCTGATTGGCTAACCAAACATAAAGAGTGACACTATAGAGTTGAGCAACCAGATGTGTACTATCGATATCAATAGCAAATTTTAGTAAATTACCAGTGATTGTGAATGTGAATACCACATTGATTTGTTTTTGTGAAAGAAACATGCTTTTGTTCCGTGCAGGGGCCTTACCATGACGTCCTTATTCCGACTCAGTTCAAGTTTTTGCTGTCACTTTTACTATGAATCTGACAGCGAGCGAACCTAAACTGAATCGTATATAAGACGTCATGGTAAGGCCCCTGGTAGTGTAAGGAAAAATCTCTAAAATCTAGAGCTAAATAAAACGGTATTTTAGTGACAATTAGTAGAGTATTCTAATATATTTTCTTAGCATAGCTTAGCTCTGTGCTGATGTATATAGACTGAAGCTTTTGCCTCGCTCATCGCTCAGATATCTTGCTCGGTGGAAAGCAGCTTTAGATATTAGGTATTCAGAGCTCAGCTCAGCCTTTGGAATGGAAACGAAAAACGTGCGAACCTGGAAATAAATGTGGCCGGTCCAATGCGTGCTAAAGTTTTTATTCGTTTAGACTGTAGACCTTGTGTGTCCAGATGTTCGTAGTGTCAAACAAAACACGTTTCGGACACTTAGTGTAGAAAGGCATTAGAAGAAATAAACTAGGTTTCTTGTACAACATATTTCTAAAACATGCTTGAATGATGTGACTACCTTTATCGCTAGTTTTTTTTATTGAAATTGCCAGCGGTTAACTAACTCTTCGAATGAACTACCAAGCCTATACCTAGCGAGAATAAGCTGACTGTCTAATGTTGCCTTTTAATGCATAGAAAGATCTCAAAGACTGCTTGTAAGTAATCTGTACAAAATAACTCGAAAAATTGTAGCGACGTAAATGAAATTCTTCTGAAAATAGATAAGATTTTTCTCGAGAACTCCTTACCTAAACGGAATTTCGTACAATTTGTTTTAATAAAAGCTTATTTGCTTGAAATTATCACGGCACCGCCCTGGTAAGACATTATTTCCTAATTTACCACTTGGGCACTGTGAGCGCCGTTACAAATGTACCGTAAAAAAATATTTTCCTTAATAATTTGATTCGCACCGCGTTTTATTTTGTACGCGTACCTACCCGAGGTGTGGTGTTAAAATGAGAAACCGTTTGCTGACTGGTTTGTGTTTCACTACCTTCCTAAAATAAAGTCGAAACATGTGAAAATTTGTCACATAGGTCCTCGATCCTACTTTAATGTAATATTTGCGAATGTTTATTAGTATGTCTGTGTTGTTACTCTTACACACTAAACGGCTCGACGGATTTGGATGGGATTTTTTATATAGATAATCTCATCCGCTTAGTACCTACCGTCGTCTCTATTGACATACAATTTTACTCGAATATTATTCATGCATCGTAAATGAAGATCAAAATAGGATTTTCAAAAATTTCAGTAACATCCGTCATTTCAATGCCCTGGGACCTTACCATGACGTCTTAATGTTATTCAACTGAGTCGGAACTCAGTTCAGGTTTTCGCTGTCATTTTTAATATGGTTCTGACAGCGAGCGAACCTAAACTGAATCGGGATTGAATCGCATTAAGGCGTCATGGTAACTCATGATCTCATAGTTCAAGCAAGCGAAGCCGCGGATAAAACCTAAGTAGTCCTCCATAAAATTAAATGATAATGAACCTAATTAAATGTGTATTACAATTGATTAACGAATTAGGTATAACGGCTAAACAAAAACACCTTGCATCTGTTACAATGTCATTTATATTCAAATAGGTATCGCATAGTATTGTTTTTAAAAGAAATCATAAGAGCGAAGCACTTGATAAGTCTTGAGACAGAGTCTTGACTCGAGACACTATACAAAGATTTGGTTTTAATTAGGAGCTTAATATCTAAGAAAATTTAATAGTTTTAGGGAGTTTAGTTTCCTATTTTAAGCAATAAGCTTTCAAGGCTACTGTATACAGTATACGAAGACGCGTTGCCTAAACTAATACCTACGAAGTCATAAATAGTCATAGGCCTGTTTCACCACTTCTTAGCTGTCATTTATCTATGATGACGTCTCTGTCTGTTTCGTAGTGATAAATAGAGACGGAATCATAGATAACTGACAGTTAAGGAGTGGTGAAACAGGCCCTTAGTCAATATTGCCGGATAGAACAAAGCGTTCAAAAATATATAATTTGAGAGCTGTTCAACATTTTAGAGGAGGTTCGTAAAGCATAAAACCATGTACATTTTTACTTCATTTGTGATATCTAAACAACAACACTGACTGAAGAATAGAGGGCTAAACTGATTCTTAAATTTGAAATTTTCTCTATGCGGAAAACGTTCTAGAGGGATATTGAATTTTTTTAAATGTGTAAGTCCTTAAATTTGCATTTGCCTAGCAGTGGGATGAATTGGGATTGTTAATTTTTTTACAACATACCCTGATTTGAAAACCATTTCGAAGTATGGGGCTTGCGAACTATTTTATGTTACTGGCGTTCAAAAATACTCAAGGATTACGGATATTTTGCAAAAAAATTGTTTGACCTTTATTCGACTTTACCGAGCGACTGTTGGTAGTTCTATATGTATGTATATGTGCCAAAAATAAATAGGCAACTAGATATTTGTCTATTAAATTTATA
This sequence comes from Pandemis heparana, assembly GCA_963854515.1. Taxonomy (NCBI): domain Eukaryota; kingdom Metazoa; phylum Arthropoda; class Insecta; order Lepidoptera; family Tortricidae; genus Pandemis; species Pandemis heparana. The sequence goes on from OY978010.1 coordinate 4,987,653, forward strand.
TGTCAACTAGTTATCAGTGTCACCCAATGTCAGTAAAGTAAATATTGTTTTGTTGAAAACTTAAAATTGTCGGTCGATTTAAAACGAAATAATGGAAGTTACAGAAAATACTTCGTTCCAACCTGAAATAATGATTCTAAAAACAGCTCCAAAACAATAGTTCGCACGCATCCGAGCAGATTTAAGAGAAAAGTGGTGTCGCGAAGTAAATGCTGAATACTTCAAAGTTTATAAGTACACAATATTGTTGCGAGGATCATTTCGATGAAAGTAGGTACCAAAACACAATACCACATACTTCCACATTCATAAATTTTCAACTCATTATAACCATGATCAGGATATAACGCAACATACAATATGTTTGTAGGTAAACCAAAGGTAAACAGTATATTTGACATTGAAATGACAGTCACAACAGTTATGACAACTATTTTTTTTTTAATTTCCAAAGGATTGTGATAAAATTGCCTATTACGAAAAGTCGTATCTGATGTTTTTAACCAATTATATTAATTAAATTAAGCCATGAAATGACAAATTATTCAAATTAGTTTCTTAAAGTGCTCCATATTTTCTAAAAAAAATATAAAAAGGGGGGGGGGGGTTAAAAAATGAACAATCCCAATTAGGCTAATTTAAAAATGAAAAATAATAACTACTAATAATAAATAAAATTTTGTCTGCAAAATGTACTTTGCCATTTATTGGTAACTGACAACTTATATTTGTTTTTATGAAATAGGGCGGCAAACAAAGCAATGTCAGCTGACGGTAATTGAGGACCACCAATCTTAAGCCTCCGCAACACCAGACGATTGCAGATGCTAGCCTAGAGGCTATGATAGAGCTCATTAAAAATATTATCGAAATCGTTTGAGCGATTTTCGAGATCTCATAACATATACTTTATATATTTATATTATACGTATATTTACATAAATATAACTAGATGTTACTAGATACTACTTTCAATTTTACAGTTCTCTTCATCCTAGTTTTCTTTTCTCAGTTATTGTAATTTTTTGGATAGAGTCGTTATTGTTCATAAAATTCTAATATACGGATTCCGAATAATGTTATATTTTCACGGTTAGCGACAAACGAATATGTTGCGTGCGTGTTATTGAAGTCAAATTAACGTCGTTTTAACGTCCCAATCGTACTTGGCATTGGTGATGAATTCGTGGCACTCGATTTGCTTCGAACATTGATTACCGGCGCTCACCGCCGCCGCCGCCGCCGCCGGCTCCGTCCGCGCCAAATTGAACGTCGGGCGTCGGGCGATGTCGCGCGCGCTCGGCGCTCGCTGGCCGCGGCCGGGGGGCGCCGGGCGAGTCCCCCCGCACCCCTCCCCCCCCCCCCCCCCCCCACGCAACCGACTCGACTCCATTGATAGTCCGCGCGGGCTGCCGGCGACACGCCACCTTCTATGCCCTACCACACGCGCCGTTCTATTGTGCCGCTAAAACCCAACTCTACAAACCCCCCACCTGAACCAAAAATGTGACTCTGTTTTTTCCAATCCCAGAGCTCCACGAGCTCGATACTTATAAGTAAGAGTGATCCCGCGCGAAATGCCATGTTTTTAAAGTACAAGTACAAATGAACAGCGTGCTTGTGCTGAAAGTGTCAGTGTCGAGGGCGTTCACTGGTCTCGGGACCGGTCCAGCTCGCTCCACGCCGGCCCTTGGTGCCAAGGATGAGGCCTACATTTTTCTAATTAAATGTCTGTAACTAAGATATGATATGACTTTATTGATTACGGCGTTGTTGTGATGTTGATAGTTATTTCACAGAGAGAGTAAAAACACGCGGTTATAGATTAATATTGATAAGGACTGAACTGACGAAACGAACCCGCTGTTTTATCACAGCGAGAACTCACCTGCTACGTATTAAACGAAGCGTCATTGCGGGCTGAGCATTTACGTAATTAGCGGCGAAAGTATCCGCTCGTCTCTGCGAGATGTCTTACATCGTAGGACAGCGTAGGAGCTAAACTGTCGACCTTAATCACGTAATGATGACGCGAGCGGTGTGTTAGCCGGAGTCAATTGGTCTAACACGGTGGTACGCCGTGTAGTGTCACTTGAGTGAAGAATGATGCAGCGTTCGGAATCTCAAGCTGAGAGGCTCGGAGGCGGTGCGGTGTCGTTCATCACGAAGAGCTCCGCATCCGAGCACAGCATGGCCACCGGAGTCTCCGGCAGCAGCAGCGGCGGCACCCTGCCGCGCACGCTCAGCACGAGCGTGCTCCGCATCAAAAATAGATCTTCGTTCTGGGAGAAATTCTGGGACGAACGAACCCGACGCGATGCGTGAGTTGCTTTTTCTTTGTCGCACTGATTTCATTTGTTTTCGGGATTTTGTCACGCGTCGGGCAAGCTACCTTTACCTTACGACCGACGTGCGCATAGGTTTTATTCTTCCATGTGGTTCATAACCTGTGGATTGAACTCGCTAATCTACTAAAATTATCGCAACCATGAGATTAGCAAACATCCGAACTTTCTAACTGGCGTTTATTGTGTATAATTGCTCTGATTAGTAAAGACGAAAGTCAATAAATTATCGACAGCACAAAATATTATGCTTGTACTTATAACACGCTATGATATTAATCGCTAGCAACAGCATCGAAATCAACATCGCGATGTTAACATTGGCCATTTTACGAGCGAAATATTCCTTGAAAAATGAACAGAAACTTCATAACTTCTGCTGTAGCAACTGTTAATACTCCTAATAGACTAAAATGTTTCAATATTTAACTTGTTTCTGTGAGTGGAAACCACTCATTTAAGTAATTTAATTAAAACTTCTCCGTAGCCGTTGCACAAGTTTATTTCGTTAGCAAAAATACATAGATTTTTATAAATTTTAAGCAGTAGGTAAGTACGGTTTACTTTTTACGAGTGAGAGTACTTATACATCAAAAGCAGAGCAAACCGCTTTGTTGCGCTGGAAAAATCGTTCTCCAGTCCGCTGCAGTATAGTGGGCTAAAGGTCGGCTTTCAATTGCTCCGCAGACTTTGGTATTTCATTCCTCCGCGCATTCCTTGCGATCTTATCTTCATCTGGTGCGGACTTCTATTTAGATTCCTGCCGTTACTTGACTCGGCGAAAAATTATGAAAATACGCCACCGCAACGACATCCCAAAAAATTATAGAAAATTTTATTCTCATCGCAAAATGAGCACCGTTGCGTAGGAACGCTCATCTCACTTTCAACAGAATAGATTATTTTTGTTTTCTTTTCTTCTGTATTGCAAAATCTTTTGAAACTTCATATTCAGGAGAGCTTATTTCTACTTAAGTCTCTGAAGCTTTGAGAAGCCAGTTGGAATTTTCATTGTCTCGAAAATGCGCACAGAAAGATAGACATAAAATGTGCTCAGGCTTGAAATATCGTTCACCGGCCTGTATACCAAATATCTTGGCAACAACGCGCTTCGTCTATTATTACAATATCAACATTGATAGTTAGCAATCTCCTGGCCAAACACTGTTCGAACTGGTGCCTGATCAAACAGTCGTCCACGAATTTAGTTAACAAAGGTGTTGAACCAGACAATAATGAAGCGAATCGCTGAACAAATTACGAGAAAATAGAGGACCATTTCAATGTTTTCACGATGATTCAATTTGTTTGATTTGAACACAATCAAGGGTTTAGTCGTAGATATATTTATGTTGAGGCTAAAATGTGTATTGTTGTAAAATAAAAAGATATTAGAGAAACTGATACCATGTCGGCGTTTTATTATAATATTCATAACAACGTAAAGTAATCCTTTTATCAGTCTAGCCTTTTTCAATCAACCTATTATACTAAAAACTATAATCCAGCACGTATAATATTATTACGTATAGCACTAAAGCTCTTTGTATTCAGAACAGAACCCGTAAGAAAGGTTCCATTTCCATATGTAGGTTCCCTTTTCCTATACCCCAATCTTGAAATAATACTGGGACCTACCTACATGTTGACACGTACACAGGAGAAAGTTAAGGTTATATCTTTCCTAGCAATATTTTCCGGGCGAGCCCTTTTATAAATGAATTGATAAAAACAGGAACGGCTGGGTACTTTGCGTCTTTATTGAGACTCTAGTTAAATACATAACTCATTTATTGAGGGTGCTGACACGCCTTAAACAAAAGATTTTTAATTAATCCAAGAAATAAAACGCTAGATGAAGCAGCTTTCGAGTAGATTTTTAAACCGAAAATTGCAACACATTCAACAAGACACAACTAAAAGATTGGCTTGATCGTCATCACTTATTTGCTTCACCGAGACCACCAGAGGCTGGTCTATTGTCTAACGAATTAGGAATCACAATCATATTCGCCATTTTGTTCTTGTCAAACCGTGAAGAATAGAGAAGAAATAAGAAGGAGATACGATTGCTACCGTCTGCGCCTTAGTTAATATGGCCTCCGTACTCGATAATTTATCTATACCAGACACTTTTAATACATCAGTAAATAACTCTCGAAATTTCGATTTACGTTCATTTTCATCCTTAACTTGACTTTCGTAATAATAATTCTCAATAGCTCTTCAATTAATTCAGAAAACATTTTCTATTTGTTATTTCAAGATTTTTTACACAAGTCAATCAAACCTTTACGTATAGGTAATTAACGCTCAAACTTTAATTGCTTTTTTTACTCCTTATGATATTGAATTCAAGCTCGCTTTAATACGAACTGTTATTAATTTAAAATACGAAACAACTTTGTAAACGAAATTTATTTTTGAATCCCTAATGGTTATCACAGTCACGAATGATCTCTGATTTCCATTTTTAATCACGTACTATAAATCTTCAAAAGCGCCTCAGAAACGAGGAATAAAAAACACTCATCGCCTTGCTCTTACAACCTGTGACTGTGACTAGGAATTACCTTTTTAACAAAACCTTACAAAAGAATAAGCTTCAGTCGCTAGTGACGTGAGCCCATTGTGAATACCCTAGGTAAGGTACCAATACTTCTTTCACTCAAATGCGAGCAGCTGAAGTGGAAAGGTCCGAAATAATTTGAACAAATCGAATAATATTTGAAGCCAGGTCGCAAAATTATTTGATTACTCGAGATGAAGGCTATCCTTTGAGCTCGACTCGCTGCCGCAAAGCTCAAGGGCCGCCTTATGGTTTGAGAGCATAATTTAATAGAGTCAGGTAACATATTTAGGAAAATATTTTAACAAAAAAATTGTACTCTAAAACCCAAATATCTTGTAAATGGACTCTCGACTCGGCGAGAAAACGAGAGCTCAGGGCAAATACTTTTAAGGAGGGAACAAAAAGCTTTCATAAGTAGGGTGTGCTTTTCTTTTCCTGTGCCTAATACTTCTTAACGTATATGTAATCTAAGTAGTGCTGTTTTCGTTTTCAGTAATACCGTTGGCTGTTCCTAGCGGGAATATACTTGTAAGAGCCAAGTGCGAACATTAATATGGTATATCAATTCTCGTTGACTCCCTGCTGGAGTTAACTGTTGCAACAGAGAATTCCACTCTCTGTCGTTAATGGCGAAATGCTCTTTCATTTATTGGAACGTTCTTTTGTTTCTGATTGCTTTCATCTAACTTCTAGTCTAGTAGCGTTCTGTTTTAATGCTAAATATATTTGTATAAGTAGATTGAATTGTAAAGTTTTCTTTCAGTTTATCGTTTGGCAACAGTCGCATTGCAAAAACTTTTATTTTCCTTTGAATTTTCAGATCACGCTAAAAAACTGTCTCGTAGCTTTTGATAAGTCAGGCAAGATTAGTTTATTTTGTGGGTCTTCAAAGTGACAAAATAAATGCCGGGAACACTTAATTACTTTGCGGATACCTTCATTCCGCGAAAAAAAAGCCAATATGTTGCTAAAATAATTTTCACTGATCTTTTTCTTTTACAGAATCATTAATAACTTCGCCTAAACCAACTTTTTGTAAAATATAAGGGTTATTATATTATTTTTCTATTACCGCAGCTTTACTATGTTTTAATACGTTTTACGTAAAATCATAACTGGATTAACATAGGACTGTATTCACTCTAATATCGCTTTTACTTTGGACGAAGAAGCAAGTTCGGTAATATAATAACGTAATATCTTATATATAATACCCACGGGAAGGGACCTAATGAATTAGGGCCGTCTTTTCGAGCAACTTTGATAATCAAAATAACTATACAGATTCTTCGGTTGTTTTATTACTTGCGCAGTTGTGCTAGTTCATTAATGAATAACAAACTACAAACTAATGCTTATAGCAGAATTTTATATACACTTAACAAACCGTTAAAGGTAGCACTTAAAAAAATTCTATGAATATTTATCTCCGTGAAGTCTATAAGTAGCCATAAGTCTTTAATAATAAATATCTATTCGTTTAATCGTACTTCAAAATAATTGCGTAATAATATTACCCGGGGCGTAGAAACTGACATTGCAACTTCTCCCCACGCCGCTATAAAGGTAAAAGAATCAGTTTTCCAGGGAAATGTCTAAGCACAAGAATTATTTTATGTGAAGAGACTTAAATGGCGCCAGCCTAGGTAAATGTGGGAGGTTAATTGGATACACGTGCATGAGAACAGAACCTGGATTCTATTTATAACGCCATTGTGATAAGCTGGCGCCGCTGGCGTGAATTGCACAGCCACAAATTCATTCACATTGTTATCTTATTCTTTGAAACGTAAAAAAATGATGCAAAAAGCAGCTGTCGTTTAACATTTTGGTGAATACTCAGTAGATTTCAATTTTGACATGACGGTGCGCCTTTTTTCTTGCACCTAGCAGTTGCATTCAAACCTATCATATCAATAGAATGTGATCGTATTTATACCGTAGTGTACTGACACTAATGATCAATAATAACGGGTCGGTTTTCACGAAATTTTGTACGAACTTTGTATGTAGATCTGTTATTTTTGCTCAGCGGTCTTGGGATTGTCTGTGACAAATCTTAACTACTAATAATTATAGCAATCGGGTTGATCTCAATAAAATAAATGTTAGTCACGCTTATATTTTATGTGCATTATTTAATTGCTTACAAATAGTCAATTTGCATAGCCTCTACATAGTATAAAACGATACGCTTCCCGCCGTTTGTCCCTTTGTGTGTACATGTACGCTCAATTTTGTAAACTATGTACGCAACTGAGTTTAATGCGGGTTATACCTACAGGTAGAGATCGGGATAGAGTGGACGTAAGGATTTAATTGTTGAAATATGACGATAATTGCAAAACTAAGATGTCGGAGAAATCAAGTCGGACGGGAGCGTTTACCGAAAATGCTATCTTATTCGTTTACAATGTAACAAAACAATGTATGATAGGATTTTCTTCTTCACTAGGACTACACGTATGACCTTTGATTAACAATAATCGTATAACGTATGAAGTGTATAGGACATCTACAACGAGATGGGCGAATGACCTGGTTTAAGTCGCGGGTTCACGGTGGATAAGCCGCTTCCAACCGAGACAACTGGAGGTCTATGGTCTATGGAGGTATATGACGAGGGCTGCAAAAAAGTCAGCGATGGTATATATCTATAGATCTATACCTATGGACCTTTATATAACCATTTCAGTATTATTAATCACTCCACACGCCGCCATTTTTAGTATCCACATTACACCCGTGCCCTTGCGAAGCCGCTAGTTTAGAATATGTTGTTGTTGACTTACTACACAATAAATAGAATAAATAAATGATTAACAAATAGATAAAACCTCAGATCCCACATTTGCATGAAAAGTTTCGACGTGCAAATTTTCTCGCAGGATATTATTTTTATTGGGCTGGCTTTTGACGCCCTCGCCCGCCTCTGTTTACAAAGGACGGTTATTGAATTCAAGTGTGCCCGCTTGTGTACCGTGAACCGGTGAACTTTGCAGACTACCTGCGAGGTGTCTAAAATAAACTCTTAATGCCATTAAATTATTTATATTGTACGCTAGTCTAATGTTTACGCTGCCCCATGAGGCACGACATGGAAAATGTTCCCTATTACCATAATTTGGTAAACATTTGGTACCTTAATCTTGCAAGCAACTGAAAATATTGCTGAGATCGGTTACCCATACCTCGTTTTCCATATTTGTAATTTCTTAGTTAACAAAATACTCAAAACAGCGAAGTAGCGGAGTAGAAAGGTTAATGTATTTTGCTCATTGAAATCGACCTGGGAACGCGTGGGAACTATAGCAATAGCACAAACCTTCTCATTCTGAGAAGAAGCCCAGCAGTGGGACGTTTATAAGTTGGAGATGATGAAGATGAAAAATGTACCTCCGCAAAGTAACGTTTGATTCAATAAAATAATGTCTAAGTTGCGTTTGTATTAAACACGCTCATACGTATCAAAACGCACTTTTGAAATTATCTAGATTAACAACTAAATATAATCCCGAGCAAAGAAACCGGGTCAATTTTCATACAACTTTCCACGGGAAGTGACATGGTTTTTTTGCTCTCGAGTATAGAACAGTACCTAGTACACCAGTACTTGTACCAACAAAACCGGTGTAATAATGGTGCAATTCAGCGCTGCAGACAACTTTATGATCCCTTACTCGCATTTTTATAGCATTAATATTGCATATTCGCATAGTATTCACGTCCATAAGTAGCCTACAAAGACATTGATTCGAGTTCAATGTATGTACGCTGCAAATGGTACCTAGTATGAATATTTAAAATAGATGCCGCTGTTTTCAATACCGACACTATATTTAGCTACTATGACAAACATTCTTTCTTTTTTTTCTTCTGAAATATACCTGTTAATAAGTAATCACCACTGCCCAGAATAGACGAATGTATTGCCGATTTAGAAGGGTAGTATGAAAATGCCTCAATTTTCCCGATATTCGCAGTATAATGTCAGTCTCCGCACTGAATACAACATTGCAAGGACTGCTGTTTAGCGGCAGGATTTGTAACTAAGATATGGTTTATCTAATGTATATCACCTGTGTATCACAAATAAATGACTATTCTATTCTATTCCGATGGAACCTGCTCAAGGTCATACCACCTACTTTCTATCCGCGCCATTATCTAAATGCAAAAAGAAAATCATTGATGAGTTTTACGGTGGATTGAAATAAGTTCTAAAATCTGTTTATTCCTTTAAAGCATTGTATTTTTTCAATCCTTGAGTTAATATAATTGCGCATATTTACTTCTATCCCTTCTACTAAAGATTGTGTCAAATTAATGATATTATGATCAAACTAGCTCCACACATAATTCGATAAAATGAAATGAAACAAGTCTAACATGAATCTTATCTGACTTATTCGTTTCCCACATCAATCTTGACAAGTAAGTGGCATACCTAAGTACGTTGATATTCTGAGTTGTATCAGCAAAAAGTTTTTGAACAAGTTTCTTTTTACTTAGTTATCTTGTCCTTAAGGCAGGACCCCAAAAGAGCGACGAAGATGTTGCCCTTACGCACCTGTAAACAGGGACCGAGTACGTATTGTGAATCCCTTTTCGAATTCAAGAGTCCCTGTACAGAATAATGCAAGAGCTTGTTAACGTTTTATAAAGGTACGTGTTATTGTGTGCCTTGCAGGCTTTTACGGTTATGTATATGGAAAATGTTCTGCTAAACCTATTATAGTCCCTTGTCAACTTGAAGCTAATTTTGCAGCTAGTAGTAGTGTTAGTGTATATGTAAGCGATTGAAGTTCAACGACAACCTAGCTATTAATTAGAGTTAATTACTCCATGACATACTCAAAGGCTTTCTTGGCTTACGACTCTAAATACATAGAATGAATACTAATCGCTAATTAGGGAATAGTATAGTGAATTCTCACTTCTCTTAGCTTATTATTTCTATTATTCTAAAGGTGCTTTATGCATCCACTATTGTACGCTTTTGTAATTTTAATATTTTTATATAGGTACATCATTAGACAGATACGATCATTTTTGTTAGTGGCTCAGCTATCGTTACGGGAAGCATTTTTCACCTCCTCAAGACTACGAAAACTTTCTTTATGATTATGAGTGATCCGACGCGCACTCTACCGGTTTTTTTTAAACACTGCGAATTGCTCGCTCCTTATAGAGTGTTTGCTATGTGGCGCTCAACTGCTCTTGGCAAGGCTCCAGAATTGTAGCATTAGCGTTTTCAGTAGCTGTTACAGGCATGAGAAAATAAAGTTATTGTGTTCATACATTTATACCATCATTTAATTTACATAGTCATTTCGTTGGCTGTCAAATTAATGAGCTTATTATCCAGCAAATGACCATTTACACTATATCTACGTATACTTTATTTATATCTTAGATGTGAACGCGAGAGTTCAATAAGAATAGAACCGAATTATTATAACAAAATGGGCTAAATAGCAAAACAGAAAAATAATGTAAATATCTGAACTGGGGTAGTATTCCTTTGTCTCAGGTGTACATGGTCTTACCACCCTGATTTAAATAATCACATTGAAAATAAGTAGGTAAAATGATATTTGATGCCGATTATATAATTAGGAATAAAAACTTAGAAATAAATGTAACACTTTTGTTTTATAAACCATGCTTAACTTTAAAGACTACTTAAGATTTCGTCGATCAACTATGTGTACCTCATGTGTACATCAGTAGTAGGTACTCCACACTCGGGTAATGCTAAATGCTAGTTTAGATAAACAAAGACTGCGTTGAATGTAGGGGTGTTAGCCAGAAGACATGCAGTACACTCTACAGTTGTATGTTTTTTGTGTGGTTCATTTTTGAAACTTTACGTACGATTCAATCGTTACGATCTATCGTTCTGACTGTCGGATCTGGACAATATTGATACATTACATTATACATTAGTGGAGGCAGACCAACTGCCCGATGGTCCGATGACATAAGGGAGACGGCAGGACCAGTCTGGAAGAGGGAAACGGGTAACCGTTTGGGATGGAGACGGATTGGAGAGACGTATCAACGGTGGGCGTTTACACCGTTGAAGAAGAAGAGAAGATACACTATTAGTGTTTTCGATCACTTTACATGGCAAATACATACGAGTAAATGAAATGAGGCTCTTGACACACTTGCTGCCACAACCGCATTCACAATCTCTTTGTACCGTCATTTTATACATTATGTATAATTTGACTGAAAAAAACCGTGAATGAAACTAAGACTTTGAACGTGTTACATCTTGGTTTCAATCTCAAAATATTTTATATTACCCTGATCCAAGTTTACCTCATATTTGCATTAAAAAAAACACTACTTAAGTGTATTTATTTTACGAAATCTAATGTGATAGTAATGTGATAGTGTAATAGCGTAAGTTTTTGACGAGCAATAAAATGAATCATCACATCCAATTATCACATGTCATTATTATAAGAAAACGGGACTTAACCCGTATGGACCCAAATACAAACTATAGTCTGGCAGATAAACCACTGCAGCCAGATGACACTTTCAGTGTTGTCAGTTTTTGGCAAATATTAAATAGTGATGTGACTTAGTGAGTGAATGAAAGAATGAACGATGTAATGAAATTAATTGGCGTCATAAATGAGAATTTTCAAAGCGTATTTTAATAATATGGTTTGTTCAATAAGGTTTTTTGGATGTTTTCTAGTTAGTAGTGTAAGAGCGCGATTTGGAAATGTGCGGAAGCATGTCAAATCAGTTACCAGTTTTCAACTCATTCCCCATTTTGCCATAAATAAAACAACAATTATCACATTAATATTTTTTTCTACCTTTCTACTTTTACTTAAAAACTTAAATTATTCCGAATCAGTTTCACTGCTGCTGTCACTATTTACGTGTATTACAAAGTCACCGCACATTTTATCTACTATGTTAATATGAACCTTGAATGCCTCAAAAGTATCGCGCTTATTTTGAAATATACTAAACTACGAATGTGATATTCATAAAATATTTCGTTCGTTCAATAATCAAATCATTCATTACGTGACCTTAGTCGAGCACTAGTGAAATAAATGTGGTATCATTATTTCGTAAAATGACATTTGGAAGTGTCATCTGGCTGCAGTGGTTTAGCTGCCAGACTATAGTGGTTATAATCACGTAAATAAAAAGCCTCGACGTTCTTCAGTTCTCTCGAGACCATGGATGAGAAGTCGCGTCAGAAACGTCGAGGTATTTACAAAAATACTTTTTATTTACGTGATTAAGTTAAGTCCCATTTTCTTATAATAATGTGGGAAAATCGCGAAACTTTGAATCGATCCTATTATCATAGACCGCTATTCTGTTTGAATATTAAAAAAAAAAAAAAACAGATAACACGTTATAGTTATTTCAAGTACATACATACAAGTGCTCGGGGGAAATAAGGTCCTCGAACTTTATCTACGGGCTACTACTGAGTATATTACTATGCAAATTTACAGTGAGTTGCCTCACTAAACGTACTCGAGTGTAATGTAACCTTACGCAATACCTTAACATTGTAACACGCATATAAACTTGACCATATTTATAATATTTCGCGCGTTAACTATTTCAATTTAGGTGCAAATTTTGCTACAATGTTATTGTGTTCATTCTGTTTTCTATAAATTAGGTTAGATTGATTACCTTCTTACTTTTCCTGTGTTTAATAGATAGTAATCATTGCTTGTTTATATTTCTTATTAAACGTACTGTTACATCAAAACGAAAAAAGGGAATATGGGATCACTTCGCAGTCCGTTTGTTTCTCTGTCAATAATCTATCTGTTAAATCTTATTTCTCAGGTACGTGTAAAAATATTAAGTTGATATTAATTCGATATATTAATGCTGTAGCCCTGTAGTAGCGGTCACTGAGTTCATGTTCATGAATATATGGATGGACGAACAGATGGATGGACGGACAGAATAAAACCCTTAAAGCAGGCTAAAGCAGACAGTTCTCCTTACAGATATTTGCTTGCACGGTCATTCAAAATTCTAACCTCAAAACGTCTAATTTTTGCGATTTTTTTACTACTTCATCGTAAATAAAGGAAATGGAGATAAAATATCAGCAAAATTATGTTTAAAATATTGCCTCAGATTTATTTGATAACATTAATACACCTTATTTTTTACAAAAATTTGCACATTGAGGTTAGCATTTTGTTTACAAAATAGAACAGGTAAGAATGAAAATACCTTACGGGCAAATTGGCAGCGCCACTAGCGGCGCGTAACGGTAGCAAACTGTGCTCATAGCATTTGACACCTAAACGTATAACACGTTAGTTGAGACGAAAAACTAGTACCAAATCCTGTGCAGGTGAAAAATCTGCACTAAAACATTCATTTCACGTTATTGCACAGCAACGCGCCGAATCTGTATTCGCTTGTTATTTTTGAAAACGAATCACACACCGTCTATATTTCAGCCACTAATACGTATGAACTTTACCTGAATATCCTGTATAAAATAATATTGTCGATATCTTATTTCAAGGACCTTTTCCTCTGAAGCGAACCGATAAACCGATCACGTTTCCCCCTCATACATTGTACGGAGACGCCATCTGAACTACGTCAGATGTTATATGGATAGGATGGGTTGTGTCCGATGTCAACATCGATACCTCCTGAATAACGAACGATGGCGATTTGGAATCGATCATCTGAAGGTATCGCTGTGTTATAGAAAGAAAACCTTGAACTTTATAAACAATGCAGTTATTTATTGCGAGTACTATCAGTGAAATCAATAAGCGTGTAGATTTTCATATGATTACAAGTGATTCCTAATAAGGTTTGAAATAAATAATAGATTTGCTCTTCTTGTTTAGTTCTACAGGGCGAGTTTAAACTTGGGTTAGGTATCATTTAAATAACGCGAGAATAGATTTAACATTAATATTGGCAAGTTTTTTATTACGTTTTGAAGCTGGAGTTCTCAAACTTTTTTAGCTAACCGCTAATTAATCAGCACATGATTTTAATTGTTTGTCAATTTCCCCTGGGCAGTTCCAGCGTCTCCAGTTTTTTCTGTGAACCTTGTCGTACCCCCTTTCCTTCTTCCACCGGCATCCCCTGGGCCCCCTCAAGCGTCCCCGGGGGGCGCGCTAGGGATCACTTTTAAAACCTATGCTTCAAAACAATTGATAGTAATTGTATGCATCATGCAGGCGCAAGGAATACGGGCCGATAATAATGAAGCTTCGTGTTTCGCATGGCAATGCGCCGCTGTCGTCGCGTCGGATCAATACAAATATTATTAAAGCAAACATTGTTCAATGAGAACTACTGAGTACTAATTGCTAAATGACACCATTAATTAAGAAGCAAGTTGTTTAGATGAACTAATTGGATCCGTAGGCCCAGTTTATAACGAAGCAATTGGTTTTAATAAATTTACTATTAACTGAGTACGTTCGTTGTCCTGGAATAGCAGTTCTTAGTTTAATAACGATTATTCGAGGATATGAGTTCGATTCCGATTGATCGAGGATAGAAAGACCAATACACAACACAGCAAACGAAAATGTTATATTATATGTGTCAAAGTTGGCCTTGAATACCTAAAATTTATCATAATAAATTTATTAATATTTAAATTCTGTTATTGTTTCTATTTTAAGAAAAAATACTACCTAACATAGTAAGTAACTGACAGCAAAATTGTTTATCGCTTGTCAAGACACTGCGTGCCACTTCGAATTGAGAACCTTCTCCTTTTTTTGAAGTCGGTTAAAAAGAACATTCTGAATATTTATATAGTAATAATATGAAAGTCCATAAAAAATATTTTGTTCACACATGAACATAATGCTCTGCTACGAGCTGTTCTGTAAGGATGTTACGAGCAATTTCCGTTTTCTCTCGCAGTGCCTCATAAAACCAATTTTCGCCCCCGTACCTGCCACTGACTTCTGAACTGTGAAATTCTTATTATCGCCTCATCCCACGACTTACGGGCACCTAATCTGGTAAATGAAGTTTCGTATGAGCATATTATTATAAATTCATGAACGGAATGACACACATCGGCTCGAAAGGGTAGCAAATGATTAAGATACGGCTACCTGCAATATACGTTGTATTGCTCATAAAGCTAATTTTCCGGTCTCAACGCCGCCGCCATAAATAATGTGCGAAAAATAAACAAAAAGGTTCAATACATAAATGCCTATGTTAATAAATCACAGGTGATTTTGCCACAGCGCAAATTATTTTCAATTTTAGGAGCTCCCGTTCTGGTAATTATTTTCATGAGATAGCGGACTGAAAGGGCAATGGACTCACGAATTTGTTAGATTAATTTATTTATGAACAGACACATGAATGGGCTCAATTTAGGGTTCCTGTTAGAGATGATTAAAGATTAAAAATATCTATTCAGTTGAATCAATTTTTAGTATAGGGTATATACATTATATATAACGATTTTTTTTGGGTTTACTTGGTTTTCTGTTCGGCATAACTGAGGCGGCGTTTGTTTGGATTCATAATTTTATTACTAAAGTAACTCGATGCAACTCATACTTAGATACACTCAGCAGCACTCAGCGGTATATTTAGCGGAACACAAAAAAGTGTATATAGGTAACTATTTTTTTTTTTTCTGGTCAAGCATTAAGCATTTTCCTAACTTTTTTTTGTGTTCTAAACGTGCTAAACGTGCCGCTGAATATACTTGGCATGAGTGTACGTTTGTACCTATACATATAAATAATACACACAAAGTGGTAGATTAAAATTTATAAAAAAGGTGTTTTGGAAATTATAACCTTTTTGAGATTCTATATCTATAGAGATAAATAATTGACACCCACTTGTCACGGTTGTGTCGACTTTGTCAAGCCGCAGCAAATGCAATTGAGGAAAATATATTTTGGCTCTATTTCAAAATTATTATAAGAAAACCCATGTTGGAGCTTGAAGGAAACTTTTACAAAATGAGGTAACATGTCAGATTTGCTTTTAATTAATATCAACGTATTATAAAATTAAGTCACAACCTATGATCACAAACAGATTAATAGTACGCGTTCTATAGTACCGTTGCCGTTTTATTCTAATGTCGTATTACAAATTTAGCACAATGTTTCATCTTTACTGGTAGTAATTTCATTCGTTTGCTAGAACAACGTGTTATGTTAGTTTTGTTTAGTTTATTTATTCTCTCAGCATAAAATTACAGTAGGTACAGATCGTCAAATGTATATGTCGTACAAAATTGCCATTCCAGTTTAAAAACTAAACTATAAATATTTATAAGCAAATAAAATAAATATTTAGAAGTATCACGTTGTTCCTGGTTAACATGCTTTTAAAAATCGGGTCCCAGAAACCAAACACCTTAGTTGAATTCCGCTTTACCTTGTCACATTAAAGGGGAGCTTGTCACATTAAATAAGGTATACGCGAGCAATGCTATTTTTGAAACTGTGGTTGATATAATTTGAATCACAAACTGAAAGTTTCAATAATGAACATATTGAATAAGCCAGAAGACAAAAACCTATATTCTATTACGTAAAACAAACACTTATTATTTTAATTACCAATAAAACTAACGAACAAAATCAATTTACCGATGTTTTATGAACCTACTGTTAAAAGGCAAGCCGCTCTTGTTAATTAATTATGTAAAACGGACGAACAAACTGTTCGCCATTTGCATTTTGCGAAAGTCTTTGAACAAAGGTACGAAGTAGGATTTTCACGGCTGCCTCGGCAAACTTTCAAGCAATTTTCTTGAGTGATTTCTTGGCTGCAAAGACAGTTTACGGAAGGAATTTCTGCTAACATTACCTGCTGTTAATAAAATTCATTTCTTATTAAAGCTAACGGTGAAGGATATCAGTTAGATGTAATATTGAATATTTTGAAATTGAATGTGACGTATTATTATCATTATCCTATAGTAAAAATGGCGTATTAAGTGTGTTTAGTAATCCAATTACTTTGCTCTATCTACATATAAAGGTAATTATTTTTCTTTTAAGAACAGTTTTAATTAAATTTTAAAGTAGAATATTTTTCTTAATCGGTCTCTAGTAATGTGGAGGACATTAAATTAAGATATTATATGTAGAATTTTTCAACTGCTATCGCATTCATTATCTCACGGACGACAAAATTAAAGTCTGCACTGGAAAACTATCCCCTATAGTACTTTATAGTCATTCACTTCGCATTTTTAACCGACGAAAACAAACCGAGGAGGTTCCCAATTCGACGCTAATATTTTTTTATTTTTTATCTAATACCCTTCAACTAATAACAAGACCAACAAATATAATAACCGGAAAAATATTCTTAAGACGGGCAATCTTAGTGCAAATAGCGGACTTCCTTATCTACCTTGCGAACCTTCCATCTCAATCCGTATTTCCAATTCCTTAAGCAAGACATTATTTGACTTTGACTTTCTAAAGTCAAATACCTACTTCTTTGCAAGTAGTAATTGCCGTCGTCTGTGTTAAAGATTTTGCGTCTGGTAGGTACGACTTGTTATGTCTAGAGGCAATTAATAGTTTGTTATGCCGCCTACACGTCATCAAATGGAGACGACATTAATTAAAACCCTAAAACAATGTTCGTGAACAAATAGATATGAAGAACTTCTTTCCTATTGCCTATCGATGTAGGTACTTAAATAAAGACATTGATACAGTGTCGCACATATTGTAATTAATTCAAATCCGATAGCACCCCGTAGCAAAGGTTCCTTCAACTGTGAATATCTGAGTCGCTCCCCGGGTTTTATTATATGTATTGTATCACTGCTGGTGTTATTATCTATCCGAGGAAACTGTTTGAGCTTTTTAATTAATCCGGGGTTTTTATGCACCTCTTCTTGCGCCCCTTATCCTGTAATAAGTGCACTCTACATTAATTGGAGATGGATTGGTATTATTATTTTTAACGAACTTCAAAAAAGGAGGTTCTCAATTCAACAATTCGACTGTATTTATGTGTATGTATATTGTATATTTATTGATAGGTACTTTATTTATCTCTTTAGATATCACCGGAGTTTGTGAACTGATCTCAATGATTATTGTTGGTTCAACAGGGTGTCTCAAATTCATACCTACGTAAGCAAGTTAGGAACTTGATGATGGGATGCGATCCCAAGGAAATTGAGATATATTCTCAGACATATCAGCTTCCGTGTAAACCAATCACTGTACGAAAGTGTAATTTAGTATAAACTTAGGGGTGGCTTCTGAGCTGAAGTTTAAAAATCAGCTTTAAGTTGGTATGTTTTGGTGCAGATTTTTTCGCGACAATTTTTTCGTTTTGTTTAAATTTGAGCAAGTCCCGTGCCGTGTTCACTGGTAGAGTGTCGAGTAAAATTAACTGATTTC
This sequence comes from Pandemis heparana, assembly GCA_963854515.1. Lineage (NCBI taxonomy): Eukaryota > Metazoa > Arthropoda > Insecta > Lepidoptera > Tortricidae > Pandemis > Pandemis heparana. Next base: position 5,005,985 of record OY978010.1, read on the forward strand.
GGTCCGATTCTGCGACATTCGCTCGCAATAAAACTGTTTATATGACGAATTGTACAAAACTCAATAAGCGACATCGTAAACCGGGGAATTAGCTTTTATTCAATTTAGCGCGCGTACGTGATTTGGCGGCCCCTCTGTCGTCCAAATTAGAACACTAAATTAAGGAATTCGAACAAATTGCCGGTTTCAACATATTTACCTTTTTGTTCGTGAATGTAGTGAACTGAAAAAATACGCGAAGGTCTCATTACTTTTTCTCTCTTTTGAAGAAGACATTCAAATGCTGGTTTGGCGTCATTAATTTCTGGTTTGAATATAGAATACCTTACTGGTAGTTTAGTTTTAGATCATTTTAAATATTAGGTACGCTTAAGTTATGAATGAGACGTGATAGTACACATCAGTGCCATGATAAGTATTAATCGATTAATTAATCACCAATTCACTTGGTGCCATATGCAAATGAGTAGGTATTACCGTGTCTTTTGAGTTACTAAGTACGACTGAATCGTAATTTTTGATGTTTTTTTTTTAATTTATTTAATAGAATTTAAAAAAAGTATACATGATTATGGTTATTATGCCACTATTGAAAACCCTCGGGGATTTACGTAATAGTAGGCGAGCTACAGCGGTTCGGTGCGTCGCTAACTAAACTAAGTAAGCACCAAATGTAATCGACAGTACTAGCTGCGTATCTTGTACCAGTTATTTGAAATCGTACAAATGTATTTGATTGAATATTAAAAAGAAAAACTTTGCTTCATGGGCGAACTCTTTAGTAAGCTGATTTTAATTTCTAATAAGTGCATAGTTTAAGTCACGTGCAACGCTTTGTTTTCAGTGATGCCATTTTAGAGATTATTAACGACTTAACACGTTACAAAACTGTTGGTTTATTTAATAAATTGATTAAATAAATGAATCAGATCTTAAAGTGCAACTAACGTGATATAATAAATAAGATAAAAGTAGATAACTCTCCTCGTTTAATCGGTCAATTAACCGGTGATATTTTCAACTGTTATCTTGTTTTCACTATGAATTACTTCAAATTAGGTGCTTTATCTCACGAGACTTATCCAGAAATATTTTAAAGATTTTAGACTGATAAGATAACCTAAAAACATGTCTACCGACCGATCGATGCGATAATCGGTTTAATTAAAAAAAAAAACAAGTTCATAGTCCAATGCACTGCAATATTTAACAATACTAACATACCTACTTAGGGACGAGTGGCGAAAAAAAGGGGAGGCCTTTGCCCAGCCGTGGGACACTCAATTAAGCTATTATAATAAAAATAATAAAACCGGCCAAGTGCGAGTCGGACTCGCGCACCGAGGGTTGCGTATCATCTAAATATATAAAAGAAGAAACTGACTGACTGACTGACTGACATATCAGCGCACAGCCCAAACCGCTGGTTCTAGAGATTCCAAATTTGGCACGTAGGTTCCTTATAAGGTCTAGGGGTGCACTAAGAAAGGATTTTTCAAAATTCGACCCCTAAAGGGGTTAAATGGGGGTCCAAAGTTTGTATGGGGAAACAAGATTAGTTCGACTATTTTACTCGAAACTTCACAGGAGTATTCCTAACGATAAATGAGTAAACACCTGTTTCAGGTTTTTTGAAAATTTAACCCCTAAAAGGGGGATAGGGGGTGACAAAATCTGAAAATCAACGTGGGTATTATTATTATTCTATTATAGTGGGTAGTATTGTTTGTACGGTTTATCGGGTCGCTGATTACGAAAACAACATCACACATACCTACCTGACACACACACACACACACACAAATTTCCACGGGAACGGGAAAAAATGAGATTTATTATATTCGATTCCGAGTGACCCTATCTCAGTAACTATACTTAATAAATATGGACTTCAAGTTTCGTACACAAGTAGATGATTACAAAAGTAAGAAAATAATTACAGGATTTTTGGAAATTCTCACGGGTTAAGGAAAAAACGGGATTTATATATTCAGTTCAACGAAATCCTATGAACTATAATTACTAGTCTTCAAATTTGGCATAGAAGTAGGTGATTATAATAGTAAAAAACAGTTTTAAGGATTTTCGAAAATTCCAACGGGATAAGGAAAAAACGGGATTTATATTCAGTTCTACGGGATCGACTTTACGTTTTAATGATCGTAGAAAACAGCAATTTGGCCTTCAGGTTCCTTGGGGAGTATAGGGGAGCACTACAAAAGGATTTCCCAAAATTTTGACGGACATGAACGGGAAAAAGCGGGATTTTTTGTTATACTGCAGGTCGTAGAAAGTTGAAATTTGGCATGTAGGTTGCTTGGGGAGTGTAAGGAACCATTAAGAGACAATTTTTCGAAATTCCCACGGGAACGGGAAAAACGGGACTTTTCGTTTTACTGGTTGTAGAAAGCTGAAATTCGACATGTACTTAGATAGCTTGGAGAGTGTAGAGAAGCATTTAGAGAGGACTTTCCAAAATTCCCACGGGAACGGGAAATAACTGGATTTTTTTGTTTTAATGGTCGTAGAAAGCTGAAATTTGGCATGTAGGTTGCTTGATGAGTGTCGGGAAGCACTAAGAGACAATTTCCTGAAATTCTCACGGGAACGGGAAAAACGGGACTTTTCGTTTTACTGGTTGTAGAAAGCTGAAATTCGACATGTAGGTTGCTTGGGGAGTGTAGGGAGCATTAAGAGAGCATTTCCCGAAATTCTTACGGGAACGGGAAAAAAACGGGATTGAAATACTCCTGGTACACGCAAGCGAAGCCGCGGGCAAAAGCTATTTGTCAATAAATGAGTCTACGCGGACGAAGTCGCGGGAAAAAGCTAGTTATCTATAAATATCTATAAACCAGTGTAAGCAGAGCCCTGCTCCAAAGCAAAATGTACGCAGTGTGGGGTCAATTTATATTGGTCACTGATATATACAGACATACATACATATTTACGGTTTTCGCAATTATTCCTTAATCTGTGCTATAAGACCTACCTTCGTACCAAATTTCAAGATTTTGCCTTCACGGGAAGTACCCTGTAGGTTTTGATTCCCTTGAGAGTTGCGGAAATTTGCGGCATAAACGGCTGTATCTTTTGATGGCGTTGGCTTAGAAGTTTAATTTTTTCACAGCTCCAAGGGGCAGTGGACTTGAGTATTTGATATAAATTTCAGCTTGATACCTCCACGCGTTCCTGAGAAAAAGGGTCTTGACAGACGGACGGACGGACAACAAAATGATCCTATAAGGGTTCCGTTTTTTCCTTTTGAGGTACGGAACCCTAATAATAATTATGTCAAACTTTAAACATGAAAATATTTTGTTTGGGGAATTGAGGATTATGCGCATGTTAGCAAATCGAAAAAGTGTACTAGGTACTATATCCTTAAAACTCCGCTCCTAATAATCAAACCAACAGACGTATCATTAGTTGGGATATAACTTTCTTTCATACACTTACTATATTTCATTGGGTGGCTAATACACATTTTCCCGCTCGCTTAACATAATCCAGCTGAGTGGGTAATGGATTATTCCTTCCCCTTACTATTCCAAACTTGTTCGCGGATACCAGCTAAAAGGTTTTACTTATAATAAACATAGGGTTGACACAGTTACATTAAGCAGTGTACTGGACGTCTTTAGAAAAAAATACGACTTTGTTTCTTTCTGACAACAGACCGCCTACTTTATCTTAATAATAATAATAATAATAATTTATTTCAAACATACATTCGTATTGTGTTAGTAACAATTATCTTATTAGCTATGTTAGTAACATTAAATAAAAACAGAAAATACGGATAACAAAAAATAGTGAAACAATTGACAACATTTCATTTTTATAACACCTGAAAATGTATATATGGTTCGAAAGCATTTTGCCTCCTGATCACTGCAATATGTTTATATAATTTTAATATCGCTTATTATAAAAAATAAAAATTAATTAAAAATATGTCCTAATTTTACCAAAACTACCACAGGATAGGTGAAACACCTTTGCCTTTTTCACGAGAAAAAATAAGCGACCATAATTTTGTATATGACAACTTCAAAGTACAAGGGGGGCAACTCTGAAATTCTATTTTTGAAGTTCGTTGCATACCTTCTCTCTCACTCTCAAGTTAATGAATATATTAGTATGAGCGGTACAGCACGAAGCGAACCTCGAAAATCGAATATCGGAGAATAAGGCCTGACATTGACAATTTGAAATTGACGTCAGATTTTTTTCTATACAGAAAAGACAAAAGGATAAGTGTCTATTCTGTGATAGTATCGGAGTTACGCCCTTTTAGAATAAGCAAAAATTAATAAATTAATTATAAATTAAATACAAACCCTAGCGAAAAAATTAAACTGTCAGCATGTTCATCTTTTCAAACAGAATACAGAGAACCATTAAAATTATAGGCTCAGAAATATGAAATGTTGTCAATTACAATTAACCTAGCCATTATTATAAAGGATCGCTCTAAATGCGTGTCATGCAGGACGCATTCCAGTGCCATACAACTAACTTAATCTTACAATACAATACAATACAATAACTCTTTATTGAACACCACATTTAACAATCAAAACAGAAAAATGGTATACAGAAGTAATAAGGTAACAATAGGCGGCCTTATCGCTACGGAAAAATATAAAAAATAAAAAATCTTAATATTAAAATTGCGATAGTTTTTCATTGTACTTACGTATTTTAGTTCTTTCGTGACGCCTCAATAAGGCATTGGCCTCAATTAATCTTGATGGAATTTGGCATGCACAGACTATTTTGATCAGGAAAATGTATTATCAAGTTGATACGATCGAATACTTATGAAATAATTAGGGCCATGGTCTCTTCCAAATGTAAAAATAATGAAGTCCTAGTTCACGCAAACAAAAGATACGATCTTATGAAGGTGTATTCTTATACAAAAACGGTAAGAATCAAAACCTTATAAGGTTTCTTTTGGACTAGAATTATGAAATTTTAACTTATCACTCAGGCTCTTTGACTACACACACAAATCATACAATACCTAACCTATCTAACTGAACTAAAAGTATAAGTATAGTATATTGTACAATAGACAGCTGGCTTGTCGGCTTATAGTTCTATTGCAGTGATACTTTAACCAAGTCTCGCGTGCATCGGGACACTTGAACCGTTTGCGGCTTCACGGCCTTGCACGTGTGTGTTATTTTTAGTGGCGTTGTTAATAAGGAAGAATAAAAGCGAAGCCGCTTTAAATGACAGACTTCGTCGCACGAAATGATAGGTCCCCACGTCTGTTATTAGCTTCTCGATTTAAACGGCGACTGTCACGGAGATCAGACTAGACTGGCATGTATGTACTCATAGATTTTCTTGACGGCTTGTAATGTTTACCAACTAAATCTACAGAAATATAATATTACTCACATGTGTATAGGTATTCGGTGAAAAACAAAAACAAATGAATCACGAGTCACAGGACTAACTGTCATATTGTAGAAAGCGTAAAAAACGTACCGTCAGTTTCGAAATTTAAGAATATTAATAAGCTAAAATCATGTGAGATGATACATCGCGAGAAGCGGATGATACTCTTGGCTGAGAGGCCTGGACCGCTGCCCAGTCGATCACGAGAGCTCCAAATACCTCACTGTTGGTAAATGGCACGTTCGCATTGAGGTGTACCGCGAAACTATTAACAAGTTTTTACCCAGTTTCGCATAGAAATAGGCATAGATAAATTCTGATTGCCTCTGTACCAAAATGAACTATTTTAGGCAGCTTCTGTTCAATTAATTTTCGGCGATCAGTGAGAAGCGAGTATAGCGAGTTGTCGCTGGCTCTTACTAATAGGGAGAACTAGTGGGGAGAAAGTACTCGCTGGCGGTGTGAACAGCCAGCGATCAACTATAAATATATCTGTCTCCTTTACCAACACAGGATTTATATCTTTCGTTCGTTTCTTGAGCGAGAAAATAGTCCATAGCGTATCGCTTCCTTGCCTTCGGTGGGACCAGTGGCAAATACTCCACCGTCGGTTCTTTCAACTGTTCAATAACAACAATATGTATAATTCTATCCGTTTGTTTCTGCAATGAATCTAAAAGAAAACAAAGCTTTAGTCCGGTATCTCCATAATATCTGCGACAAGTACCCAGCTCTTCATAAATATTTTATTCTCATGAATACATATTGAATACATTTTCTACAATTACCGTCGTAAATCTTGATCATTTTCTGGGTTGCACCTTGTGTATCGAGTAGTACGAATGAAGATACGGATTTAAAGTTTAAACTTTCTCATAGTCTGGTTTTTATAGCAAGAATGGAAAAGGTTTGGTTTAAGGCAAGTTTGGTTGCTTTGAAAAACACTGACTTTGAACTTAAATTCATTTTAAAATTTTGCTTGTTTTTTTTTACCTTGAAATGGTAATTCTACTTAATCAAGTATGCTTAGTTAACATGGCAATAAATTAACCCTGAATAAAAATGTGCCATTAATACACACCAACGAACCTTTAGCGCGAAGTAAATCTTATCCGAGAAACTCAATCCCCGTAAAAAACGTCATAAACCTTGTGTGAAAAGTTCCAAAGTCCCGAAATGAGAAAACACCTACGTACGTATTAAATGAATTTTAAACAAGAATGATAAAGATTTAAAATTTCGGATTATGGTTACAGAAAGATAGAATTATACCGATTGTCGTTTGTGGCTAAGTCATGAAATTAGATTTTTTTAGAAATTGTAATAATGAAAATAGAGGCCTGGTGGAATTTGTCCGGTGTCTTATTGATTCGATTACGATTTAAGTTTAAGAGCTCAACGTTACGAAGGGGTACCTTAAAATAAATTTGGTAAACTTGCTCAAGGCGGAGAGAATAGTAAGTTTTTATAAATTTTACCTTCGCCCGCTTCGCTCCGGTCTTACATTCGCCTAGCAGCTTATGTTCATGTTAGGATTTTACGTCCGTTTATCTATACGAGGATGTCATCTTTCGAGGATGGACAGTAAAATTTCCTAAGTCTATAATACCGCAATATGCTTCATCATCAATTTTCATGGAATTATCAACATTAACTTTTCGTTCTAAATCAAGTTTGCGTTAATTAAAATTTAACTTTGTTCTCGGCTCGATCCTATCGATTTTGTGTCGGAATAAAATTTTGCTGGGAGTAAATTGTGATTTGCAGGGCTTGCCTGCTTGGAGTTTTACCGAGCGTATTCAAGCTCTTGATTTTCTTAGTTTTTACATTGCTAAAAAGGTATTATTTTGTCTACGATAAAATACGTTTAAAACGATACACCCACCACCAACAGAAACACGTACTTACAATAAACATTATATTGTTTTGCGACCTTGAATCTCTCAACAATTATCTAAAATGACAATGACACATAATGTTTACTGTATTGTTTATCACGTTTAGTCTATTAGAAAACCGTCTGACGATATTATAACAAATGGCAATTTCAGGATTTGTTAGAGAGACTGAAAGCCCTATTAGTCCATATATTCGAGTACATACCTATCCATAGATTTAGAATAAGTATCGATAATACCGTAAGGTTAGCTCAAAATAACTGAGAAGAGAATAAAATTGAGAGCTGTCGGTCGGCATAAATAAAATATAATGTGCTACTAGATTCATACACATTCATCGTGTGTAAGGAAAACAGTCTCATCTGTTTATCTCATCTCGTCTACTCGTATCTCTGTGTAACAAATATCTGCATCATTATTTTTGTTGATTCTACGCTGTACTATATTTTTGAACAATTTGAGTTTAAACTAGCAAATACGCCTGTCTTTTTCTAGGAGAGTGGTTTTTGTGCTTATTCTACCATACTGACTCTTAGACGTTATTTACTGCTATTTTGATAAGGGTACATAATATAAGGATAATAACGTGATATTTCTAACAATATTTCCAGATCTAAGAGAGTCGCGTAGGTAGGTATACAACAGGTGAGGTGCCCTTGGTCAACCCTTGTCATATTCATATCTTGCGAGGTGAAACAACATTATGTATGACACAGTGATACACGAGATTTTATGCCAAGCTGTTTATACATTTGTAGGCTTTAACAGTTTATTATTAGAAACTTAACAAGCGATCAAGAATATAGGGCTAACTGTATACCCTACAAAACGGTGACGTGACTAACTGACATGAAAAGACATACATAGAAGTGCAATAGATTTTACTTTAATTTCCACAGGATAGGGCTAGGAAGTAGCTTATAATTTACATTCGTTCCCAGGGGTGGACCTGCGGCAATATTTAAGATAATATTTAATACTTCCAGAAACTCTATCTGTAGTACTGACATATCGTGCAGCTTGTATAAAACTCCCTCATACCCAGGTTTCTCCTGTAAACTTTCTTGTTTGATTTATAGTTTCAAGTTTGTATTTGTCGGCTTTCAAGGTAAAAGGAGCACGCTTGTTTCCACTAGTGACAGCATGCCTGTAACTTTACTTTCCTGTTTCCAGGCTTGCTGTAATTTATGCATAGTGTTCCTTGAATTGCGAGAGACAAGAACCAACGAAATTAGTTTGTGATGAACATGTCGATAGATAGCGATGCCGTAGATTATCGTTTAAAACAATCCCTACCTTTCCCGAAGATGTTCCCAACTTCGAAGGTACGTCGATCTTAAATGTCAATTAAACTTTGACACAGGGTTTACGTACCTTGTTGAGACAAATTTTACCTTTACGACGTTGGGAGTGTTAAATTTGCAGATACAGATTTAACGAGAAACTGTATTAACCGACGTCTCTTTCATGGGAAGACTTTTAGTTATTCCTTTCTCATCTAATCTTTATCTGTTTTGTCCTGTTTGTAAAGTAATTTCAGTTCATATTGTGGGTCTTCATTGTTCTTAGAAAAAAAACTTGGTCTGGGTTCACTGTCGTTTTCATCTATCCGGGTTATGGCTGGCAATGCTTTAATGTTATAATATATAATATACTAATATATTTATATACAGTGTGTATCAGATAACCCCTAACAATAATCAACCGGGGTGTATAACCATAGCTACAGAAGGTAAAAAAAATATTTAAAAAAAATTGAGTAATTTTTTTTTTTCTATAGGAATGGTAGTAGTAACTGTAATCATTCCTATAGAAAAGATAAAAAAAAATTTACTCCAATTTTCTTTTAAATATTTTTTTTAGCTTCTGTAGCTATGGTTATATACCCCAGTTGATTATTGTTAGGGGCTATCTGATACACCCTGTATATTTGTATTCTAACTAAAACTATAAGTACGTAATAAATACGAGCCGATGTTTATGTCTACTGTCAATTAAGATTTATTTCTATTCAACATGAGGAAGGATGTTAACGAAAATATCCTGACCTGTCTCTTTATCGACCTCTCCGCCCTTTTTGTCCCTTAATTGCTGACCTTCCGAGGGATTTTCTTTTCCAGGAAAAATTGCCTTTGTTTACACCTTGAGCAATGAGCATGGCGTGATCTATTTTGTTTATCTTCAATTACACTCTAATGATCACCTCTTAAGCATTCCGATACGTTGTTTGTTTTGAAACCAAGACCGCTTCTATAAACAACTATTTTCGTACAAAGCTTTACATTTACAATCGATTTTTCCGCGGACTTAATTTCTACATTACATTTTGCATGCCTTTGTAGATTTAAGCTCGCTTTGTTTTTTTACTGTGCGTGATTATAATAGAGTTGTTTTGTCCACAGTCACGGAGAAGACCTGATAGTGACACCCTTCGCTCAGGTGCTAGCGAGTCTGCGCAGTGTTCGCAACAACTTCCTATCTCTCACCAACGTGCCAGTAGCCAAGTAAGTATCAATAACAGTATATTTCACAGGATTTAATGTACTTATATGCCAGATATTAATCGCGTCTTATTTTCGTTATTCTTATGTTATTGACTTTACCGTTCTAGTATTTAGACACTGACTAGAAAGTATTTACACGAATCCAGAGCGAATTTATTTTGATTGTATATCGATTATTTAAAACCGATTTTCGTCTATGAAGTGGGTTAAAAATGGACTCAATTCAAAATTGAAATCAGCAATACAGCGAAATTTGCCAAGAATAATGTTAAATCAGTTTGTAACAAAAAATACGTCTACTTCTTTACCTGCCGTAGAATCATCAACGCCTTATCTAAACAGTCCCTATCTGTTCCAAAAATAGGTACGCAACTCAAAAACTTATTTTACAATCGAAATCCTTTAAAAAGTTATCCTTGATTTACTGACGAAAGCAAACAACAATCAAGTTAATGGATGCCAAAGTTTATGGGGAACGAACAAAGCCAATAAATAGACAGCCCCGATTTATGAGATCTTTGCCACGTCCTTGAAGGATGAGAGAACAAATTGAATTTGCCATGGAAATAAGTTGAAAGTTTTTTGCATACATGTCGTCGTATGTACTCGGTACTTTTTCGCATTGAAACGAACCAGAATTCGCGATCTCGTCATTTGTAGGGTATGGCCTTTAAAATTGACTGATCTATTGTATGATGCGGGCTTTGCTATGCAGATATCTAAGGCTGCTTTAGAACATCAAACATCGATCTATTGTTGTTAGTGTTTGTACCAGATTACGACGAGCTATGACCACAAATCTTTTTAATTATTCGTAAAAATCTGTCCTGGTAACTAGCATCTAACCTTGTTACGAGGAATCCTTATTTCAAATATACATATATGTAATTACGTCCCTCGTGTATTCGTATTCGTACATTATATCAAAAGCCATATAAATCCTCAGCCGCGAAAGGTGGCGTACCTATGTTTAATTAGGTTGTCACATTTAGGGAAAATGTGTGTAGGATACCGAAATTACCACCAATTACTCGTCTTAATATTGTCAAATAAGTACGTTGAGACGGCATGACGACAACGGGCGATGCTCCTTCTCTGCGCTGTTTTGGCGTACATTTTGCTCGCATCTGTTTAATTAAAAATCTTGGCCATGCCAATGTTTCATGCGGGTAACCTTGTGAACTTGAGACTGCTTTAAGATGTGTAGTGGTGTAAAATAATGTGTAGTTAGTAACTCTTTTATTTAAACGCCGTGTTGTACAAGCGTCTAACATTCTTAGCTGTAGAGTCGTTAGCTAATCACAACGTTAAAGGTGCCAGCGAATACTAAGTATTAGAGATTATATCTAGAAGGAAACAAAATTCCATCGATGCAAAAACTTTGCAAAAACAGTAATACAAACAATACTGTCACATCTCCGGATTATATGACGTTAACTGACGGATTCTTTGTTTTGATTTTACACGTAAATAATTAACTGAATAAGGCATGCTTTTACGGAGGTCAATAGCCATGAACTAAAACTAATTGCCTATCTTCAAGGTAAGTTCATACATAAGTTTATCAATACGAGTGCATATTTTATATTCATTATTATTTCATATCAGAACAGATTGAAAATCTTGTACGTTACTTAAGTTCTAATTTAGAACACCTTCTCTGCTTTAATGAGAATAGTTAATGTCTTCTATACAATATGGCTGATGTATTAACAAGGGCTCATTTCAATGATGATATAAAATCAAACGACGTACGTGACGTTATTATAATTCCCAACTGCGAAGGGAAATTCATATACGCCGCTTACTTTGAGACACATGCACCGGACAGACTAATTATCTACAGCGATTTAGATTGTAGTTATAGCAATTATGTGTCCGCTGTCAAAGGAACTCCTGATTGCTCTATTATAGGTCCATTAAAGTTATCAAAGTGTTCTGCGCACAACGTATACTTTTCTAAGATTCTGCGTCTTACGATCTGGTCAGTGATATCGCAACCAACATCATGTGCAAACGTGACTTGTATTTTTGTTATAACTTGTACACTGACCTCTGTTGTATAAGTACGCGGGACATGCTTTTTTGATACAAAGCGCACCCGTTGAGTGTCCCTTCTTATTCCTTTCATCTTGTTGCCCTCTGCTGGAGTGTAAGGATCGCCTCAATTCCTTCCACTGGCTTCGATACTTGCAGGCTTGGGTCATCTATCTCCTGGTCTATGGAATGATGCCAAGTTAATTTAGGGCAACTTTGTTTTTGTCTACCAAGCATCCAGTCAGGATCGCTTAATTTGCCATGAATGAAAATTGACAGCGTTCTATTGAAGTTTTCCGGTCAGACTACCATTTACTTACAACTCTTATTAAATATGGCTTTACCTTTTTTCTGTTTTGATTGTTATATGTGGTGTTCAATAAAGAGTTATTGTATTGTATTGTATGGCTTTATCAATCCTGTGTACTCTTATTTTAATAGTGGCCAATCTATATATATAAAAGAAGAAACTGACTGACTGACTGACTGACTGACTGACTGACTGACTGACTGACTGACTGACTGACATATCAACGCACAGCCCAAACCCGCTGGTTCTAGAGATTCCAAATTTGGCACGTAGGTTCCTTATAAGGTCTAGGGGTGCACTAAGAAAGGATTTTTCAAAATTCGACCTCTAAAGGGGTTAAATGGGGGTCCAAAGTTTGTATGGGGAAACAAGATTAGTTAGACTATTTTACTCGAAACTTCACAGGAGTATTCCTAACGATAAATGAGTAAACACCTGTTTCAGGTTTTTTGAAAATTCAACCCCTAAAAGGGGATAGGGGATGACAAAGTCTGAAAATCAACGTGGGTATTATTATTATTATATTAAAGTGGGTAGTATTGTTTGTACGGTTTATCGGGTCGCTGATTAAGAAAACAACAACACACACACCTACCTGACACACACACACACACACACACACACACACACACACACACACACACACACACACACACACACACACACACACACACACACACACACTCATACACTAATTTCCAGGGGGACGGGAAAAAACGGGATTTATATTATTCGATTTCGAGTGACCCTATCTCAATAGGTAACTATAGACTCTTCAAATTTCGTACACAAGTAGATGATTACAAAACTAAGAAAATAATTTCAGGATTTTTGGAAATTCTCACGGGATAAGGAAAAAACAGGATTTATATATTCAGTTCAACGAAATCCTATGAATTATAATTACTAGACTTCAAATTTGGCATAGAAGTAGGTGAGTGTAATAGTAGAAAACAGTTTTAAGGTTAAGGATTTTCGAAAATTCCAACGGGATAAAGAAAAAAACGGGATTTCAGTTCTACGGCATCGATTTTTCGTTTTAATGATCGTAGAAAACTGAAATTTGGCCTTCAGGTTCCTTGGGGAGTATGGGGGAGCACTACAAAAGGATTTCCCAAAATTTTGACGGAAATGAACGGGAAAAAACGGAATTTTTTGTTATATACTGCAGGTCGTAGAAAGTTGAAATTTGGCATGTAGGTTGCTTGGCGAGTGTAAGGAAGCATAAAGAGACAATTTTCCGAAATTCCCACGGGAACGGGAAAAACGGGACTTTTCGTTTTACTGGTTGTAGAAAGCTGAAACTTGACATGTAGGTTGCTTGGGGAGTGTAGAGAAACATTTAGAGAGGACTTTCCAAAATTCCCACGGTAACGGGAAATAACGGGATTTGTTTTACTGGTCGTAGAAAGCTGAAATTTGGCATGTAGGTTGCTAGATGAGTGCAAAGAAGCTAAAAAAGATAATTTTCCAAAATTCCCACGGGAACGGGAAAACGCGACTTTTCGTTTTACTGGTTGTACAACGCTTAAATTCCGCAGTTAGGTTGTTTGGAGTTTAGAGGAGCATTAATAGAGGAATCTCCAAAATTCCCACGGGAACGGGAAAAACGGATTTTTTCGTTTTACTGGTCGTAGAAAGCTGAAATTTGTCAAGTGGGTTCCTTGGGGAGTGTAGGGAGCATTAAAAGATCATTTCCCGAAATTCTTAAGGGAACGGGAAAAAACGGGATTGAAATACTCCTGGTACACGCGGGCAAAAGCTATTTGTCAATAAATGAAGTCTACGCGGACGAAGTCGCGGGAAAAAGCTAGTGATTTTATAATGTCATAATGCTGACTGAAATTTCATAATTTCGACTTGCAAAATATATTAAAATAACGCAGTTAATGGTCAAAGCATATTATTGGCCATCTGACGAGATAATACTCATTTGTCATTAAGAATTTTTCGCTTGTAAGGAAACGGTTTCGTGGTGCAAGAAATCTCGGCAGCATAAGACATATTTGCTAGCAATAGAATACAACTATTTACTTAATCTAAAAATTATACCATTTGATCGCAAATGGCAATACAATGCTTTGTTTTCGCGTCACAAAGGCAATAAATCTTTGTCAGTTCTCTCGTATGTAGTAATTTATACCACATATCATTGGTAGTTTCTAAACATCGCTACGTCATCGGCGCGTGAGCAAGTGCAAGGTCGAATAACGTTGATGTATTAACAATACTGAGCTCAATCTGAAAGCGGCATTAATTTTGGTACCTTTAATATTCGCACTACCTACTGTTTATTCTTATGTGTCAACTTAACTATGGTAGGTACAAGTTTTAGAACAGGGGCCTTACCATGACGTCTTTAATGTGATTCAATTCCAACTCAGTTCAGGTTTTAGCTGTCATTTTTAGTATGGATCTAACAGCGAGCGAACCTAAACTGAAACGGAATTGAATTGAATTAAGACGTAATGGTAAGGCCCGTGTACACGGTTATTAAACTTAGATGTGCCTAAATATTGTTTATGGATGATCTTATGTAATTATAAACAAAGAAAAATAAAGTTGGGGCGGGGAGTTGATCACAGATCTTCATCATACCGTGATGCGTGGTAGCCAACACGATATTCCAAGCGAATAAAAATATCAAAATGTCTGAAAAAAACCATATTTAAACATAAAACTTCATCAGCAAGAGAGGATAGACGTCATTAAAATTTACCCTACAATGACTCCTCTTACTAATCTAAGAGACAAATGTCTTGGCTAAATTACCAGACCATTATAATAATACAAGAAGAGGCACGGGAGTGGTCAAAAGCTTATAACTTGGTGCTGAACTTAGCACCTCTAACGGAACCGGCATGACTGTTGGGTAATTTTTTTTCACCGAGTTAAATCATAAATCATAATACTGTTAATTAATTTAAATACGTAAAAGGTAATTATACCTTAATAATTATATTTATTTCAAAATCAAATAATTTTGATTGTAGCTAGCAGCAGACAGAAGCATTGCACAATTAATGCCAATAATTTAAGTGGCATGTACCTATAAGGGGCCAAAAAATTACCAAAAAGTAACACAAATAGGTAAATGGATTCCTTGATTAATCCATAAAATTGATTCATTATTATTTTCAAGAACTCCATTCGCGTTTCAAATTATATCAAAATGCTTATCATTGTTGAATTATATTATCGTCATTGTAGGCGTGATTTCAATACGTTACATGGTGCGTGGTGCGTGGGTTTCAAGTACGAACGGACTGTTGCGTGTGGTTGTGCTGCACAGTGTTCGTACTGTCATCTTATTAGCTCCTGGTAGTAATGACGTAGCAATGACGTGAGTAGAGTGACGGCGCACGCGCACAAGTGCCGTAGGCGACCGTCCGGGTTGATGGCCTTGCGATACTTTAAACATTGTTCCCACACACGTTGCTTTGACATATTTGTCAATGCGTGTTTGAGTGTTTGCGTCTGGCATGTGTTTGAAAATGTCATTAAGTCGGAAACTGTTATGAAACCAAACTAGACAACTACCCACTTCCAATATTTTGCACGTGTCAGGTACTTATTCAAAAGAGATTTTCTTTTTATTATTTGGCTAATTGAAAAACATGCTCTATTTGTTTCGTCTTTTTGAAAGAGCTCGTCTAGACGGACGTCCCACATTTCATGAAAATAAGTAATTATAGAGTGGGATTGGATAATAAAGATGTACTTAGGTATTTTTGTCTCGGCAACACTGTTATTTCTAATGAAATATTATGTTGAGTGCTGCTATTTCTGTGAAACCTTTAACCAGTTAAAAATAAATTTAAATTCAATGTGATTTTAAACTATCACTGACCTAATAAGTTTAATTATTTTAATTAATTGAGCCTGTTTTACATAAGTATATATTTATCGCAGCTAACACCCAACAACAACAACCGATATCTGACATTAATCACTAATATTAATACAGTTTATGAATATGAGGGCAAGGGGTTCAACTTTAAAATTGTAAGGAATATTAATGCAAAAGCTTTTCTTCCTCGCATTTCCGAGGCTACAAAGCTTTCTACCGCATACCTAATTACCCATCGGTTTCCTTAATAGCTCTTTTGACCCCTTTGGAAACTGCTAAACTTGGCAAACTTCATTCTAAGTGAGATATAACATCAAAAGTTGCTGGCAAAGACTTGTATAAATTCAATATTGTAAGCGTAGCTTTTTGAGCTTCTCAGAACACCTCGTCATTTTTCAATGTCTGATAAAACTCAAGGTTCATTTTTCACCGAAAAAGAAAGAAAAGGTTTGAATTTTGCTGTAGCAGTAAATATTTATCCCATTTTGCGAAAGCTTACGATGGTTATTTAAAACATGCATTTACCGTTGCCTGGTACCAATAATAAAAGCTTTGCTTAGTTTGGGACTGGGTCAATATTGGTATCAGATATTTATTTATTATTATTTTTATTAATCAAGTTACTGCGTCCACTATAAGTAAGTAAGAAAACAAAAGTGAAAGTTTTTAACAAAGCGAATGACGTACCAAACTCACCCTGACATTTCGAAACCCTTATTATCGTGGGTATAAATAAAAAGTAAAATTTGCTCAGGTATAACGCAGAATTTCTTTTGCCGGTCACAGCAATACACGTACCTATTTTTACTTTTTATGAAGTATTCTGAACTCACGGCGGCTAAGAGTAACTGGAGTCTTTGAAATCTTTGTCAACTTGAACGTAATTGTGTGTCGTTCCGTTGTACTTAAGTACACCGGTGTTGTGTTGTTGCGTTTCGTTCTACGTGCGGAAACATAATCGTGGGCTACATCAAATGGCAGCAATGGGTTTCCGGTACAAAAACGAAACGTTTGAAAGCTACGCAGACTTTTAAAAAAATCCGTGAATCATGCGTTTCATTTTGCGGTGTAAGATTAGCACGTGAGTATGTAATCAGTCGTTCAGAAACTTACCTTTCCCATCTAGGTACTTTACATCTTATGAGTCTAATTTATTTTGCGATACCGACCTTTTGCGATAGGACCTCTTTCAAGGTCCGCCCGGATCGCTAACCACCGTCCTTCTCACTAGTCCTGCCCCCAAACAGCAGTGCTTATGCTGCTATGTTCCGGCGGGGAGAGTAAGACAGTCAGTGAAATTACTGGCACAATGAGATACCTATTCTATCTTAGCCAAGTCAAGGGGTGTCTAATTGGTGGTAGTGCTCACTTACCATCAGGAGACCTACTTGCTAGTTTTCCTTCCTTGTCGTATAAAATAAAAAATCTAGTTCTTACTTGAATCGGAAAAGTTGTGCTCTGTTGTGAGCTAAACTTGAGTTGTTGTTTGATGCTAATTTCTTAAAAATACTCTACTACTACGTATATAATACATAATCACATCCTTCATTTATTTTGCGTTAATTATTCTTCCCAATAATTTTTCTATGAATATTAAAAAATATTTACTCATCGATACTTCAATAATATTTTTCAATGTTAATTATTTCTGCGCAGTGGAAAAATTGAAAACTTGTTTCACTTTACAGTGCTCGTATTTAAGTATTTTCTGATTACATGTTTCAAAGCGGTTTCATCCCCTTTCCTTGAATACTTACCTCCACGTGGAAGTTGAAATTGTAGAGAAATGTATTTTATTGAAAAGGGATTTCTAAATATATAGGGTCTCGGAACTAACGTCGGCGGTGCCCTGTTGCTTTTATTAGATTTCCGACACAAATCGGGTTTTAAAACCTTTCCAGTTTTCTTGAAACATCACACATTTCAGCTAGGGTATTGCATTATTTACGAGACTCATCCGAACAGTATCAGGTGGCATTCTTTATCAGTTAGGTACGTGTACTAAACATGTTTGTGATATAAAACAGAGAATCATCAAATAGGTACCTACAAATCTAACTTTTAGGTAGGTAGGTACCCATTATAATTTTTCCAATATCGAGTAAACAATAGCTTTAAAATCTAACTTTTATCACTCAACGGCAAATTAATTTGTAACCATTGTTTCTCTACATGAGGAGGTTAACTCGCACCTCAAACACTTGTTATAATGTTATTTTTCACCTCACTTGCTCGAAAGGGCTGTCTTTCTCCTTAAAAATCTGCGTGGAAAAGTGCATTTTCCCCTCTTGGGTGGAAAAGGTTTTTGAAATTCGAACGCCGCGCTGACCACCATTACACCACGACCACGACGACCACCACCACCTCACCACCTACTCGTATACTCAAGTAATTCGGCGATAAAGAAAGCCTCAGGTTGCATGTTTATCGCCCTCGCCTTTGACTCATGCAACAAGTTTCTGCGATATGAGACGTTCTTTATTTCACCACCCTCGGGTTGTAATGTAGGTACTACTATTTATTATTTCCATAAAAGCTTTGTATAAGCTAGGGGTTGAATTTCATAAAAGTGCATAGTTGCCGCAGGATATTAACATTATGCACTTATATTATGCAGACGCAGTTTAATTGTATAGTTAAAGTTAACAGTAGCGTCATTTTCGTTTCTAAATTATTGAATTTTTATTTCAATTATGATTTGACTGCAAAAGTCTACGCTAATTCCCTGAATACACCATGTATTAAAATTAATCTAACTTCTAACTATATCTAACTAATATTATAAATGCGAAAGTATGGATGGATGGATAGATGGATGGATGGATGGATGGATGGATGTTTGTTTGTTAATCAATCACGCCAGAACGGCCCAGGATCTGGATGAAATTCGGCACATAGATAGAGAAAAGTCTGGAATAGCACATAGGCTACTTTTTATCATGAAAATTGTGTAGTTCCCGCGGGATAGCGATAAACGAATTCTTTGCAGACGAAGTCGCTGGCAACAGCTAGTATAGAATACTTTAACAGGTTTGGGTTAGATTGACGGACCGGGGCGGTGTAAATGTGTTTTAAAATTATCTTATTGTGGTTGAGAAATGTATCTATACATTGGTCAATGTTCAACTTCGATCAACAAAGGATGTTCAAAGTCTCTCCAGCCGCTTTGCCAACCAAGTTTTGCGACCAGTTGTTAAAAAATAAAAAAAACATCTTACTACGCAACTAGTTGCTCAAAAAAAAATTATTCCTGTTCCAAAACCAGCGAAAATAAAAGCTGAGTGGTGATTTAATTTTTAAATCCAAAGTTACAATGATACTGGATTGTTCAATCGAACTAACCCAATCACTGCTACAATATTCAGGAATAATTTCTAAAACACCTTAGTATGGTAAGTAAAAAATATAATCATTTTTTTTCTGTTAACAAAATATTTCGAGTTCACTATTAAATGAAACCTGATATATAAACAAGTCATCTCCATGTCAAAGGCTTTTGCGGTAGAAAAATATTTCTTTGAGATAGATTACGCTGATTGCGTCGCCTCGTAACGTAACGCGGGATTCACCTGCCTTTACAGAAGAGCACTTGTCAGGATTCGTGTGTTCACTACTAGAGCAAGGTCACGTATATACTTACACACGTGACATAATGTTGAACAGTTATTCTAGCCTTTATCACCCTTAGGTTAAATGTCAGTTGTACGGCTTAAAACATAAAAGACTCACTTACGAGTTAATGAGACTTTCAGTTTTTTTTCTGGTGTAGGTATTGTCATAAAAATGGTTAAGCGTTCACTTGTTTGATTGCACTTTCTTCTGTTTTTTTTACCAAGTTACGGGAGCTTACTGAATACATATGGGTGATAAAAAATAATCCATGGGAATTTCTGAAAATCCAGTCCATAATGTTATACGATATCATTATAACAGCGCGATACTGACGCGGTGCCACTGTTGCGCAATATGTATCTACATGATTCCATATTTTTGCAGCTCCGTTTTGCTCAGTATTCGACCTTTACCTAGCATAAGTACAAAAAGATTCCATGATCAGAACAGTTTGAGGAAGACCCGTAAGCGTGAAAGAGATGGCACCGATAATAATGTCAACAAGAAACTTTGACAGGCAAAGTATCGACGAAGAACAAAGACTCGACAACCCGTTGCCGGGGAGGGGCTTACGGCACCAATAGATAAAAAACCTTTTAGTTGTTCAAAGCCAAGAGTGGAAAATACCCTTCTTCGCATCAAACATAGTAAACAATGTAAGCTGTAAGGCGGCTTTACAATCGTATGAGTTTATTTATCAAAAAGAGTCGATATTATGGCTGTAAAAAAGTGTGGAACAAGTATAGATAGATATAACATACACTCGGTTGTGCCTTCTAGCAAACTTTTATGATATTTGTTGTGTATTTGATACAGTTATAATTGAAATAGCAAAACTATATCTACCGTATATGTAGATCCTAGCTGCCGCCCGCGAGTTCGACTGCATGGAATTGGTTTACCGCTATCCCTCAGGAACTATGTAATTTTCCAGGATAAAAAATAGCCTGTGTGGTAATCTAGAGTACCAGCTATCTCCGTTCCAAATTTTATGCGAATCCGTCAAGTCGTTTTAGCGTAAAGAAGGAACAAACATACACACTCACATCTTCACATCCATCCATCCATCCATCCATCCATCTACTCGTAGATCCATCCTCACAAACTTTCGCATTTATAATATTAGTAGGATTATAAATTTTATCGAAAAGAGATGCTTGGTGTCATGAATGTCGACAAAAACCTTACGTTCCAACACAGCTCTCTAAGTTTTAACTATCTCGTTAGCATGACGTGCGACTTCGTCGACGCCGATATATGTATGTCTGACTGTCTCGCGCCCCTTTCGAAATTGTCCAGGGCCGTCTTTAAACTATTTGAGGCCCTGGGCACATTAGGATCATGGGGCCCCTATGACCTAAATATCGGTCATTTGGTAATCTGGCAGGAACTAGGGGGCCCCATTCGATCGCGGGGCCCTGGGCAAGTGCCCATAGTGCCCAGTGGAGAAGAGGGGCCTGAAATTGTCTGATATCGATCAAGGTGGAAAACTTTTGGTATAACCATATGTTATAGTCAGGATTTCATTTATCGCTATCAGAGGTCGAAACGGAATTATAGAACACAAGTAAGCGGTTGCCCGTGACTCCGCCTGCGCAGAATTCGCTTATCAATACAATTCAATTCAAACATTTATTTCAGACCAAATCCATAGGTGTTAGTTTACATTGCCTTATCCTATGTTAGTTAGTTAAGCCTAGGTTTACATAATATCATTATACAGGGCCTCTGGACCCCATATGTACTGAATCCCAGTGTTTCCAAAAAGCGCAAGCAGGTGACTCCAGCACCGACCGCACGAGGCTGTTGGCTTATCGCTATCTCGCGGGAACTATGCGATTTTTCGAAATAAAAACTATTGTCCACTAGTGGACAGGCTGTCACTGAGAACAGCGCCATCTATCGAATATTTAGCTAACTTTCTAATCGATTTGTCATTTGATTTCCTTAAACCTACCCTCTTATCTAATTCCAATATAGTTTGATAGATGGCGCTGATCTCAATGAACTTAATTATTTAGTTACATTTTTTGCCGTATGCCGAGGGTATAATAGGAACATGTACGTCTGTATGTCTCACTCTTTATTACATTTCTTGAACGATTAACATCATTTTTTATTCTCCTGAACTCCTGAAGAAACTAAATCTACGAAGAAACAACTATCCTTTGTCCTTTCCCGGGACTGAAACTATATCTGTGCCATAAATCGGCGCAGTGGTTTAGGCATGAAAGCGTAACAAACAGACCGACGGACAAGAGTTACTTTTGCATTTATAATATCAGTAGGGATATAGGTGAAAAACTATAATAAATGCCCTGTTGTACCTATGTGTGAGTAATGAGTGCAAATAGACAAATTGACGTTCCAAATTAGAAAATGACTAGTCCCATATCAGTTCTGTACACTACTACATACAACAGGTCATTTACTTAAGTTTTACACCTAAAAAACAGTTAATTAGGACAAAATATAGTTATGACATTTTAGGAGACTAGGTATTTATCATTTAGACTCAGTTTTATTCACTCTACCGACCGGCTTCTTTTTATTATCCATTTGATTATCCTCAAGATTTAACATCACCCGGTCGAAAGTGTGCCCTACACAACATTTCTCAAGATTAGCAGAGAGCTGTTTTCACCACAGTTGCGTGAGGTGCATCGACGCGAAACGTTGTTCCAGAATATTTAAAAATGTTAAAACTATAGACGTTCCAAATTAGAAAATGACTAAAGTCCCATATATCAGTTCTGTACACTACTACATACAACAGGTCATTTACTTAAGTTTTACACCTAAAAAACAGTTAAAACACTGAATTCAAACTGTTTTGTAGTCCCTACTGCCTGGTTTGAAGGTATGACCTTATCCGTTAAATGTACCTATCTCTTCGAAGTTTTCCCTGTTCCTGAGAACTAGAATTATTGTATTCCCTGTAGATTATAAATAGGTTTCGTTGTACCTAAAATAATGTTCTGCCTTTTTTTCTATTGTGTAGTGAGGTCATTTTACTAAACGATAAAAATAAATTAAAAGGAATGTCCCCGAGATAGTTGACGCGGTTAAAAATAAGTTTATGGTACGTCTTAAACGATGCGTCGGTTAAAATTAGTAACAGGCTCATCTGTCACACATTTGACCCCGACCTTATAGTCCAGACGGTTGTTGATTATCTGCCACGCGTTAATGCGAGTCTAGAACTGAAGATAATGTTCGTATTATTTTATGTCCGATAATCGCTATTATTAGCATTTAAACGATGTCCGCACAGGACATCGCGTGTGTACCTAATGCAGATGATATTAACGGTGCATTTATGTGTGTACTATAATCGTAAGTCTTCCTGTAATTGCCCGTTTAAGACCTATTTAAGAACTATGGCTACTTGGTGGTAAAAACTTAAAACAGGCTAACGAACGACTTAGTTAGAACCTAACTTAGCTAACTTCATAAACGATTGTTAAGTTTAATTTAATGAACATAAAATATTTACCTAGCTACTCCGCTACTCAACTCAAAGTAAATATTTTATGTTTCATTAAAATGGTCCTTCTCAAAGTAACGCCTGATTCAATAAAATAAAATAAAAGTTTAATTTAGTTACATTTTTGTTTAACTTTGTCACTTTGACGTTATACCTTAGCCAGGCAGACAAAACACATTTTCTTATTTATAAAATATTTTTTATTGTTTTCTTTCAAGACTGCACTAATTGATACAACACAATAATCATCATGCAGAATTTCTAGAAATAAATGTTGTACGGACCTGTAATAAACTTAACATTACTTACCAAACAAAAAATATCATAAATAATAAAGAACTGATAAATCATTGTTTAACATTGTTGAAACTTTTGCCTGAAATGACAAGATTCAGAAACTTCGGAAACACTACACTTCAACGAGACTTAAACACTAGCAAAGTTTTAAACAAGCAACAAGCGTATTGTCAGGCTCTTTCTTTCCAAAAAGAAATGTAACTTCTGACAACTTTACAGTCCACGGGTTTCCTGTCTTTGTGCTCACTTTTTCGTTTGAGCTAAACTTAGGAAACTGTAATTATGTTGTTCAGGGTAATGGATTTTTAACAGCCGTTTTTATGCTTTTATGAAACTGCTCTCGGGCTCGCTTTTTAACGCTGGCTTATTATAATTGCTACCTATAAAATTATAGTTTGAACATTCAATTGTTTGAATTTCAGAATTTATAGCTCTTCCCCTTAATAGAGACAATAAGAAAAGTGTTAATGAACACAATCTTGGTTTTTAGCCTTATTAGTAGTTTAGGTCAAATTTAAGATACTTATTAGTCTGAAGACTAGATTTTATTTCCAAAAGATTCCAGAAAGAAAGGTATCTCTAATAATAATAATAAAAAATCAATTTAGCAGCGGTTTATCAAATTCAATTTTATACAGATTAATAAAGTTTTGAAGTGTGATAAACAAACGTAACGAAGCACTCTTTTTTGTCTTACTGCATTACGAAATTTAGTCCATAAAGTGTTAGTCAAACGAAGCATTTGGTCGAACGGTATCCGTTGATTTGTTTGGCATATAAGTAATTTGATCGAAATAAAAACAGGATTAAGGCTGGGTAGGTACTTGTTGCGCGATTGTCAATCGGACAACTGATTCAGGCGCATTTACTCCATGTAATCCCTTGAAAGAATATCAGCTATAACAAAAGTATCCAGTGAAATACACAAGTGTATAGAATAGCCCGGCTTACATCTATGATGTCCATTCAAGAGATGGAATTCTTTATCCGCGGATACAACGCCACCTGCCATTTTTCCCGGCCCACGCACGCTTTTATTCATTGTAAATATTATAACTTTAAGCATCAAAGCACTCTTGATACACGAAACAAAATTTAATCTTCAGAAAGCTCTTACTTATATGTTTATAAAAGAAAAACCTGCAAGTTTTGCACTATTTATGAAGTGCTATAACTATAACCCACTAGGACGCCATGGCGCCGTCGACACCGTATTCAACCATTTAGGTATAAAGAAAGACCTACCGCATTTACCGACGGATTGGCAACGTCAACCTTGTACCTACTGGATACGTAACTGGAGACGTCAAAATGTGAATCTAAGTGGATTGTTTTGACACTATTCACGTGGGTCCTCGTACCCATTGTAATTAGCCCTTATTGATTAGATTTATAAGGAAACTTTGTTCTTAGTTATGACTTTTGTAAAACGTTTATGAATAAATTACCTTATCTTTATTGGCACGGAGACGTATCAAGGTTCGACATTCTTCTTGGCAATGGTGATCTTTCTTTAAGCGCTGGTAGTATAAGCAGCTTACGGAATAAATGTTAAAGTTTTGACATTCGGATAACAAATCTGGTTAAATCTATGTGGTATGGTTAGTCTATTTGCGTTTTTAGATTAACACATCAAATAGAAGACATTAAATGAGGGCGACACTTTCTACGGGACTTTATGTAGAATTAATTCTAGCATCGTACCTCGTTCTGTCAGAAATCATGCTACAATTAAGAATCACCTCGTTGGATTATTAGATTATTACTTTCGCTTCCAGAGGACTGTTGCCTAAACCCTCTAGTTAATTGCCTAAATGATATAGGTACAAGTTTTTGCAATAAATTAAAGTTGTTCTGTGTTCTGTTTCCAGGTCCCGAAGGTCTTCGGGTGCGGCGTCGGCTGTGACACCACAACCGAAAAACCTGAATCCAGGAGGTAAGAACTTTCCCATTTCACCATTTAAGTTTTATATAGGGTTCAAAATAGGAGTGATTGTGGTTTAGCCACTGAAATGATCTGTTGACAATAGTTTAAATTTTTGCTGTAGGATTTTACATTGAACAATATGAAAAGATAATTTGTTCTAGTATTAAGTACTTTTAAACAAAAAGTCATGCATTTAAGGGTTTACGTCACCAGACTATTTACGATACACGAACAAACACATTTAGCCTAGTTCAAATTAATGAGGGTGTTTTTCACGCCGCAATGATTATCGTTAATTAGTTAATTGCTTTAATCTCACGTAAAACAACAGCGTAAGACAGCAGCGTCATGGTGACCTTTGTACCAATTACGGTTATTATTGCAATAGATCTGATATGACTTGACTAGAAACTAAGTAATGCAAATTAACTTAAATGTACAAAATTACTTAACGGATCCGCCTGTTCATTTATATTGACGTCAGCAATATAACATTTTACTAGTGGTATTATAATTTATGAACAAATTTGGTCTGAAAAAAGTGAACTAGAGCTGAAAAGGTTTCGCATTGTCAGCATTTGTTAAGCCAATAAACGAGCTCTTGTTTGTTAAATTTCAGTCTATAATAGATGAAATTAGGACAAAATATAGTTATGACATTTTAGGAGACTAGGTATTTATCATTTAGACTCAGTTTTATTCACTCTACCGACCGGCTTCTTTTTATTATCCATTCGATTATCCTCAAGATTTAACATCACCCGGTCGAAAGTATGCCCTACACAACATTTCTCAAGATTAGCAGAGAGCTGTTTTCACCACAGTTGCGTGAGGTGCATCAACGCGAAACGTTGTTCCAGAATATTTAAAAATATTAAAACTATAGACATTAATGTATCTAGAATATAAATAGATCGAAGTGAAATGCTCTAATAGTTTTTTTTTAATTCCAAAATTAACTTTACTTATCATTTATCAGTTCTCAGAAAAAGATCTGTCTATAGAGTTTAACATTGAAAAAGATGATTCTGATAATATTTAAGATAAGATAAACTCGTCAAAACTATTCAAACGTCGCATAATGTTACGTTGGCACAGGTAAACAAATCTTTCCGATAATCCGTCAATTGAGAACTGTTATCGCTACCTTATTAACGCTTATAACGTGATAGTATAATATTTCGTAGAATCATTTTGTAAACAAGACCATGTGTCAGTAATCCGTCTGATCTATCTACCAGGAAAAGATTATGCATGCGAAGGAAATGACGAAAGGTTTTAAACAAACAGTAAATCCTGGAAGCTGAACTCTCGAAACTGAGAAGCGATGCTACTATTTATATAATTCATCGTATTTAAAGTGCTTGTAATCTGATATCATTATAAGCCGTACTTTTTTGACTGTAGCTACTTTTGTTATCTCTAAGTGAACCTGCTCTGCTCGGCTTTTAATTAGGGAGTAAGGTTTACAGAATTTCTATGTATATTGATATCCGAAGGACGATTGAATTTTAATAAGGATATTCCACCATTGTCTCGATAAGAGAGCAAAGAGCGTTACTGATTAAAAATATTTTATGTCAGTTTTATACTGGATTATGTTGTTTCATCATCTCATCAGCAATAAACGTTTGAGCATCATTTCACTTGACAACACTATTTTCTGCTAAGTTCTATCTAACTTTTTAAAAAGTTATTAAACAAACTTAACCCAACCTATAATAAGCCACGCGGTAATTTTTTAATTTTGAAAAGTTTATGGATTAGCATTGTATTTTAATAAATGTATATCCTACAAACAAT
Source organism: Pandemis heparana (assembly GCA_963854515.1). Classification (NCBI taxonomy): domain Eukaryota; kingdom Metazoa; phylum Arthropoda; class Insecta; order Lepidoptera; family Tortricidae; genus Pandemis; species Pandemis heparana. The sequence goes on from OY978010.1 coordinate 5,033,125, forward strand.
TAGCACATACATATTTAAGTGTTTTCAATTTCAAGTTTTTGTGAAACATTTTAGTCAAGTGACTGAATCCCAGCTTAATAACAACCGTGTTTTTTCTTTTGGGAATTTACTGAATGCTTCCCGAAAATTGCTCTCCGGGAAGGGTGACAAAGTGATAACTTTGAAAGCTTTTAGCTTGGTACAGGTGCTCTCGTAGAATGATATCTACGTTTATTAAGTTATACCTACTTATATAGTTTACTCGACTCGTGGGACTACTGGGAAGTGCTTTGCTTTCCTCGCTCATTCAATCATTGTTCTGGTTCGTTCTGACCTGATTTGTTTGCTTTTGAGACACTACATTTTTATTCTAGGTACTCTGCTATGAAAGAAAGAAAGAAAGAAAGAAAACATTTATTGACACAAAACGACACATAAAAAAAAAAACAAAAAAGAACATTTCAAAAAATAAACTAATAAACTATGCTATGCATATTAGTTTGCGTGCATGACTTTGCACCAGTTTCTGAATTCCCAGTAGAAGTTAAATTCAGTCATTACGCCTTGTCAACATCATCAAACAGAAACTATGCAAAATTCTAGTTCTCTAAGAGCAAGAGTTTGGGCTAGATAGATTCTTATATATCTCGTAAGTCAATATGTCGAATGATGTTCTAGTATTACCTAATTATTCATTTATTTGTTAACAACATTAATAATTATAGAATCAGTCAAAATTTGACAATACCTGAAATCCAGCTAAAACTGAAATAAAATTAAAGGTAAAATACCTACTTATTGCATCACATCACATTTTAAAATACACTGACGAACAAAAATAACGAACAACAGCCATACACGGTTGTATGAAAAGTGACCCGTTGTGTTTGCTCATCAGTACACTAGTTTGCTTCCAATCAGTATGCTTAGTGTAAGTTTTCGGTCACAAAATACGTCTCACCGCGTTTGCGTTAAAATGTCAAATACTAACTATGAGAAATTTTAGTTGTAGTTTCGTTCCGCTTGTGGCGCTGTATGCTTAGTGTAAGTTTTCAGTCTCAAAATACGTCTCGAAAGCTTTTGCGTAAAAAATGACAAATATTATGAGAACTGGCCTTATACTCCGAAATCCGATTTTCGAAGTTCGTTTCGTGCCGTTCCGGTCTCACTAATAGTTATTAATTTGAGAGTGAGAGGGACGGTGTGATACGAACTTCGAAAATCGGATTTCGGAGTTGCCCCCCTGTTCGTTACCGTTTCGTTCCGCTAGCGGCGCTGTCAATTATCCTATACTAATTGAGACGTTCACGCGAACGCGTTCGATACGTTTTTGTATCAAAAACTTACACTAGAGGCTCAGTATGCTTAGTGTAAGTTTTCGATAGCAAAATACGACTCGATAACGTTTGCGTTAAACTGTCAAATACTATGAGAAATTTTAGTTGCCATTTCGATCCGCAAGTGGCGCTGCCAATTATTCCATAGTAATTGTGACGTTTACGTGAACGCGTTCGAGACGTTTTTATATGCGAAAACTTACACTAGAGGCTCAGTTAATTTTCCCATAGTAATTTAAACGTTAACGCAGACGTGTTCGAGACGTTTGTCGTGCCTAAAACTTACACTAGAGGCTCAGACGAAAAAGTTTATTTCCGAATCATTTTTTATTTATTTAACTAATAACTAAACCTGGCTTAAAGAACACGTATTTAATAATACCACTAGCTGCGATTATTTGACAAATACGCTCGAGTTCTGCAAGATAACAATGGATGGTTTCGAGAATCCCGAGCGGCACTTACAACGGATACCCAGTACAGATTTATAAGGGGTCCCATTTATTTAACAACTGTAACCCTGGATCCGAGATATATCCGACCGGGAGATAGTAATATAACTCGCATGCTGCTAGGAGAGATTGTGAAGCGCTTCTCATACGTATTACATGTAAAACTACACGTTTTGTTTATTGCGTACAGTCTGACAAAAAAAATAGTAGCAATTAAAAAGTGGGTATACTGTAGAGTCGTCCCTTTCTAATCTATAGGCATAAGAAAACGGGACGACACTACTGTATACCCACTTTGTAATTTCTACTCTTTTTTGCCAGACTATACTTCCTTATTTGCGATCCTCCAGAAACAAAAAAATATAAGGTGGAGATCCAAATAAATAAATCTGAAAATAAATAAATAAATAAATAAATCTCATCTGAATCAAATAGTGGAGCCTGGTGGACGTCACACAGAATTCTGTTACCGCTATCCCGCGGGAAAAACCCTATGTCTTTCCCGGGGATTGAAACTACCTCTTTACCAAATGCCAACTAAATCGATTCAGCGATTTAAGCGTGATGAGGTAACAGACATAAAGACAGACACACTTTCGCATGTATATTAGTATGAATATATCCGAGGCAATGTGTTCGGCGGAATCTGAAAGTTTTGTCTATGAAATTTTCCCTTAAATTACCTTGGTAATGGCATGGTTCACCGCCTACATAATTAACTTAATCTAAAAGCCAATTTTAAATACAAAATGTAACACCCACGTCACAATTAATAACGCTACATAGTTTATTTTTCAGTTTATCTGTTTGAGCCAACATAACCCTCGGCATAATAATCATACGGGTGCAAAATGTTGAGCTCTTTGGGGAAAAGTTGATTCCATTGCTCATTAAATAGATAATCTAAATGCTCATTCGCAGATCTAAACTTGCGTAGGTGTAATCAAATCAAAATTTAACAAAATTATTTTGCTGAAAAACACTTTGTTGAGATGACGGTAGAATTTGCTCAGAATGTTACGCAGATTTTTAATTAATTAAGCACGGAAAAATATTAAACGTCTTTTCCTTTTCTCTTTTTTTTGCCGAATGCGGCTTTCTTTATGTAATTGCTGTTTTTGATACCTACTTTAAAAAGTTGGCTAGTTATATAAAGAACTAGGTATAAAAATTATTCAACTATTATAATACGATGTGATAATGTCCCCGTCTATCCTAGGTAGATAACATAATCTCATTTACCTGATCAAGGCTATTGTGGAACAATTAGAACGTAATAATATCGATAGCATATCTTAATTCTCTGTACCGATTCACAATCCGATTCAGGTCAACAGGAAAAGTCACAATTGTATATGATCGCATTTCCACCTGACTAATAATAAGTAGACATAATTTTCCCTGGAACTGTGTGATATTTACGTGGTTTATTGACAAAATGCAGTTGTCTAATCACCGGCAATCCTTTATTATTGTGATAAACGCCGGATGTTTTGACGGCTGACTTTACTCACGCTGTTTACTACCAACTGGTACTCGTAAATCCTGTCACGTTACATATTGCATTGTTATCGCCTACGCGATGCGTTTCAAGTTTGTTTAAATTAGCTTGAAAATTCTTTGCTTCTGGACTATGCGCGAGTAGTTCACCGTAGCCACCATAGTTCACCAGAACCATAGATACAGAATAAAGTAAAAGAGACCACTTTTCTTGCACTTTTAATGTAGAACAGTAATGCTTCACGTCGGCAGTGTTTTAAGTCTTGTCTTAATTTTTTCTTCACGCATCTATTCTTAGATACCTACGTACTATATCTAGTTGTGTTTTACAATGTACAAAGTGATATTTTTGGCAAAATTTTGACCCGCCTTAAACTTTTCCCGTAATGAAGCCTTGGGCCCCCTAAAAACCATTTCAAGAAGAACGTCACTTTTCTAACTGTTATATTTTGGAAGAACTTGTGACCGCAAATAAAATAAAATTTGAAAAGGGATGCGGGGAGTCCTCGTGGGTTTTTCTCGGTCACTCCAACGTCATGCAATTTAAATTTAAACAGAACTGAATTTCGTAGAATTGAGGATGGAGCAACAGATAATATGCATCCGTGAAGCCAAAGAAATAGTAAAAAACATCCATTATATTATAATGCCAGTTAAATAATTTAAATTGATTTTTATACTCATCGAAAAAACCCTGTGGAGCATAATTTTACAATATGCCAATAGAACACAACGCATATTGTAACGTACAACAGCAAAACGTGTATTTTCAAAATGTTATGTCTCTCCGAGTGAAAGAAGAACACATTAATTTCACAAGTAACGTAAGTCAAAAGCTCCGACTTCAACATCACGAAATGAAAATAAAAAATCTGTAGGCTTATAATATTGTCTAACTCGCTCGCAATCGCCATCGTGTTCATTTTGACAGTTCTTGTATGAATGTGACAGCTAGCTGATTTCGATGCCAACTATCAGCCCATACATGAACTGTCAAAATTAACACTATGGCGATTGCGAGCGAGTTAGGGTGCGCACCATAAGGATGCGACCACACCGCCGCTTAAAAAACGGTGACGTTACGGAATCGCAACAAAATGTATGAAGAAACGGTGAGAAAACGTGACGCATACGACACGTCACTGCGTATACGCGGCGGTTTGGTCGCACCCTAACATCAATGAAATGCAACTTGCTTTTAAATTTCTCATCGTATTTTATTTAAGTATAATAGAACAGGTACCTATTTACGGCAGCAAAATGACCTCGCTTGGATTGTTCATGTCGATTCCACTGATTATGATTAGTAAGATTACGATCCTGTTTAACTAAACTTATTATCATCCTTTACCGTGAAGGTTGTTCTTCTACCTATATTATTTGACCGGCAAGTCGTTTTCCTTATGCTATATTATTTTGTGATAAGGTAACCCTGAAATTGCATTATTCATCTTTATTTTGTGCTTATCAAAAGTTTGATGTGTTCAACTTTCTCTAAGAAAATCAGTTTCAGCTGAGCATGCTATAGTTTGTTTAAATGTTGCGTACGAATGATCACAAGCTACTTTATGTTTCGTTCACTGTGTCATGATTTCAGGCTCTATTGTGCTAAATAACCAAAATTTCCGTGTTAGCTCTTTTCCTGCAAAAAAAGTTCTCTTTGGAAAAACTTTAAACTGACTACGCATTGGTTTATGCGTACATAAATTTGTGGTTTTCCTCTAGAATACCTATTGAAACTGTGTTATTTAAAAACCGGACCGTTGTCGTCCGTCGGGATCGGCCTCCTAATTTATCCGGGGTTTGATTATGCAGAGTTCCGTATTATATACCACAATACAATTGCCATTATAAGATCGAACATCGAAATGAATACGTTGCTGGTACCCCTTTAACTAAGCACTTTTTTCCTCTTTAATATTCGTTGCTATTATGATGTTGGGTGTAGTAAAACACTTTGTTATAATTTTAACACAGACCGACGGATAGAAAGTATAGCCTTAGTTAGCAATAGAAATCTTTTGATACCTTTTAGGTACAGATCCTTAAAAAAGTATTCTTTCGCTTGGTCCATCCCTCCCTTTTCCAAAAATGCAAACTGTGCGTGGGACGTATTTGATGAGTAACTAGCGATTTGTAGTTGTTTGCGATCCATTCAAGAATAGTGCCGCTGATCGGGTCCAAAACTATACTATCTTTCCTGCTGAAACTAACCACACACATTCACATAATTTCATTTAAATTAATGTCTACGAACATAGCTAGATTCTCGTTATTTTTATTATAAATGAAGATAGGATTTGTCTGGAGTCTTTTATAGTTCCTGCTGTTCGAATGGTAGCCCTGTCCCAACACGAAACTTAATTAAACACGTACTATAATTTACCCTTACCCAGGTTATTTAGAGAATACCACTGAAACTAAATTATAACGAATTTTGTCGGCGCCAAGGGTGAAAAGGTTTATTATTTTGGCTCACATATTTTGTCCCCTGACACTTTGAAATTGTGTTCTTGCTGTCAATGAGTTGTCTGAAGGTTCAAGCTTCATTATCATGTAGACACAAATTCAACAAATCAAAAGCAAACTTGCCTAAATCGTGACAGAGCAGTTGGCACTTGGATTTTTCAATATTGCTTTAATTCAAGCGATCGGAGGCCCAGTGCGCTATTGTGATAACTAACAAACGGTAGCTTGGCTTTAATATATTTGTTTCATTTATTTGGGTGTTAATTAAAACGAGTGGAATCTTTATTCGACCCAGGTCGTGATGTGACAGTTCCGTATTTCTTTGCAAAAGTTAAAGTATGTATCTGTTGTATCTTCGCATTGTATTCCGAGGCAAAGGTAATATTATTTAATTTGGTTTAGTAAAATCGGCCACGGGGGTTTTTTATATATATTTATCATAGAAGAAATACCCAATAGAGTGGAAACTACTGAGGCAATTTCTGTGCTCTAATTGGCCTGCTCAACGTCAAGGAAGACACTTAATTATAAAGAAAATAGATTATGATCGATATCAATAGTATTGCTTAATGCATAACATAGTAAATAAAACTTACTTGCTTTTTTTATTTAGAGGACAAAGGAAAAACTACTGGTTTCAGTGACAAATCACTAGTGTGTTGCAAATGGCATAGCTCGTATTACCATTCTATTGGATAATTCCTCTTGTGTTATATTTATTTACCAAAGCGATTTGTTTTCTTTCATTCTGTTCGGGATACTTATATTTGGTCGATTATTATTATTTGCTGTTTGCTTACATTTTGATATTTTGGATGAATCATCATCATTATCAACAGTCGGAAGACGTCCACTGTTGAACAAAGCCCCTCTCCTGAAACTAGCCATCGTTCTACCTGTATCCAGTGCGAGTACTAAGTCCTTAAAAAAAGGTATTGTTTGTGGTCCTGGTTCGATCAAAGGTCTCAGGGTCCCACCAAGGTCTGCAGACCAACTCCGAGGTAAGAAATTCAAAGTTTGTTTCGTGCCATTCCGCTTTCACTAATTGTAATTTCATTAAGGAGAGAGAGAGAGGGATGATATGACACGAACTTCGAATTTCGGGGTAGCCCCTGAGCCTGGGCACCGACCTATTTACGGCACTGCCTGTATCTAATTTATACATTTCTACGCGATTTTGCAGTTACATATCAATGAACAGGAAAAATAACCTTGCTCCCCTGTGACCAAGAACGTATAATAAATATAGCGATTCATATGCTTATCTAGCAAAATCCAAATCTATCTGCGCTTCCTCGACGTATTTGCTTTTTCTAAGTGAGATATCATCACCGTCGTATATATATTTAAGACGCAGTGGAACTCTTCGCGTTTATTTTGTAGTCAATCTTTCAATTGACTATATTGCCGAACATCTTCTTACCTACTATAATTCTAGGGGATTAGGTACTCGTAGAAATGTTAAAAGTTCGCAAAATCATATCTCATACTACCTGTTGCTCGCGACTTCGTCTGCAAAGAATTCGTTTATCGCTATCCCGCGGGAACTACACAACTTTTCCGGGGTAAAAAGTAGCCTATGTGTTATTCCAGACCATAACCTATCTTTGCTCCAAATTTCATCCAGATCCGTTAAGCCGTTCTGGCGTGAAAGAGTAACAAACATCCATCCTCACAAACTTTCGCATTTATAATATTAGTAGGATTTGGAGCGTGACAGGTACTAATGAGTTGCGGTTGTGAGGAGAACTCAGGACGTGGGCTGTCGCCCGCTTCCAGGAAAACCGGTATGTAGGTCAGTGTCGTGCCGGTGCGGCACGCCGGCGGGCCGGACGCGGCGGCCGGAACGACCGACACTGCGGCCGGGCCAGTCGGATTAGGTTATCGACGATCTTTTTTTTAATAGATACTCCGGGAGTTATGAGCTGAATTTTAACAGACGCTTGTTTCAATTTAACTTTTTGTTCCTACTGACCTAAATGGTACTGATGTACGTCTGCTTTTATAAATTAAACTAATGATAAATTGCTTTCCCTAGCTGTAGGTATATAAGCAGTTGTTGTTTCCAACTTAATCTGCGTAGAATTCAGTTATCGCTATCCTGCGGGAAATTTGAATTTTTTCGCTGTAAAAATATACTCCGGCCTGTGCACCCGTACATGTGCAAATTTTCAGAAGATTGTGCTGCCTTTTACACGTAAACTATACACAAGCAAAAAAAAATTTTTTTAACATTAGTTGGAACGTATCGTCAATTATATTATAGAGAAGATTTTCTGTTATATTATAGAGAAGAGTCGTTTAATGCACACGGGCATAGGGGACTGCAATGGGCAATGCCCACCAAAGCAACTTCTTTGCCCTCCCTAGCCCTGGAAGAGATTACAGTATTGTTTGTTTTCCAATTACTGTTTATTTAATCAGCTAGATGACTGCCGCTTAGGCGAAATCGAATCTGCATGTGTTGTGTCAAGTATCTCTAGGAAATAATCCTATCATTGTAACGGACATTGATAAAAAAGACAAGACTCCTGCTTGATAATGTCACTTGCTTGCTTTTTGGGTGCTGCTTTCATAGATAGATATGAGAGAAAGATATCTGTTGAGTCAAAGATCATTGAAACTTCTAAGAAGAATATTACTGCATGTTTTATTTTACTGTTATCTGAGTTTCCAAAGAATTGAAGTACCTAATAAAATTGCGCATTGCGTACACAGATTGAATTACTCGTCGTGAATAATAATAGACCTTATAAAGCCAATTACGGATGATTATAATGTTGGAACGGTATCGTTTACATTTTTTTAGGTTTTTTGATATTATTCTTTTAACCAACTACCGTAAACATTCTTACCCACTTTTTTTTTGGAATCCCTGTGCGAGGTCAGTCCCCGGATCGGGTACCTCCGTCTTAATTGCTAATCTTTCCGCCATAAGGAGATTGCTACTAAGCACTGGCTTGCGCTATGCTCTTACTGTGAAATTAACACAGCCGGTGAAATTACTATTACGATATAATATTATCTTAGGCAAGCAACGCATCTGCTAGCCTCTAAATTCTTGGGTGTGCACGAGCTTTTCTGTCACGCTATTAAGAAAATGCGCGAAAAAAACGCTCGTTTGTCGACCTACTAATTCTGCCCCAGCAATAAGCATGATGCGCTTAAAATCCAAACAGAATAATTATTAGAGTTAAGAGTGCTCTAGATAGCTTCTGTCTACCGCAGCCGTTGCTTTGACCTATATTCCATCAGATGATAATCCATCAGAATCAATTAAACAAACGTCTTGGCGCAAAGTGTTTATATTACTAAGAAGTTGGAATTCATCTTTAAATCGTTTCGCCGACTACCTATTAAACAAATATATAAAATAAGTAACATGACAATTTGACATCAATCCCAAACTACTTGAGCAAAGATTGTGAGCTGATATCTATTCTTATTCAATGTTTCATACTAACATTTTCCTTAAATTCAAAATAACTGTCTCTAATTCTGCTTAGTGATTCGCGGAGAACAACAGGCAGGCTTCATCTTCTCAAAAGCGATTTATTTTACGTTTCTCCTACATTCTCCGAGCAGTTTTTCCCATTTTTCTCTTTATGAAAACCTCCCAGATCTTTCAACGAATAGTTCTAGAATATCAACAAAAACAGTTCATTCATTCTCGAGCTATCGCTTTGCAACACATTTAGCGATTTATTATTCTTTTGTATAGCTATATGAAATTATCAGTAGTCACAGAAAGTTAGAGTGTCAAGTATAAACTCAAATGTTTGTCCCTATCCACTCCTTTTGGATAAAGGATTAAAAATACATTTTGTGAAACGTTCACCAGCATACACAAAAATGCTTTCAGCAATCACATGAATATGTAGATTTTTCACCGGCGCTTGCTCCTGATTTTTAAAGCACGGCGTGTGAATTGAATCTTTTTTCGCATTTTTAACTACGATTTGCGGCTGACCAAAATGACCGAAAAGTAAGAAGGAAGCTTTTTTTTAAATATTGTCAGTAAAGCTAAAAACAGAGCAAGTTTCGTGGTTATTTCAGGCAGTGTTAATGACGAGTCTATTTATCATATTCATATTCATATTCATATGAATATCATCGTTGAAGTCATGTCGATGAAGTGTTTTCGATCGTTAGTATTGGTGTGATCCAAGGAAATTAAGTAACTGACTGATTGGTGGTTAGGGTAGCAATTTCGAACGCTTTAGAAACTTTGTAGCTTAAGGGTGCGACCAAACCGCCGCGTATACGCAGTGACGTGTCGTAGACGTCACGTTTCCTCACCGTTTCTTCATACATTTTGTTGCGATTCCGTAACGTCACCGTTTTTTAAGCGGCGGTGTGGTCGCACCCTAAAGCGTTCCCACACTGCACGTACGTTCCGCGCTATGATAATAATAATATAAAGTATGTAACTATGTGAAAAATTACTAATGTGTTGCGGAATTGGGTAGCCCGTATTAACCACTCTATTCGGTTATTTCCTCTATCTAAGGGATACCCACTCGGATAAGATCGAGATTGCATTTGTCAGACAAAAGTGTATCCAGTTGTGTAGCAGATTCACCAACAACAAACAAACAGGGGGTCAAAATTCATAAGTTATCTCAGAGAAGAGTTCTGTGACGCACGAGCAACACGATTCTTTACCGTGTTCCGTTAAATTATAAACATCGTGTAAGGTCGCTTTATCAGGGACCTCGACTTGTATTAGCTCCATTGATTTTTCTTAGTTACGCTAATTTTTAAGATATGGGACGCCGAATTCTGTCTATCAATATGAGTTTGAATGTCGGTTTCGTCCGGTTGAAACCGGTTTGGCGGTTGATTAGAAAATGTGGTTGTGTAACGCCTCTTGATAATTCTTTTCAGGGGAGTTTATTTCTAGGGAAAAACTATGTCAAATTATAATTGCTCTCTTTTGAAATCACTCGTTTCACATTTAGAAAGGTCTATATTGTATGATAAATACCTGATTGGAGTTTTCGTTACAAATTCGGTGAATTACTTTTTTTATTTCGATTGGTATTTCCATTGAAGTCCTGCAATTTTGAGGTTTCCCAAAGTGGGTTTTTTAGTTTAATAATAAATTTATACTTTAAACGTAATAAGATGACTCATATAATTTTTAAGACCTACCCACGCCATTACTGCTACACAAATCGTCAGACCATTTTCAATGTAATTTCAAATCAAATTAATGTTGCGATGCTTAGCTTCACTCTGATATCAAATTAAGTCTAACTTTAGATCACCAGTTCCATTCAATTACGATTCGGGTTTTCCATATTGTCAAAAGCAATTAAGTCTATCAGATTATAAAGCTCCCTTTATTTATAGATAAGGTGATTCACTCGTAATAGCAATAGGCACTTTCACCGCGTCTAAATCTATTTTTTTTAAGAGCAGGATATGAGTAGGTAACTATGTATCTTTTGAGAAAAATTACCCCTATTTTTTTGAGTCTTAGCAAAGCTTCCCACCGATTGATTCCACCGAACACTTGTAAGAGCAAATTTGTAGACTACTTCGACAAATGAGGGGTTTTCAGCTTTCTGACTATTTATGTACAGTCAAGGTTACCAAGACGTCAAAACATCTATACACCTTTAGGGTGCGACCAAACTGCCGCGTATACGCAGTGACGTGCCGTATGCGTCACGTTTTCTTACCGTTTCTTCATACATTTTGTTGCGATTCCGTAACGTCACCGTTTTTTAAGCGGCGGTGTGGTCGCACCCCTATGCCACAAAAAATAAGGTTGGTGACACATATATTTGACATGATGGCTGTATCGATATTTATGCCCTCGACTGTACCAGACTATTGCGAATCCAAATTATGTTTTTGATTTTATCGAACACTAGCGGTTGCCCGTGGCTGTACCCCGTTCCAGTTTTTCCTTTTTGTTTCATAACAACTTTTTCTTGACAATAACAAACAAAAATAATTAGCTAAATCGGTCCAGCCGTTCACCCGTGATGCCGTGACCAACGGAAATTGAGATTCATTTTCATATATGGTATAGATTAAAGACGTGAATGCGTTGATTTTTAAAGATTTTATATTATTGTTGCAGACGAAGCTTACATGAAGCTGGCTCTAGAAACGGTGGAGGAGCTGGATTGGTGCCTGGACCAGCTAGAAACCATACAAACACATCGCTCCGTGTCCGATATGGCCTCACTTAAGGTAAGTGCAAATCATAGTAAAGTACAACCAACATCTGAAAATACCAACCAAGTGCAAGATGAACTCGCACGTACAAGGGTTCCGTACCATATGATTGCCGTTATTAAGATTAAGCAAAAAAAACGCTGAAACAAATCGTTCTTTGTCTGAGGACTTCGACGTTTCACCTTGCGAAAATTTTAAATCTCTTTTACGGTTCAAAAGAAAAAGTCCCTCAGCCCTTTTATACATGGATGGACGGATGGACAGACGTTGAAGCCCTAATCTGGTGACGGAACCCTTGAAAAATGAGCATCACATACATGCTGAGTACGCTTAAAGCAATGAATTCAAAAGCATTAAATGTATTTGCCATTGATAACCTCCCAAGAGGTTAATTAGGTTGGTTGTGTGTTTTTTTGTACTTTAGCGCATACTGTAATCGCTTGTAATAAATAGGCAAGCGATGACTTATTGTGACGTGTGATTTATAAACAGTTTTGAATGAATCACTGTTTTACTTAACATTTCATTATGAAAATTGTAGAGTAATTGTCTCTCGGTGCGCGTAACGATATTCTTCTTACTGTTTTAAAAGACATTAGTAATCCTAAACACCCACGTGTCAATGAAGCTTCTTACAGCAAAACCACGCCTTTGTTTATTGTTGAATAACTAGAAACATATAAAGCAATCATCCCCTCTGTTATGTCGGACGATTAAATGCATTATTCAACTCCTATGTAAACGGTAAAATTGAATGGAAAAACTCTGTGTAACAAGCGGATTATACGCCGTATTATAGAAGTTATTGCGGCTATGCGTGTATTTGCTATGTGATTGCTTTATCCGTTGGCTTGTGGAAAGTTACCGGCAGAAAAACACGAACTAGGGCTCGTATGTTAGCACCAGTGTACCACCATTTTGTGATGTACTTAGACCGGTATTGTGCGGTATTTCTAAAAGCTGAAAATGATCACACAAACAAACCGTGCAATAATGCTACGTTTAACACACGAGTGTGGTTTTCAATCAACTGTACAAAACAAGCGTGTTCTGTAATTTATAAACCTGACTTTCTCATTCTGAACAGTATTATTCCACCTACCTGTTTATATTTTTAACAGATTACCTGCGTTATATTGGATATTCGATCTCACATATAAAGCCCCTTTGAGTCGGCAAAAGTTTTAATGATTTCTGGAAAAAGATGGATTAGATCCGCGCTTCAAAGTCGATATCTTGAATTTACTTATCATTCATCTCACGTCCTATTTAATGAGTTTGTTTGGATTCTTAGGCAAGATCGAAGAAGTTTCGGTTCTTAAGATTAGCTTAACTGAGAACATTTTCATCTTAAATTAATAATGAAAAGAATTTACAGGGTTTACTACATTTAACAAATTTAAATGTTATGTTAAATAACATAAAAATTAAGTGGCTGCTCTCCCTTGCCATCATTTTAGGCATGCATATCATGACATTACTACTATTAAATGGTTACTGGGAAATAGGAATACGTATAAATTGATTGCCATTGACTTCGCTTTAAATTGATATGTCAAGGACAACACTACCCTGAATCCGCTGTGCCCAGCGAGATGAAACCAGGGCAGAGAAGGCGTGGCTTATAAAGCCGCAGCCGAGATGAGAATAGTGGGTGCTAACAAAACACGACCGATCGATGTAAATAGAGAGCGAATTTTGAGTTTAGAACGTTCTAACTTCCCTTCAAAAATGAAAAAAAAATATTAAAAGTTTAGTACCAAGTCATGACATTCATTTCACTTGCCGTGCACACAATGGAACATTTTTTCATGGTTCAGAAATTTGAACTTTATTTTCTTGCTTAGCACTCACTGTCAGAGAAGAGATACTTTATAAGTCTCTAGGTATTTTCAATGCATTTATTTCCAATTTGAGTCATTTTCTGTTGAAAAACAACCCCTGTTTTATTATTACAATAACTTGTTGAGTTACGGCAGATATATTATGTTATATTTTCATTTTTACTAATGCCTCAAGGGAAAATGTAAGCTGAAATTCTGTAGAAATTATTACTTTCTGGGGTAAATAAACTGACATTGTTAGGTTCTAGCTTCAATACATACTGAAACGTGGGTGTGACAAACTCATACAAGACAACATAATAATACAAGCAATGTGTGTGACGTGAAAAATTGTCACATATTTCGGATTGATTTAATTTCGGCTGAATTAAATGTTTATGTCAGACCAAAGTAAAGGCGAAATTACTTTTTCTTTATGTACGTTTTTCCAAATTACTAGTATTCAATTTCCTCCTTCAAATACAAACAGATCCATTTTCTTGTGCGATTTAAAGATTATTCTACATTTTGTGAAGAATGTCTCTACGTATACTTACGTAATTGTGTTAAAGTGATTGTAAATTAAAACATAGACGTACTAATTAATTGCTTTTGAATAGTTCTTGAAGAATTCTACGACTGCAGTGTTTCTCATTTTATTCTACGTAGTATCGAGTACAGGCACTACTGAATGGATCGATCACCTTGACGTCACAATAACGCCGCTCGAACGCTGCATAGGTACCTACTGCAGGTCCGCACAGTTACCGGTCTTACTTGATACAAACTTGATAAGCTCCCTTAGACTTAGCCGCTCCCTACTGAGATTTATTAGCCAAAATCCACCGCTAATTTCGTATACAAATCCTGAAATGGGTCCGGTTAGTAAATTTAAATTACCACCCTCTCCTAAGTTGTATAATTTACCTCACGGTTTCTCCAAATTTATATTTTTAACAATAAACATGGGCGGAATTTAGGTACGTGTTCTGTGTGCTCCAACAAGAAGAGTCCAATTAAAAGTCGAGAAGTTTGCTTACGTAACATGTTCGTTTTTTCAGTAGAGGCCCGTGGATATATTTTATCCATACAGAACACGGCCATGTTTTTGTTTTAACGTTCGTCGGAAGCGCAAGTTGGAAGCGTGTTGCAAAAATTATCTACGAAGTAGTTTTTTGTTTGACATTTACATGTAAGTGGGTAGCGTACTCTAGGGTCGTAACAAAGACAGAGAATAGTTAATGTCTTCCAGGCGTCATGCACGTGTAAATGAAAACCGCCCAATAGCAGAGGCGGTTAGATCCATTTGGGAATAAATTCTTTTTTAAAGGTTGTGGCATGTCTCGTGTGCGTGACGCGCCATCATTAAAAGTCGGAGGGCACCGCGTAGCCTCGTAGTATGACGTAGATCCGGCGTTTGAAAAATATATGCCACCACTAGATACAGTTACACGTCTAACTAGAGTCATTACATTGATTTAAAAATACACTTCAATGCTAGTGTTCTATTTTCGTAACGGCTATTTGTGGGCCTCATTAAATGACAGAGTGTTACTGTCGTCATGACATGTATCAACGAATGTTTTTGAGTATCATTCTCGCAGACGGCTCTAGGCCGTTGTTGAGATGCTAGCCGTACTGTGTTTAAGGCTATGGAGTATTATTGTTATTCCAATGCTCGTCTTTAACGTAATTGCTAGCCTTAGCCAGGTCGTTTGCGGAAATGTATACGTTTTACAATAACTGCGTAATATTTCCGTGACGTTAGGTAAGACACATAAAATGGAGAAAATGCGCTCGTTACGAGTAAGGTTAGCACTATTGTTAGGTGTTGATAATGTACTCCCAATTGACTGAGTTATTACCATGTTTGCAAGATGGAAGCAAGTATACCAGAATAGAAACTAATCAAATAAAACATCGCGGACAGGTAATGATTTCCAACGTTTTGAATTATGTTTTGTAAACAATCTCATGCAGCAAACTCGACAAGGACGATAACTATCGGGCAAGATGGCGCTAATAAAACCCATTCTCTAAATCTATCGGCTTGTTTATAATTCCGACTCAGTTCAGGTTTTAGCTGTCGTTTTTAGTGGATCTGACAGCGAGCGAACCTAAACTGAATCGCGCTAAGACGTCATGGTAAGGCCCCTGGTTTCACATTTCGCTTCACACCGTATAAGCGCATGCCGCTCTAATATCCCAAATAATGTAAACTAAATATTTCAGGTGCTAGTAGCGTAAATCTAGCGGAGATTATAAACAAAGCGGCCTTTAAAATGTGGTTATCGTGTCTGATAATTATGTTTTGTACGGAACCGTGGTGGAGGTCTTTGGCCTTGTGAGAGCAGCGTGACGCGCGCATGCCGCCCAGGTCACGTAGGCGCCCGCCTTGCAGTGCTTCGCGCCCTTTGCCTGAACACTACAACAACACGAATAATCTTTATCAAACACTTGATAAACTACATAATATAGCAAAAGGGTTTAGCGACGGCAACGTTTGAGCACTGCGAGCATAATTTAGTTAATGTTATTTATTTGATATTATCTCTTTTTTTATGTGCTCATAACGATATTTTTGTGAATCATCTACATTGTCATTTTTATTTAGTTTTATTTTTGTTGTTATTTTGTTTTAATTTAATTTCAATTAATATTATTTTATTACAATTGACGGTCCTTTTGCGAATTAGGTACTTATATTTGACATTTTAATTTATTGTATTTAAAAGAAAGAAAGAGCGAAAGAGGTATGTCAGGATAGTAGCAAGTTCCTGACCTACCTTAGAACGCAGTAAAAAAAATCCGAAGCGGGCAATGCGATATCACATTGGAAAATCAATGTTATGCTTTTCAGTATTTGTTGAATTTCATGAGAACTTTTTAAAATTGCACATGTGGATTGTACTTATCTCTTTCTGAATTCAATAACAAACATATTTGTTTGTACGAATAGTGTTGTTTAGATGATAGTTGAAAAAACTATGACAAGTATTCGTAGAATGAAATTAAGTGATAAATACTCGTACACGCTCTATTTATACTTAAATCAGTTAATGCGTTAATAATCGTGTTATATCTTCTCAAAATTAAACCATGTTTCAATGTAGGTGTAACGGTTTGAGAAAGTTAAATCCGCCTTCTGAAATTTCCCATACTTTGGCGAGTTTGGTGAATCAGCCTGCGTCACAATCTCCTATCCTCCTTCCTCTTTCTGGTTACTATATTTCTATCCCTTTCCTATTTCGTACCGATTACCAGTAATAATATAAGTAGCTTACGCGAATTCTAATTAGTTGCTTTTCAACAGAAATTCACGTTTTTCTTTAGAAAATGTAAGGATATTTTGATTGATAGATACCGTCTGAAATTTGTCTTCGTAAATTTAATATTGGATTTATATTTTATCTTGAGAATAATTTCAGTGACAGTCATGATTATTTTCGGTTAATTGGAGTAAAGTTTGACATTCTGTCTTCAGTCTGAGCCGTCGCACTTGATATACAGCTAATTGTTTCCAACTTGTCTTGATTGGAATCTATTGATCTTATTTCGAATTCTTAAATAAAAAGTTTGGTATTGAATTATTAAACTCGGCCATCACTTTTAAACTGAAATGGAAAACTGATTAGCTAATTGCAAATATTAAGACATACTCGTAATATGCCAATATCACCATCCCCTCCCAATTCCCACTTTCCCCCATGAATTTTAAAAACTGAATTTTGTGAAGAGCGAAGTGAGACCGATTTAAACTACGCCTCGCTGTGTGAATAGGTACTATTGTGCGTACAAGCACAACAAGCTTTGCAAGCAAACTGGTTGAGATACGCACTTTGCCGTCGCAGAACTTAGTCTTTACAGGTATCCGTTTTACGCTAAAAATCTATGAATGATGTGTACCTATGAATTCTACAATTATCGTTAATCCAAATATAATTTTGTGTAAACATTTTAACTGCAATGCTTAGCAAGAATTTTGAAATAAACATAGCGTATCTCAAATATGTTATCCTTTGAATTATTATTTATTTACGTTTAAATTCTAGCAACA
Organism: Pandemis heparana; assembly: GCA_963854515.1. Lineage (NCBI taxonomy): Eukaryota > Metazoa > Arthropoda > Insecta > Lepidoptera > Tortricidae > Pandemis > Pandemis heparana. Next base: position 5,050,934 of record OY978010.1, read on the forward strand.
ATGACGCTCATTGCGTTCCAGAAACGTCATGCTGGTGAATGCCTTGTCTTTGTGATTTTCTCGCCGTTCTTAGAACAGCTTCTGTGACTAGGTAAAATGAGTTTTATAAATACTTATGTAGTATTGTGTTTACAAAACCAGGAATTCTTTGTGGAATGTCAAAAACACGCTTCAACGTACCGAAATACTGATTGGTTCATAAATAACTATAAACATTTTTTGCAAGAGCTGGCAGACATTTTTAAAGCAGGTATTTGAGGCATCATTAAAACCTGTACAATGCTTTCTTTATGATTACATACCTATATCTAAATATATTTTTTTTTTGTATTTTTTTAGATTATGACTATGATCAGTATGTCAACAATAAAAAATTGAATTTAATAAAAACATAACCGAGCTGGCCGAGAGACTGTGGAGCTTGACTGGCCTCTGAATTTTGACATGTTTTTTTCGTCAAAATATCCTAGATGCAATTTGAAATTGTATAGATATAAATTCTTAAATAAATTAAATAAATTTTTAAATCTTTGAAGTGAAAAATTAAACTGGCCGTATATTAATTAAGTCTGATATTTAGTCTAAAGTATTTAATACTCTCTTTACTGGCTCTGGAAAACAGCCGTGGTAGCCTAGTGGTTTGACCTGTGGCCTCTCAAGCAGAGTGTCGTGGGTTCGAATACCGTGCTTCGCACCTCTGAGTTTTTCGGAATTTATGTGCGAATATTACATTTGAAATTTGCCATGAGCTTTTCGGTGAAGGAAAACATCGTGAGGAAACCTGCACACATCTGCGAAGAAATTCAATGGTGTGTGTTAAGTTCCCAATTCGCACTGGGCGCGTGTGGGAACTATAGCCCAAACCCTCCAATACACGGAGGAGGCCTATGCCATGAGGCACGCCGAATTACGCGACAATTAACAACAACAACAACAATGTACTTAGGTACTGAAATTGTAGCGAATTCGGAATAAAAAGGCTATATTATTATTATTATTACTGGCTCTACATAGCCAGTTCATTTCGGTGCCATGTGATCCTGATCAAGAATGTTAAATACATGTATATAACTAAAGGATTGGTGAAGCACTACTATCCTCCACCCAAGTCAGTGTTTTATCACTTTTTTTATAATAGTATTGCACTGCTTGTTACCATAGGCTAATCGCAATAAAATACGTCAGGGGTTTTTGGTAGATAGAGCAAAGTAAATTTGTCAACATGAATCACTTACTCGGACGCCTAATCGTAATGATTGACTGAGTGACGTCGGTCACGACACCCTAAAATCTCATGATACTCGTTATAAGTACAGATGTAGTACAAAATGATTTTCCATGTCATTTCGTTGAATCCCATGCGGTTTTCAACTTTAACGACATTTGAATAAGGTTCTTATTTATAAAACAATTGAACCTGACAGCTGCATTGTATACACGACTTTAATAAAATGTCACTAAAGTTGAAAACCGGATAAAATTCAATGAAATGTCATGGAAAAACTTTATGCACTTACACCTGTACATAAGTTTGTTTTTAACACGCCGCGCGATTCATAATATTGACACGGGGCAACATGACTAAATATTTTTATTTCGTACTTATTTCATAAAGCTTATTTCTATTTGATGATAAAATAAAAAAATAAATAAATAAATATCTTGGGACAAATTACACCAATTGACCCAGTCCCAAACTAAGCAGAGCTTGTGCTATGGGTACCAGGCAACGGATAAACATACTTATATAATGTACGTAAATACATACTTAAATACATACAACATCCATGACTCGGAGCACAAACATTCGTATTCATCATACAAATGTCTGCCTCTACCAGGATTCGAACCCGAGACCTCTAGCTTCATAGTCAGGGGCACTAACCACTGGGCTATCCGGTCGTCAAAAAACAGGACATAATAAATAAAGGACAGGATAAAAATACAGGACAGTTTCTCTTAAAATATTATTTGGTCTTTCTTAATATAAATATCAGTGGCAGACTTTTCGAGGTACCTATAATCCTTTTGTTCAAAATATGTATAATGTCGGCAAAGCTTTTAATGAAAACGTTTGAAACCTTTATTAGTGCGTCAAAAGTAATCCTGAGTGCTCAATAAGTAGTTTTAGTGTGTTAGTAACTTCCAATTCCTGTAGGCCCGATGGAAAGTTAGCTTAGCCGAGTGACTTGTTCAGTTTGTTTTTGTAGCTTAGTGATTGAAAGCTGGTGGACCCGACATAATTCCACTTAAATGGACTACTTTGACTTGTATTTCATTCACACCTATGCGTTACGGGTTTCATACAAGTTTTGTAAGTATATTCTGTGATAAAGGTTTGTACCTGTTTACAAAAATGTAGTTCGAAAGTACCAATCTACTTTTATCACAGTAACTAAACCTGATGTAGGTAGTTTTATTACCAACTAGCTTTTGCCCGCGACTTCGTCCGCGTAGACTCATTTATTGACAAATGGCTTTTGCCCGTGGCTTTGCTCGCGTGTACCAGGAGTATTTCAATCCCGTTTTTCCCCGTTAACGTAAGAATTTCGGGAAATGCTCTCTTAATGTTCCTCTACACTCTTCAAGCAACCTACATACCAAACTTCAGCTTTCTACAATCAGTAAAACGAAAAGCCCCTTTTTCCCGTTCCCGTGGGAATTTTGGGAAATTATCTCTTATAGCTTCTCTATACTCCCCAAGGAACCAACTTGCCAAATTTCAGCTTTCTACGACCAGTAAAACGAAAAATCCCGTTTTTTCCCGTTCCCGTGGGATTTTTTTATTAATATTCGAATTTTTCTCGCCGTAAAAACCATCTTTGAACTTCAACGAACATTTAAAAAAAAGAATTGGGCAAATTGGTCTAGGCGTTGTTGATTTGAGCAGTGCACTGCTGTGTTCCGGTGTGGAGAGTAAGACAGCCGGGGAAATTACGGGCACAAGAGGCATTTCATCTAAGTCCTCTAGGTTGGCAACGCATTTGCAATCCCTCCGGGGTTGCGGGTGTCTATGGGCAGTGGTGGTCGCTTACCATCAGGTGACCCACTTGCTCGTTTGCCTTCCTATTCATATAAAAAAAAAAAAAAAAAAAAGTTATGCGCTTACCAACACATTTAGCGATTCATTTTTATATTATAGATGTAGGTATATGAAGTAATGTAATTACAATTTTAAATAGGCTAAGTGTTTGTAGATTTGTTGCTTTATTGTAGCTAGTAAAAGTAAGTAAGTTTCTGCCCTAAAAGTCTTTTAAGCCACAAATGTACAAAAATATTGCACACCTTGCCGTTGAAGGTAAAAAAAATATTCTTAACTAATTTTGTGCTGTTATCGTTATCTGATTTTTAACGAGAGCAAATTGTCAAAAACAATGTAATAAACGACTGCGTAGTTGCACCAACAAAATGCTTATAAATTATTGTAAAAAAAAATAGTAACCATTGTCACTAAGAGTGTTATTTATAGCACTCCTACCGCCTACATAGGAACATGCCTATAAGCTCTCAATACAGCAGCATAAAAATACATCTAATTGAACCCCGAATCAAGGGTAATACGATTGGATTTTTATGTTGCTATAGCAAAAGGGTATTGAACAAATGGCCCGGTTCGAGTATGACGTCTGCGGCGACCTCAGAGCGCGGCCGCCCGCCCGAGCGCCGAAGGTTGACATGAGTTTCCTGAACACAATGGGATATCCAAACACACATGCCTATGTTTATCATGTGTTGACGTGTATGTATATTGGTTTATTAATTTTAATCTTGTTTGATGCCAGCTGGCCAGTGTGATGATGACATGTTATTGGGGATATTAAATAAATTAGTTTAGGAATCTATGGTACCTATGTATGTATGTTGTCGTTGAATTTCCCGTCTTTTAATTTTCTATCCGGAGAGAAGATAAATTCGGTGCGTACTCGACACTGATAGTTTTGTGTTTCAAAATTAAATTATGAAGAAAACTATCGAATATCAAACTGGTAATATGCTTCGGCAATCCAAGTAGGTATATAATTATTATTTAAACGTCTATTTCAATTACATTGCACTCGTCAGTCATCTCAATTGAGTGTGAATCCTTTCAACTGACACTTCATTGTTTCCTTTCTCCACCTGCCAATATCATCTGAACAGCCAATTTCAAATATACTTTATGTATGTATTGAGAGAATTTTGAAAACTTTGTGTTCAGCGTAGCAGCATGTAGTACTATCGATTTCGTAGTGTGTTATTTTAATTTTAAGATTAATTCAATCTGTAATTTTCTTCTACAATAGTTAAATTTAAAATTAAACGTTATGTTTTTTACACTACTTACACAATGATATTAGGCCTTAAAAATCTCTCACCCTGTACTCTATAGGTACTTGATGACTCCGTAACTTGACTATGTTTCTTAAAGTGAAATGAAAAAAATGAAAATGAAAATGAAAAAGTTTATTATATAAAAATATAACAATCAGTGTATCTTTGACTCTGGATCCTGAGCTAGGAGTCCCTGTGTGACAGGATCCAGTTGAGAAACTAGACTGAGCAATATTACTAACTAAACTACACAGAGTTAATCAAAACAATATAATATACAGCTTATCCTAACTTATATTCTAGCATTCTCCTACTATTCCAATGCAACGTGCTTACGTGCACCTACTCTAGTACACCTAGGTGTTCTTGAATGTGTATGTGTGTGTATTTGAGTGGGTGTGTGTATGGGTTTGAGTGGGTGTAAATTGTCAAACACTTTGTCTTTATTTTCTCCTATGGCATTACATCACGTCAAACCATCGAAGGATTGAAACGTAGGTACCTATTTCATATCCTGTTTAAAATTGTACTCGGAAGCTTAAAACAGTAGTATGTTTTAAATTTAATGTCTTTCCGCCTCCCACAAAATGAGCCCAAACAAATAAAATGAACCCATCTCACATTAAGGGCCTATCTATAAGTTACTCGCGACTTTTTACGACTTGAAATAAAGGGAGGTTTTATCTAACGATATGACGGTCATTCCGAGATTAATCCGGAAATCCGAAGGTAAACTTTGCCTTTTACTGTTAGTACTTATGGATTTGGTTATAGTGATTTGACCTCGTTTTAAACATGATTTATAAATATAGACATAGTATATGATGCGAGTTGCCGTCATAGCAGCGTCCAACAGCCATCAAAAGCATAATAAATTAAATAATACTAGGTATATTTACTCACTAGACAACATGATAGTTTGTGAACAACCAATGGCCGCTCATTTCCATGGACTGACTGAAAATCACGCTGCAGCGTCATGCTAAATGGAACTCTTATTTATTATCGTCATTCGACACCTATTTGCTAATCGTCAGATAATCCTTTAGTCATACAAAACGGTCCAGGATAATTGCGTGTCACACATGTTGTGTGATGTAGAAGTTCTCGAAAGGTACAATATTTACGTCCCTTTGTTGAGCACAGGCTTAATCCCAAAATGAGGGGCTTGGGCTGCGCTTTCGCGTGTGCGAGTACTTTAGGTAGATACTGCAGCTTTGCAGGTGTGTGCAAGCTTCGCCAAGATGTTGATCACAAACTTGTAGCTCAACAGTAACCGAAATATAAATCATATTAGGTACAAAACTCTTTAAAGTTTCTTGTTACGCTAAATAAAAATAATAAATAATGAGGTAGGTAACTAAAGGATACTTGATTTACCTACATCACTTGACGTAGCTCCAAACTAATCAAAGCTTGTACTATAGATAGGTACTACACAACGGATAATCATATATCATCTATGACGCGAGTTCGATTTATATCCATCATAATAAATTTCTACCCCAGCCGGGATTCGAAACCGAGACCTCTCTTGCTTCATAATCAGGGTCGTAGTAGGCTATCCGGTCGTCGTAATTCAAACTCACCTCACAAGACAGTTTTGAATTGTGTAACTGTTTCCTTGGTACATTTCCGATAATACCTACTACTCATCAGAAAAAACGTGATTCAAACTTACCACCTGATTTTATATTGAAGCTTGTGCTCTAAATTCGAGTTCCGTTATCTATTTCCGAGTATTCATTCTCGAATTCGCATCAGAACACTACACAATTTCACTTTTCCTTTACCACGAAAAATCCGTGTTCCGGTAGGTGTGTCAAATGAAGACCTTTAGTGTTGAAAATGACTCAATCTAGTGTAATTAGTAAATCTGGATAAAATTATGATTCAGATTTACACGTAAACATAATTAGCCTTTATTATATAGATAAAGATATCATTTTTAATCCCTAACGGATATGTACACTATGATTAAGATATGGAAATTAAAAAGCCAAAAAATGTACAGAACAAATATATATTTGAATGTACAGAACTTTATTCGCGTGCGATAGAAAAAAATCGTCAAAACCGCGTCAAAAAACCAATATCTACTACACGTGCGTGAAATTCGTCACAAAAATGTTGCAATGCTTTGAAACAAACGTACGTTCCGCATGAAACTCTGTACTTATTGCGTCACTGACAGGCTTATTTCGTGTCTTTGATAAAATATAAGATCCTTTGGCTTCTGTTTGCACGCGCGGGAATGGTAAACGATAGGTAGTTAATTACTTGTCAATAGATGAAAGCCTTTCGTCTGCGGATATTGTGCTACGTTTACGTATACATATATGAGATTTCCGATTTACCCCGGGCAACTATTGATACCGAGCAGAGCGCCCGACTTTCACTCTGAACGTACTTAATTATAACTTCTCTAGGTTAGAATTAATGTCTCGCTTTATTCCAGTGGTTTTGTATTGCGCTATCGTTATTACAACATGAAAGTCTCGTGACAGTCACTAACCAAGCAATTACTCATTGAAAGTTACATCAGAAAGCAATGTGTCTCGATGATTAAGTACCTACTGATTAATAATTTGCTGCCGTCTTACAATTTGTTTCCGGTATCCAGAAATGCTTGAAATACCTTTTACAGAATCCGTCTCATAATATTGATTTTAATCGAGCAAAGGCTGCTCGCGAAAACCAATTTGATCCGGTAATTGTTATTATCGTAAAAAAGGCCAATGTTCGGGTTTTCAGAACAATGGAAAAATGCTTTTTTAAGCGTCATCTGGTCCTCGTTTATAATAATAAAGATCCAGCCTTATGACATACTATACTGTACTAGTCTGTACCCATACTAGAGATTAACTCCGGTTCCGATACGGATTGGGAACTTATATTCAGGCCCCCGCTCGTGTACCACCGGGAATTTATAGTGTGACGCCCTGACAGAATTTTAACCTGCTATCATAAAATTGATTTTTATAACGCTACAGGAGCCAATAATTGGCGGCGTCACGCATGAATCGTTCCAGATTCATAGCCGCGGGCTTACCCGGTAGCGGGCCCGTATTTGATACCTACTCGTTTATCGACGACACTCTCCGTATCGTAAACATTATTACACAACGCAAACATATTATGCGTCCTGTGAATAGGTATTTTGTGCCGGATTTATATCGGACGGAGATAGGCTCCGCGAGGGCTCGTGGCGACGGTCACGTCTGCCCAGACCGCAGCTAACTCGCATACGCACAGGCATATGCGTTGGTTCAATGCGTGTTCACATTGTTATGTGGAAAAACACGGCATGCTATCACCCAGTGTGAAAGACAACTGTCAAAACAGAACACCCTACTAAAGATTGGTTCGGGAAATAGGTAAGTATAGGATACAGAAAGGTTTGTATCTTTTCTTGCCGAATATATCTGGAATAATTACAACACAAAATTGACTTCAGTTCTACGTTCATTCGTTCAATACGAATTATGATAATTGAGATGGAAAGAGTTATTGCTTCCTGTGACGGACTAATAAAAATGTAATAATCGTTCTTGTATCTCGTTATACCTTGTAGTTCGTATCGATAAACAAACCTAAGCGTAATAAAGTTTGAGTAAACACAACGTATTATATAAACGAATGGATGCCGCAAAAAAAAATGTAGGTCATGGTTAACAGTATGTGGAGTCTGTTCGGTTATATGTAACAAACAACTGAACACACAGTCATACACCCGATAAGCAATTGATATACTTAATGAAAATATACCTACAGCCTACTAATGACTATATTTTATTGTTATTTTATTTTTACACTGAAGTAGAGTACCTACGTACCTACAAAAAGTATTATTCTGTATTGAAATTTTTCCTACCGTGTACAAAACTCCTTTTGATATTTTATTGATGGATATAATTCTATATGATGAACACAATGATGACATGTAATATGAATTATTATGAATAAATAACTATGAACTATAAACAACTGTCCAATCAATCCATTTATATGTTCTTCAGCAAAATGCTTACTTTTTGGACTAGACGTGAATATTAATTGGTACACAGAAACAAGTAAAATCTGGAATGTAGTTAACAGCGAAACTCAGCCAATTTGGCTTGGTTGGATAAAACGTGTCATTTCCACATATAACTAAGTGATTCTGGGTGTATTAGCGCCACTAGACATTACCGTTTTATTGTCTAGAGCAGTGTTTCTGAACATGTGGTCCACGTACAGGGGGTCTGCAAGTACAAGTTGGCGGACTTATATCGAGATTATTTAACAATAATAATTAAATACACGCGAATCACTTTCATTAGGACGTCCTTGAAAATTGAGCTTAATTTCCTAGGGGTACGTGACTAAAAATGATAAGGAATGCTGGTCTAGAGGGATCGTAAGTTGCGTTAAAATTTATAAATGGTTACTATGGTTAGGCCGGCCCCTGCATAGCTTCTATATCTGCCTTATGTCGTCCTATTGACGTGTCTCGGTAGCACACTTGTCAGTTTTACTGAGATGGTAAAGTTCTTTGTTGTCTCACGGTTTCACTCCAAATATGTGCATCAGTTCTTTATGTCTACATCATAAGACAAAAAGGTTTTAAAGTAAATAATCTATTGCATCCATAATTACATTAAACGTATTACAAAATGTACATACATTCAAATATATATTATTATACATATATTTCCCAGGATCTGTTATCATAAGTACTCATCCTTACAAGCTTTGACACTCATAATAATAATCATACATAAGTATGAATTGGATGTACGTTACTTATGTTGTCAAAAACTAACAGAACATAAATTTGACTCATTGTAACCTAGACTAGACTGTCACGAGTTTGTCACCAATAAACTGAACATCGAATTGTATAAAATACTGTTTCGTGTAGGTGCAAAGTTTAATAAATACGAACCTTGTCAGGGACAATGCAAAATTTGGTCCAATTCTGAAAAACACGTCGAATTCGCAGTATCCGTTTTTCCTCATCCAAATGTAAACGTGATATTTAACATGTACATCGCATGTTTTATTAAATTTTGTGACGCAGAAATGAAAATAAGGGGTTGAGGTCAAAATCACGTTAGCATAAAAAAAACAGAACACTAAATAGAACAAACTGAAAGTGACAAAGCGAGTGTTTCACCGAGGGGGCTCGTTTGAAAGTCTGTCGGTCGTATTTGTAAGCATTGTTCCGACTTTCGTATGTGTGCTGAATATAGCTGCACCGTCATTTTAAACAAAACTACCTACACATAATAGAGCGTCTGGGATCAAAATATAATCTTTCAGATTTAAAACCAAGCAAATAATACTAGTGTTTTTCTATACTTACTTACAAAATCTCTAATAGTCTTTGCTTGTATGTACTCTGTTAAATACGCAACAAAGAAATACAAAGATAATATTTCGATCCAGTAGAATATTAAATTTACGAACTAAATTATAAGCATCAGTTGGTTGAATAAGACCTACAAACTTGAAAATGTTTGATGATCGTGAATAATTATACAGGAGGAATGTAATTTTTATTAAATGTAAAAATGGTTCCATGGTTCCTAAGAACGGATTCCCCTATCTCTTATAGTTTTTGACTTCTCCATTCTGACCCATTTGTATTGATCACCCTGTATAGAAGTGAAACCTTTTAATTATAGCGGTTAGCTTACATGTCTCCATGAATTACCGCACTAACTCTTCAACTTCATTTAGCAAATACATTATTTTTATTGATTTATTATCCTAAAAGCGCAATTCGACGAAATCAATAACTAAACTCTGGTTATTTTTGCAAAACTTTCGTAGTTCACACTTTTTGTCATTTGTGATGTGACTATTATATTTTTTAAAGTAATTCTAAGCTTAAGTTGAGTAGGTAGGTAACTGACCGTTGACTGTAAATTAACTATGGCGCCATTACTTTATCCTAAGCCCTGCTATCTTAGATAATTCTCGTTTGACGTGAATCAGCAAACAGTATAAAACTGTTTTATCTGATTCTATTCGTGGATGTTTGGGTTTATTCCTACAATTTGTACAATTAAGATGCTATTTTTACATACTTCGCTGATAATCGCTAATCTTAATTAGACATGTGTTTGTGTTGTGTCTTGGTTACCAATCGGATAGGTAAATATTTGTTTCACTGAGTGAGATATGACGTATTAAATACATATTTGGGTATCGGGAATGTCCTACTAGTTATTTTTGCAAAAAAGTTAAATAATTACTACTTTACAACTATTAAATTTGTTTCTTCCCTTTTGACATTTTCGAGTGAAATCTATGATTTGCCTGGTTTCTATGGTACAAATTTAGAGGAAACTTTTCTGCAGATACTCGTAGTTTTTACTACACATGACATGACATGGTTTTGACATGTAATAACAATAATTATTACGAATAAATGAGTATGAGTATGAGTATGAGTATGAGTACATAAATTTAGCTACCATTCAGTAAATTTAGGCAATCAAATTGAATGCTGAGCCGCCACAGCACCTTATCTTGGTAAATAATTTTATTTTTCTATAATAATACTTATCAAATGACGTAAACGTCACTAAGACAAGGTTTTATGGTGACCTAGGAAACAAATTGGTTTAATTTACGTAACTAATAGTTTAAGCTGCGTCGTCCCGATGCTAATTATAATATTTATGAAGGAAATCCCAGCCGCTTGTAGATTTTTTAACTTTCATACGTGCTTTCCGACCTAACTTCAATAAAAATGCTTTAGGAAGAAGAAGAAGAAAAATATAGAACTAGATTTGACTTATGCATATATCTATCCTTCTTAAGCATTTTGTGTATCCTACTTAACTCTTTACATAGAAAAAGCGCCTATTAAATTAAGTACTAGGACTACGCGGTCTTTTAAATTACCTTCAAATAGATTAAGCTGAAGATTATTTTATCTATAAATAATAACACAAAATAATGTTAATACCTACGTAGGTACCTATATATTTTATTAATTTGCTAAATAAAATAATCAACACAATATTACTGTGACGTATTTCACATAATAAAATCCCCTTTCCTGTTTATTTTGTTGTCATTGTAGCATAATTGATACACGAGTTTTAAAACCCAATACTACGATGAACTACAATCACAGGAAAATTCTGTGTATCTCGTAATTCTCGTATGAGTGGTTTCACAAAAGATGGTCGCGAATGGAATTGAAACAGTGAATGAAAGTATCTATGTGTGTGTGTGTATCTCAAAATGGGTATATTTTTGTCTGATTTAGATACTCGGTTTGCAACATCTCATTCAAGAACGTATAATGGTCAGAAAAGTATTTGTTATGTACTTAATTGTAAATATTGCAATGTAATAATGATTGGGAATAACACTGGCAGTTGTTCCATACTAAATTTTATCCGTGAATTCGCTCGCTTAAGCCATCAGCGTTTTAATTAAAAAGGCTGGGCCTTACCATGATGTCTTATTTATTTATTTATTTATTTATAAGCCTTTTTTATTCCGAATTCGCTACAATTTCAGTAAGTACATGTTGTTGTTGTTGTTGTTATTGTTGTTTATTTATTTTTTATTTATTAAATTGTCGCGTAATTCGGCGTGCCTCGTGGCATAGGCCTCCTCCGTGTATTGGAGGGTTTGGGCTATAGTTCCCACGCGCGCCCAGTGCGGATTGGGAACTTAACACACACCGTTGAATTTCTTTGCAGATGTGTGCAGGTTTCCTCACGATGTTTTCCTTCACCGAAAAGCTCATGGCAAATTACAAATGTAATTTTCGCACATAAATTCCGAAAAACTCAGAGGTGCGAGCCCGGGATTTGAACCCACGACGCTCTGCTTGAGAGGCCACAGGTCAAACCACTAGGCTACCACGGCTTTTAGCCACCATGATGTCTTAATGCTATTCAATTCCGACTCAGTTCAGGTTCTAGCTGTTATTTTTAGTATGGATCTGGCAGCGAGCGAATCTAAACTGAATTGGCATTCCGCATTAAGACGTCATGGCAACTCCCCTGCACAGTGAAATGAAGACTCCGTAATATAAACTTATCGCATTTACTTTTTGGTACTTATGGCGCTGTCAACAGCAAATGACCTTGAGCAGCGCCACTCTTCACACATACGGTTCGCGTGCCTGTTAGTGAAAGAGAAGAAACTATTCCGGCAGCTCGCCGCGCGTCTAAAATCTTGCAAATAAGTCACAAATAATAAGCAATAAAAAAAAGTATGGATTATTTGTGCAATATGACTTGTTAGCCGTTTAGGTATGAATATGTTGATTTCATATTTTTAAATGCAGACCCATACGTCGAAAAAATAAAGACATAGAACCGTTTAATGATGATTTTAAGACCAATCTTTGCAATAATTTTCTATCGAGCCGATTTTGTTCAATTATGTATCGAGTCCGTCCAGCGTGTTTGAAATATGATGAAAATGAACATATACCTATTTGTATTTTTTTTGTGTACTTTTTCTTAAAAAACTGCTTAAATAACATCAATTTCAACAAAATTTGGTGTTGTCAGCCTTTTAAGTCGTTAATCATCCTGTGTAAAGGCGGCAATCACACCATAACACGTGACATTGGTTTCGTTGATCGTATTCGCGCCGGCTCTTGTGAACCGACCTACACGTATAGTAGTGACGATTCAATTTCATGATTTCCTGTTTGAAACGTCGTAGCCGTTCTTAGATCGCCATTTTGTGACGTCGCGTGCGAAATCAACAAAGGGTTATCCCGTGATTCAAGGAATAGCATTATACTGAAACTCATATAATATATTACGTGGAGAATCGTGCGAGTTGCGTTACATTGCTGAATTTGATCGATCACTTATGACTCGTTAGCACACTAATTCGGCAATGCAATGCTGCCAGTAAGAACTTTTCTTGAACATGTTATCTGGGCTTTAGAGTTACATTCCCGCTCCTCTTTCCTTTTGCTTTGGGTAATTCCTTTGCCACGATTAAACAGCGATGAGCACTTTCGCTAACTTTCCCTTTTTGTAAAATCATTGGGTGAAAAGTACAATACCATTTCATGATTCTGCAGTGCAAGTAATTAATGCGTGGCCGATAATTCATATTTTTTGTAAAATTCATAATCTAGTTATCAGTGGCGTGGCGTCATGTATATCAGAAGGCAAGCCGAAGGGAACTTAACTAGCCTTTTCCTCTAATTCTGCACAATAAATTGCCCAACTGCCTTAAAATAGGCAAGCCGGTGGGAATCGAGTTCTATGGACGCCACGCCACTGCTAGTTATATTACTATTGTTTTCCTCTTGATGAAACTCACTAAAACGCATTGATTTATTGATTATAATCGAATCGCATTGTGTAAAAGGAAAGTAATTAATAGTACAGTGAAATATTTAAACGATGTACTGTTACTGTCTTGATACAGTGTCATTATTCTATTATTGGTAAATCTCTATGCTTTTGAACCATAATGAGCGGGCGGTAATATGATTTACTTTGAGGATTTCTGGATGATCAATAGAATCTAATCAACCTCAGACAGGGCGTGCAGAATTAGTAATTGGCCACAATCGATAAGAATTAGTACACGAGCGTAATTGCCGATTGCCTTACCAGCATGGATAAATACAAGTAAGCATAGAGTAACAAAACTAATTCTATCAAATTTACGTCATGAACACACTCTACTTTTTAAAGAAATGAATCATTTCTTGGAAACCTGACTCGTGAGTGGGGTATATATTTTTTTACATTTTCACGCGACATCCTCACCGCTGACCGAGTGACCGTCATTCCACTTAACTCTACTTTTAAATCTTTGGACACTTTCCAGGATTCCCAATAGAATAATTTATCTACAAACTTTCATTAACTGAAATGATTATGCAAATGTATGTTCCAGTGAAGTGGCTTTGTTCTCTACAAAATTCAGAGAATCTTATATAAGTTATCCGCCGCTGTGACCCACTTCGCAAATGTGTTGTTATTTGGTTTGTTTTAATGTACCTAAATGCGAGCACAAAACTACTCTCGCTGGTCGAACAAAGCCAAAGCATGTCGTCAGACAGAGAGCTCCGAAATCACTGTCCCGTGAAGTGACACTAAGAATAATTCACGTTTTTATGCAACTAATTGAGTTTATTATAAAACCAGCTCTGTTCCTTTTGGTTAAATTTAACTTTTCATTTCCTGCCATAGGCGGAGGTGATTGTTCTAGCAAAAAACGTGTATGACCAGCGATTATTTTCCGTCAATAGGTCTAAAAATACTCTTGGCTGTATACACTTAAGTAAGTAGATGCATGCAATTAAAGACGTCGCTTTATCTCATCTACTTTGGTGCTAGCAACAGATATGGTTATAATTATAATGGGACTTAAGCTTTTACGGTCGTAATAGACTCTATCATCACGCAAAGTTTGCCTTAATGATTTAGGCAAAGTGAATCGGTTTTCAGTCCCAGTAGAGATGTCCAGGTAGATTTTACGGCACAATTAAGTAGATTAGTCTCATGGGATCTAATTAGACCTCGAAGTAGTTGACTACCCATCCTAAGCCAACCGGGGATAACGTCACAAGGTGATAGAAAACTATGTCAAGTACGCGTTTAGAATTTTTCACGAGATACAAAATGTAGGTACGTTCACTCAACGTTAGTGATGGATGGAGCAGCCACTCGGCAACCAAATCCGATGAGACCACAATTTATCAGTTATACGCTAAGCTTTTATCACGTTACTAGGCCGGATGGGTGAGCTGTTGGGGTGATTTGATCCGATATCCACCTTTATCGTATTTACGTCCGTACAATAAAGCACTAATTATTCTCATTACGATCCCTAGATAAAAAATGTTATTTGATTCTAATTGACGGACAACAAAAGCAAACGTGAAGACTCGTTAGAATTACAATCGTATTTTAAACAAAGCTGTCTCATCTGGTTATGCTACTTTAAACTGAAGCCATGTCGGTAGGAACTTGGCAAATCCAATCAGAAAAGACTCTGCGTCGTGACACTTACGGCGTCAGTAATTGTTTTACCGAGGCAAAGCGAACGACTCACGGTAGAAGGAAATTCGATTCATGAGATTTCGGGATATGGTAGAGTGACACGAATTCTGCGAAGGTGGTATTCCAGCGTGTAGCGTGAGCTATGACGACATCAGGCTAGACGGTTAGCGCGAGGCCGTATCGGCGGTGCGGCGCGTAGCTTCAGTTCAGTATTGCCTTAGCGCTCCTCACTGGTACACGTGTTGGCCGACTAACACTAGCGATAAACATTGCGCGTGGTGTACATTGAACACAAGTGAATCAATTGAGATTTGACTTTCTTTTCAACTTTTTAATTTTTTTTGTGAAATGCGCGTGTGCGCCGAGAGACAATCCATCCGTTGTGGACCAACCCGTTGGTTGCGACGCCGTGCCGCAAGGATGGCTCACTCAGTGGAAATGTTGCATTTTCAGTTCAAACGGATGCTGAACAAGGAACTGAGCCACTTTTCGGAGTCCAGCAAATCCGGCAACCAAATCTCCGAGTACATCTGCTCCACTTTCTTGGGTGAGTGTCTAATTTTTCATCTTTCATTTAAGTAAGTAACAAGGATAGATTTCTCAGAGGAAAACAGAAGTCCCGTCGAGTAACTTGGTGCACGTTTGTTTGGCTTCGGTTATGAAAACTCTGTTTAATTACCATGCCGATGTAAAATGAGGAATGCGAACTTTTATAAAAACTGATTTAGGAGCGCAATAAAGTTTTTACGTCTCATTGTAAGAGTGAAATGAAAGATTTCATGTTATTGTGTTCTAGAGAAAAAGCACAGGCTTCGTTATACTATTATTGCTTTGGATATTGCCTTTCCATTGTTACTCTGTACAATAGATACAAAAGAATGTCGTCACAGCAATTACAGATAGCTTTGCAATATTCAATATAGGAGCTTCGAGCTTCGAGAGGATCTATGGAAGATTAAGCGAAGTGAACTAAATAGCTTTACGCATAACTTTGTACGTTTAAGATTATAACTATGTAGCTTTGTATGACCGTGTTTGTCTTTTGAGTCACTCAAGTAGGTATATAGGGCGCGTGACGTCTGAGTAAAAGCCCCGCCCGCCCAAACAATAATCCCGCCCTCACCGCTTCATTAGAGTGCTCTGTATCAAAGGGAAACTGAAGATTATTAAGTACT
The DNA here is from genome assembly GCA_963854515.1 of Pandemis heparana. Classification (NCBI taxonomy): domain Eukaryota; kingdom Metazoa; phylum Arthropoda; class Insecta; order Lepidoptera; family Tortricidae; genus Pandemis; species Pandemis heparana. Next base: position 5,067,417 of record OY978010.1, read on the forward strand.
AGCTGTCGCCAGCGACTTCGTCTGCAAAGAATTCGTTTATCGCTATCCCGCGGGAACTACGCAATTTTCCGGGATAAAAAGTAGCCTATGTGCTATTCCAGACTTTTCTCTATCTATGTGCCTAATTTCATCCAGATCCGTTGGGCCGTTCTGGCGTGATTCAGTAACAAACAAACATCCATCCATCCATACTTCCGCATTTATAATATTAGTTAGATTACTTACGTAATTCATATAATTACTAAAGTGAAATCTTCCATAAAAAAATTGGTTGCCTGTAAAGTCGGTATACGGGCGAAAGTTTTACGTGACAACGACTTTGAGTGGTAAAATAATTTTAATGTGAATATTCATTCGTATAGTAGGAAGAAAGATGAAATAATAGTAACAATTTAAAACATTTATTTATACAAAGAATTATATTTAAAACATTAATTTATACAAAGAATCTAAATCGAAATAGAAGCGCAAGACATGAACCGGTGTGTATGCCTATCTCTCTCACTCTCTCTCTCTCGCTCTGTCTCTCTCGCTCTTAGGCGGGCTAACTGTGCTCGAGTGGAAGGGACGCGTGCCTTTCACTTTTTATGTCTGTCTCTCTCGCTCTTAGGCGGGCTAACCATGCCCGCGTGCCTCTCACTCGCTCTCATTGTGAGCGCATAACGTGAGCGGAGCGTAACGCAGTTTCTTGAAGTGTCACCCGGCAAACCAATTTATAAGACGTTGTCACGTCAAAAGCGTTTCTAAGCGTATTCCTTCTTTTAACTGAATCTTAAAGTTCTTTCCTCATCGTCGCGTGTTTTGTAACACGTTAGAAGATACTGTATCTAATCGCGAAAAAAAGATTTACCCTATCTTATTATAACTAACGGATGAGCTCTTAGGCAATAAAATATTACACGTTGCGCGTTTCTTATCTGTTATTCAGTCTAGGGTTACGTACTGTGAGCTTATGTTTGACGTGTGCTATCCTTGGTTCTCACAGTAATAGTCTAAACGTAATTCTAACTGATAATCACACTTCACTGTGTGGCCCACCGTAGTAAGTAAAATAAATAAACATAATTACTTATCTGTAGATAAGAAAGTTTTGATGGCCTCTTGCTCGGGCGGCGTGCTGGCTGATACCGCTGATAGTGATAAGGCTTGTACACCAAAGGGGTTAAGCTTACAGTTACGGATGGAGATTGTAAAGTATTCTGATAGTAACGCTAAAAAAATAATGCTGGTTCATTAAGATAAGAAAAAAAGCGTAAAGTCAATCAAGTGCTAAGTTAAGATAACTTTGAAAACACGTACGTGCTAGCAGTTAAAAAAATTGGACTTAAGATATGATAGATAGACTTGCAATATACCAATGACATTAATTATTGAATTTCACGTGCGCTCTCCTTGATTAGTAGCGTGACGCTTATTTGATAAGACTCGAATAATTTAAATAGCATTGTCACTCTTTTATTCAATAGTATTTGTTTCAGTACCAGGCCCCTATTTCATCAACGCGACAATTGTCGTTGACATATGACAGTTCTGCTTACATTACGAACTCGACAAGAATCTACGCCAGTTGGTGGCGAAATAGGGGCCAATAGAGTAACAGTAGAAAGTGTCACTCTTATAAAATCTAAAGACACATTAGATTGAAATGTCTCCCTTCGCAGTCATTTAGTTGTTAACGAAGCATAAAGATGCGCCCTGCTATTAGCGTTAGTCTGCCAGGCCTTCGTCGTCATGAATATTCAAGGGGAGTTTATTGGGAACATAAAATATGCAGGACATGGTTATTTGAGTAGCTCAACGAGTCATTGAGGCAATTGCCCGGCGCCGAGCGTTTCTTTAATTTGTTTGTGAGCGCCTGCCGTCGATGGCGAAGTTTTCCCTCGACGATGGCATAAATTACTTAGTGAGCAATTGATATTGTTTTGTTTCCTTCGTCATAAATTAGGTGCGGATAGCTCGCACATCGGAACGCAGCGTCGTAGTTTATGCTCGTACGAAAATAAAATTAACTACTTTACTACAGAACACCCAGCGTGTTTTTCAGAACTCCGCGTCGGTTAAGAGTTTGCGATAGAACGCGTTAGAAATGTTTTTCAACAAGCTTTATTTATAACAAAAATAAATTAGGCCAAAGTAACATACACTGAGAGTCGTAAATAAAAATATGTAGGCTGTGGCGCTTGTAATCTAGATCTTGTTTCTTTGATTGCGTTGAGTTTTTATTTTGTAAGCGTTATGAGCTTTAACTGAATTTGAGACGTTGGCCTATAAATGAAATAACGCATTTAAACATTGCTGCTGTAATTTATTTGCATATAGTGACTGACATTCATGCCAGTTTTATAAATTGAGTTTATTTATGTTGTCAAAACAAATCAAACGACCTCGGTACTCAATATGAGACCGTGATAAAAGAATGAGACCAATCAATTCATATTGATCGTTTTACCTACTGCTATACAGATTTAGCCAAATTCATTTTTTAGCTAAATATAATTTTTATTGCGCTCTTATTTCTTATCATTATCACAGTATCACTTATGATTAGATACTTCTACAAATTAAAAAAGTATGCTAGTGCGTATTGCGTAGGACGGTAGTAAATAGAAGACTTGATAACGGATTTTGTGTAATTATTTGTAAATGGTACCGAAATTATACAATCACGACTGGCCCTGGTAACGTCACAATTTTATGAATTGAGCTCAATATAGCCGTTAATCGATTACATAATATCGACTGAGATCTGATTAGTTCAAGACCAAGATGTTACCTGTGTGGTATTTAAAGATCATCTCAGTACAAAGGTTGACTTTCAGGCATGTGTTTGCCAAACGTGGTATGATAGGCATCTTGCTATACCTATACGGTTTCTTTTTATTTCAGGTTAAGTTAGGTTTCAACACTTAGGTTTGTTCTTTTGTCCTGATTAAAAAAAAACAATAGCTATCCGATTTTCATATGATTTTGTCTCTGGTTCCTTTTAATCGTTTAAAAAACTACTTCCAGTGTGTGTGTAGCTTTTGTATGTGTAAATTAATGTGTAAATTATATCCAAGATAAGAAAAACCTTTGAGATTATTCAGCCGAAGCCAGTATCGTTTACGTAAAAATCACTTATCGTATGAAATGGGTCAACGCCATGAACGCCTTATCTGTTTCGCAACACGCAATTATTTCTCAAGGTAGATGATGCCGAGCGGGACTGGAGGTTTGCTAACACTTGGCGTGACGTGACATAATATCTTTATATTGATCGATGGAGCTAGGTGTTATAATGACACAAATACCGCGACCTAGAACGATATCTATCAAATATAATATGAAATGCGCACTTCACATGCTCACCTACTTTCTTTCCGTAATGATACCGACGACACAGTTTAGGTGAGCCGATTAGAATCGTTTAATTTACAACCCATAAGAACACGTATTTCGAAAAGTTTAACTAGTTGTTTCCTCCTGGCATATTCATAGCGTATTTACGTAATGTCAATATCAATCGATGATGACTTATTGGAATTTGATACGTAGGTTCTCGCCAGTACATCCCCGCCTGATTGGTAAATGACATCTGGAACAGTTGTCACTTTAAATTTATTAAACTGTTGATTCTGTAGGTATCACTTTCAAAACCTCGTACTATAATGTTTCATCCATTTAGGCACAATTGGCATATACCTTTGTACTGTCAGTGTGTGTATCATCATCATCATCATCGCCAGCCTATATACGTCCCACTGCTGGACACAGGACTCCTCTCAGAATTAAACTCTCCCCTCAGTGTGTGTATGAATGTCAACTAATGTTATGTTTTATTACAGATAAACAACAGGAACTTGACCTGCCGTCATTGCAAGTTGATGAAGCGTCTGAGCGTATCAAGAAGAAGGAGAAACCTCGCCAAAGTGGCCCTGCGACTACTATGTCACAGGTTGGTAGATTTAGCGTAGAATATACGACACACCCACGATTAGGTTATTCTTGATTTTATTGGAATATAAATGACCGTGCGTACTTAGTAGTATACAATGGTTCCCCCAAAAAAACTCGACCGGTAAAGTCATAGTTTTCATTTTGTTTTGGGAGTGTCATACTTTTTTCTTACTATCTAATCATTGTTAGCTTTTTTGACCGTGAACACGCCTCTATTCAAATAGAGGTCATACGCACTAGATGACTATACGTAGTTGTGCGCATCCGTCGTCCTTGCAGTACAGTTTATTGGTGACATGTCGTAATCTAACCAATTCGTTTCTATTCTCAGATCACTGGCGTGAAGAGGACATTGACACACACAAACAGCTTCACCGGCGAGCGCGTGCCGCGGTACGGTGTGGACACCCCGCACGAGGAGGAGCTGGGCCGCCAGCTGAGCGACCTGGACCGCTGGGGTGTGGACATATTCCGGATCGGAGACCTGTCGTGCGGGCGACCGCTCACCGCCGTCGCCTACGCTGCCTTCTCCCAGCGCGAACTGCTCGCCACCCTACAAATCCACGCGCGCACGTTCATCGCGTTCGCGGTGACGCTCGAAGAACACTATATCCGCGACAACCCCTTCCACAACTCGTTGCACGCGGCTGACGTCACACAATCCACCAACGTGCTCCTCAACACGCCTGCCCTAGACGCTGTGTTCACGCCTATCGAAGTGTGCGCGGCTCTCTTTGCCGCTTGCGTGCACGACGTCGATCACCCCGGCCTCACAAACCAATTCCTAGTCAACTCCAGCTCTGAACTCGCGCTCATGTACAATGACGAGTCTGTCTTAGAGAACCACCACCTCGCTGTCGCTTTCAAACTACTACAAAATGACGGATGCGACATATTCGTAAACCTTCACAAGAAACAGAGGCAGACACTCAGAAAGATGGTCATAGATATGGTGCTCTCGACGGACATGTCGAAACACATGACCCTTCTGGCTGATTTAAAGACTATGGTGGAGACAAAGAAGGTGGCCGGTAGCGGCGTGTTATTGCTGGACAATTACACGGACAGAATACAGGTGCTAGAGAATCTCGTACATTGTGCCGATCTGAGCAATCCCACGAAGCCTTTGCCTCTGTACAAGAGGTGGGTCGCGTTACTTATGGAGGAGTTCTTCCAGCAGGGTGATCGTGAAAGAGAGCACGGTATGGATATCAGTCCGATGTGTGACAGGCATAACTCTACAATAGAGAAGAGTCAGGTCGGATTTATCGACTACATCGTACACCCGTTGTGGGAGACGTGGGCGGACCTGGTGCACCCCGATGCGCAGGACATTTTGGACACGCTGGAAGAGAACCGCGACTACTACCAGAGCATGATCCCGCCCTCGCCGCCACCTGCGCCCGTGCAGTCCCATGCAATACCTGACGACGATCGCCCTGAACAAATACGCTTCCAAGTGAGTATTATTCAAAGTTAATCATTGAAAATCTAACTGCGAAAAAAACGGAAAAGATTTTTCGTCTCACATGCCAAGTGCAAGTCAGTTTCGCACACGGAGGGTTCCTAATACTGTCGGAAAAAACATGTCTCTTGTATAGTAGTATCAGGAACTTTAAAAAGAATTTCCTTTCAAGTATTTAGTTTGAATTAAATTAAAATACAACAGGCGGGGAAAAGTCATTTTTCTGATTTATAATTTTTTGTCCCCCATTCCTTCTCTGTTTAATTTAATAAAATTCAATAATTTTAATTTATTTCAAACGAAGTAATTTTTCCGCACTTTTTTCATTAGTTTTGCTGATGGGGTTTCTTTTTAATAGTATGATAATTTTATAGTATAATTATGTATAGGCGGAGAGAAATATTTCATGTGATTTGTAATTTTTTTGTGTCCATCTCTATTTAATTAGTTGTAAAACAGTCAACTTTTTTATTTGAATAGTACGTAATTGCAAATGTGACTTAATTCTACAAAACGTTTTTTTATTGTTATAAGGTAACACTGGAAGAGGGTGAAGGCTCAGAAGAATGCGAAGGGGAAGGGGATGGCGGGATGTGACGGAAACTACTGGGAATCTGTAAGAAACTCTCTGAGAAGATGCAGGTGTGGTGGAAGCTCTGGCAGTAGAGTGCGGGGCGCCTCGCCGCGGAGCCCGAGCTCTGGAGCCCTGGCCGCCCGCGGCGCCCGGGGGCGCCCGGCCCGGCGCGCGGTCTTCTGTCGGATCGGATAATAATAATGTAAACACTTGTTGACGCTTACGTCGAAATGGAACGACCTCCGGGTCCGTCGTAACATTTCGACCATGATTATTTATATGTGATTATTATGCAATGTTGATTAGGTAACCTAACGACTAAATAATATGTCCCTCCAATGACTGTATCATTCGATTGTCTAGTGTTTTTACTGTTGTTTCGTTTTGTCTAACCAAAGATGTGTAAAGTTCAATTTCCTAAGTAACAAAAACGTGCGAAATCCCTGTAAGTAGTTAGTTTTCGGTTGGTATAAAGTTAAAGTCGTGTAAGTAGTTATAATGCCGCCGCCGCACGACGCGGCGCGACTAAGTTAGGACATTGAAAACGCTTATTAATTGGTATGAAAGGGTAATTTATATTGTCATATCATCCACGTTTCTCATATTTAATACGGGTTTGCGATAATGATGTTATTCACCAAAATATATTAACGTAATAGGTACCTATCGTAAATTGTAATCTATTTTAAGGTAAATTTTAAAAATTGCCTTTTGGAGTTGTTGTTGTGTCTTTTCCTGAATATTTGATATTCGGCCGCCGCGCCGCGCGCCGCGCCCCGCGCCCCGCGCGGCCGCTCAGCACTCCTCTAGCACCTCATTTCGTATAAGGATCGCTGGCGATCCCTTTTTATTTTTCTTTAGCATAACGTATTTTTATGTGAATTAGGTATTTTATCACTTTTACCCATAATGTTAGTCATGAATCTTATGGTAAAAGTTTTGTGTAAGTATGCAACTAACGGCTTGAAGTGTTTCATTAAAATGTTAAATACCTACTAACAAGAGTGGTTTGCGAATAAGTTTTCTCTCGAATTTTCAGTGCAATCGTTTGCAGAAGTTATTAACCTAAGTGTGTAATCGGTAGCGGCGTGCAGGCCGGGCCTTGCAATACTACGTGCTAGTCTGTCTGCCCTGACTTCAGGCACTTTCACTCGTTCTCGCTTCGCACAACAATCATACCTACTTTAAGTTACTTGCATATAAATAATCTCTCATTTACTTCAATATTCATTCGTATTAAGAAAATAATTTATGAGCGAAATAAAAAGCAGCTACGTAGGTAACTGACGGCTCGGGAAATTGTTGCTATATTTATATTTCCTTAACGCGAATGGAGTTCTAACCTTCAATATCGATGTTGCCTCGTCTGCAGATCTGACTTGAAAGTTACACTTAAGCCAGCGTAGTCACAGTATAAGTAATGTACATTGTTGTTAGCTGCAGTCTCCCTTGCATAGCACGTCGCAGTGTGCCTACGATTATAACTGGTGCCCTCAGCATTTGAACTCTACGGTGAGGGTGCAACTTCATACTTATTCACATGTACCTTTAAGGATGTTTGTATGCCATTATATCCATGTTAATGTAAATTCTAGCGATTGTTTTACGAGCTGGTCTCTATACTTTCATGTACTCAAAAGATATTTTGATTAATAACGTTTTTAGTTCCTTACACTCTATGTTTTGTTCTCTTTAGTATCTCAACGAGTATTATTATGTTTTATAAATGCAGGTCATTTCCACCAATCATTCATCAGAGTCAAGAATGAAGGTCCAATGTACATTATTTTCGTAGGTAAATTAAGATTTTAATCGGCGATCAGAAATAATGTCGGAAAACGGTCGAACGCCGAGATGTCTTCAAAATGTCTGATTTTGGAAGTGCATAGATTAGGGTCGGTATGTCAAGTCTACCCTGACATAAGAAAAATTAAAACGCTTAAATACGTGTGTGTTAAAAATAGAAAGATTACGCTTAGAATCATTTGTTTTCTAATGTACCTATGTCTCTGTAACAAAATTGTGTTAAATGAAATGTTCGTACTACAGTAGATCTGTGTATAACGTACGTATCTACCCAATCTTGCGTAGTTTGTGATGTAAAACATAGCAACTTATTATGCCTACCTACTGCGCCATCGGCATCCGTAGTTCTGGTAACATTTAGTTTATTAATAAAAAAAGAACTGTAATGTTGTAATTGATTTAAATCATCATAATGTCTTGTATGTTAGATTGTCAATACGCTTACGTTAGGGTCTCGAGTCTTGATGTATGTAATGAGACTGTAGTATTGTCTCGTAAGCGTATATGTATATCTCTTGAGGAACAAAATGTTTACGCAAGCGCATCCCATATTAAATATCACAGTAGGTAAACAGTATAATTCAGACTTGTGTGTTTTACTTGTACTACGGCTAAGATTGGATAATACCTAGATAAAATTATTATTAATAACAAGTTAAAAAGTGTGCAATGCTGGTCATTTGCATTACTTATTATTTATGTTTAAAATAATAAAAAAATAGCTTGTAATAGTTTAAATGACTATTTGAGTTGAACTAAAGAATATTAATGTATTTAGAATAAAAAGATATGGGAGAAAACTCAAACCATGGTTTCATTTTTTTGCTTCTTTAAGTAATTGATCATGTTTCCGTCGGCACTTTATCAACCCTAAGAGCATAGAAATAGATGAAGTGTGTTAATTTAACCAACTGATCACAGAAGAACTCCAAAATACATACCAGTGATTGCAATTGATTCACCTACAGTTTGTCTACCTGGTATTCGACGAAGCGAGTGGTAGCTTTTTGCGGGTGGTAGGGCCTTGTGCAAGGTCCGTCCGGATCGCTACCATCATCTTACTCGCTAATCCTGCCGTTAAGCAGCAGTGCTGGCACAAGAGGAATTTCATTTTAGTCCTCTAGGTTGGCAACGCATCTGCAATCCCTCCGGGGTTGCGAGTGTCTATGGGCAGTGGTGATCACTTACCATCAGGTGACCCACTTGCTCGTTTGCCTTCCTATTCATATATAAAAAAAAAAAGCTGGGCGGAGCCCCTTTTTCTGGGTATACCCTTCGGGCAGATGGAGATACCTAACTAACCTAACCTACTTATTTTTGTATTAAAATAATAAATACCTAATGATTTGAAATAATGGCAGCTAGCAGCATTTTGTCCGGGTGCACCAAATTTGGAGCACGAACAATGCCATCTACCTACCAACTAATGTAACCTAATTATAGGGGGCTACGGGGGCTACATCGGAATTCAAAGTTCGTATCATATCATACCGTCCCTATTAGTGAGCGGCATGGGACGAAGCGAACCTCGGAGTAGTACATATAAATCACGTCTTCACGCCTTTATGTAGACAGAGCCGCCGCATCGCCTATAACATGATTCTTAAGATTTTCGCCCATTCCCTCGATGGGCTTTTACCATCTGCGGGGGAAAAGAAGCAACTGGTACATTCTGTTTTTCTCTACTCTCAGACCAGCATGGACACTTCGGAGTAGCCTTGCAAAAACAAATTGATCCGTTGCTTCGTTGCGGCGTGAAGAAACGACAAACAAACAAACAATTTTTTTGTAAGCGATCACCACTGCCCATAGACACCCGCAACCCCGGAGGGATTGCAGATGCGTTGGCAACCTAGAGGACTTAGATGAAATGCCTCTTGTGCCCATATAATTTCCCCGGCTGTCTTACTTTCCACACCGGAACACAGCAGTGCAAGCACTGCTGCTTAGGTATTGCTACATCATTAGGTATAATACTCGTTAGTATTAAGAATGATAAAGGTTTTTATAAGATTTCTTTTGTTTTCCTCACCTGCTGCGCAATTGAGCTAAGTAAGTAGGTAGTTAATAAGGTAAGTTAAGTATAATAAGCAAAAAAAAGATTAATACGTATAGATATAGCTAATTCGCAAATACATTTATTTTATCTTCGGATTATTAATTGATAATAAAATAACTGTCATTAAAACATGCTATGTTGATGCATCGATTGAGATAAAAGACTCCTTTAATTTACACTCAGGGACGCAAATTAGAGGAACGTCTTCATTATTTGCTGTAATTGGAATAATGACTAAAAGCTTAAGAGCCCATGCAAATTCGTCGCCGTGTAAGCATCGTTACTACATTTACTTTACACAAGTAAGCGGTCAAGTAAGTACAGTCGGTGTCAAATAGTTCGTGATAGCCAAAGTAGCCAAATAGTTCGCAACACGTCATTGTTACAGTCGATATAATGTCGTGTTGATGACTTTTTGGCCACTTTGGGAGTCACGAACTATTTGACGCTGATTGAATTGAACCTAACAGTTAATAAGCTGTAGCGAAGCTTAATGTCCAACCTCAAGTGAACAACATTAATTCTGCAAGAACATGTTGCTTTGAGCTGAACTTATGCTGGTATAATGGCTGTCTGCGCTGCAAAACTTAATTTTTTTAAACTTTGTATTCATAGAATCTGTGTATCATTATTTGACTGACCACAGTTTTAGCCAAATCAATTGAACAGCGATTTTTCAAAAAAATTGTATCAGTAAATTAAACGGACAATAAAAGTTACTTCAAACAATTCCGTAAAAGTAAAGCCGTTTCAGCACGATTAAACATCAGTTAAATTATTTTTTTCATGTGATATCTATTACAGTAAATATCTACACAAATCGATTATCCACTTTTCTACTTAGGTACCGAAAAAATCATAAAAAATAAGCATAGTAGGTAGGTAGGTACTGATATTTCTTAATGTCCTGTCCACACTCTAAGCAAGGTGTGCTGTTTCGACTCCTGCTACGCTACGAAGTTGCTGTGCTACGAAAGCTACGACAATGCTACGGACGCTGTACGTAGCACTCTCTCATTAACTCTACAAGTTTTTCTAGTATTATAACAGCTGAAGTAGAGTCGCTATGGAGGACACTACCCCCCCCCCCCCCTCCCAAATCGTACTCAATCACGTATCTTTAGTTACTGAGATCTACTTCTAACTGATTTAAATAGGTTTAATTTTGACAAAATACTTAGGAACCTACCTACCGCTTCCACTTTATTAAAGTATTTGAATGTCTGGAATGTACAAAAATTATTAATGACCTACCATCAGTAGTAAAATAATACTATGAATAAGCCACAGTACATATAAGCACAAGCAGTAGGGAATCTTCGAACAAATCGGTCGAAACGAACGCACACATAAACACGCGCTTTTACACGGCCCCTAAGCAGATCTAATATATATATATATCTACTAATATATTATAGAAAACTACACTTGAAGGATAACTTGTCAAATACCTATAGGTAGGGCAAACCTTGGTTAAAAAAAACTATTCAATTTAACAAAATTTAAATCGACAACCCTAACGCTTTATTGGAGCCACAGACTACTAAGAGATACTAACGTATCAGACCGCCAACTCGGGAACAAGATAATTCAGCAGTAAGCAACTGTATTTAATCTGTACCACTGATGATGTATGACGTTTCTTTTTTTTTTTATTGAGATTTATATAAGGCTAAGGAAATACGGATGTTATGAATGTTCCTTTTTTTTCGGGATTTATACGGGGCTAAGGAAAGAAGGGCATACATCCATAGTACGTTTACTTAGGTATTGTAATTTAAAAAAAAATGTTCATTGCTCTCGGCATTTAATTGATCACCTTGTCACAAAATGATCAATTAAATGCCGAGAGCTATATGTATTGGGGAGAAAAATAAAATACGAACATTACTTGTTAATTTTTTTATTCTTCAGCCTTTTTTTATATTTTTCTAATGCTTTTTTTTGCATTTCCGGCAAATTCTTATTGTTCAGGCGGACTATATCAGTGCCCTTTAAAATTTTATTAATCGTGTTGCACCAATTATACACTGTAAATTTCACTGTAAGGGTGATAAAATTGTTGAGGAGCTCTGTGTGGTGTTCAGCACAATCTATAAATTGAAAACTATGTTTTGTCAAAATGTTACGTTTTATTTTTTCGGAAATTTGATTTTTATGGGGATTTTTTTCCAAAAATTCGTTGGTTTCTTTGACGACTGTGCCAAAACACCTCACCGCAGCTTCAGACGGGTAGTTTAGGCTTTTTTTAGCTGCATTATATTCCCGCTGGCTAATCCATTGATGGATGCCACTTTGTTCAGATGTCAATTTTTTTTTACAGTTATCGCATTTATTTTTTTCTAACAGCTTTTTCACTACCCATCCAGCAGTGTAGGCCCTTGAATGGATATTTAAACGTTCTCGTCGGGCCTGCTCCACAACCGTTCCATATGATATAGTTTTGGGATGACCCGGCTCGACATTATCATTTTCTTCGTCAAATAAAAGACGTAAATTAAATATTTGGTCTGCCGAATCATCCTCACAATTGAAAGTATCTTTATGAAACTTTATCACCCTTGTGACCAACAACGACTTAAAGGTGCACATAAAGCTGTGGCAGTTAGGGTCGTTATTTCGATAGTTATAGGCCCTCACCTGCCCAAAAAAATTTTCGATTGGGTCGGAGTTGAAATATCTCGGCCGCATTACCGTGACGTTCTTTTCGTTAAGTAACTGCCACAGCTTCATTAGGCTATTTATGGTAATAATAAAGTTGTTTAGAGAGGGCACCGATTTTTGCTGTCCGTTGCCTGTTACATATTTCATTTTCTTTAATTTTTTTATACTGTCTCTCCAGAATACATGATGTGGCGATTTAACAGTCACTGCTGTTCTTAGAATTTTCCCCTTTTTGCTCTTCTTTGAGAAAGTTGCCGCTCCATTGACACTGTCAAACAGCTGATCAAAAAAGAGCACAGTGTCTGCTGTATTTCTTAATGTTTTACTCACGGGCTTTCCGTCAGCATAATGAGCTGAAAGTAAAGAAATATGGAGCGTTGAAGAGTAGCTATTTAAAATTACTAAGTCAAAATTGTTTACGTGCTACAAAGACCATGCATATATGATGTTTGGTATGGCAACCTTAACAATACTCGTAAATTGTACTTGTATATGGAAATATAATTTGCGTATGGAACTAAATAGCCGCAACTTCAAATCCAAAGAGCCGAAAGTGGCTCTTGAGCCACAGGTTGCCGACTCCTGGTATAATTTGCGCTATTTATTCTAAATATTATAATTACTTCATAAAAGTATTTGCACAATTCTACACTAGAAGTAATGTTTTTTGTTACGGGGCAGACAGAGCCTAAGGTAATAAAGACCTAAAGGCTAAAATAAAATTGTTTGTTCATTGGCTAGTAACATTCATGAACTGTAGGCGATGTACACATATGTTACATCATACATACATAAATCACGTCTTTATCCCTTACGGGGTCAGAGCCTAAGATAACGAGACCTAAAGGCCACGTTTAGCATGATTGTGGGCGTATAGGTTGAAAGGGGAATCAAAATAGTAATGGGTTGCTAGCCGCATCGCCTATAACATCATTATTCAGATTTTCGCCCATTCCCTTGATGGGCTTTTACCATCTCCGCGGGAAGAGAAGCAACTGGTACATTCTGTGTTTTTTCTTTACTCCCATACCGGCATGGAAGAAACATGCCACATGGCATACATGTTACATGCATTAAAAAATTGGACAGGGTCATTTTGTTTAGTCAAATTGAACTTATACACGGGTCCGGGAGCTAAGAAAAAACAGAATGTATCGAGGGAATGGGTGAAAATCTTAGGAATCATATTATATTTAGGCGATATTTTATTGAATCAGGCATTACTTTGTGGAGGTCCATTTTAATGAACACAAAATAGTTACCTTGCTACTCCTCTATTTAAGGCTATTATTTAATTTGTTTTCTTTTATAACTCAGCACGATTGTTTAACTAGTTTATTGTTAAGATAGATGTTGTGTGATGTTATTATTACTTATGTTCTCAATTTATATTCTAACCTTCCAGTTACTTTATCCGGGGACTGACGCAAATGTGTGCACGTCTTTAGTTGCTTGGCGACGGTTGTTTAATTAAGAATTTGATGATTTTTCATAGTAAATATTTTGTGTTCATATTTAGGCGATGCGGTTAGCATTCCATCATTGAATCCCCTTTCCACGCCCACAATCATGCTAAGCGTGGCTTTTGGGTCTTGTTCACCTAGGCTTTGTCTACCTCATAAGCGATAAAGACGTGATTTATGTATTTTATGTACATTTAATTAAATAAACATTTCTTCTACCTCAATTAAGGTGATATCAGACGGTTCACTCGAGTGAATGTTCTTTCGAGTCAATTCTGTCGAATGAAAATATCCAACACCGTTTGATCAATGCACTAATGAATTCATTCGGCAATTTTCTTTCACTTGGCAGTCAGACGTGTCACTTTAAGTGAAAGATGCAAAATGAAATAAGAAAATGAACAAAAAATGAACCGGTGTGTGGAAAAAGGTGATAACCTTTAATTAACCTTTTCGTCACCAAGTCAAATACAAGAGATATCACCCATACGCCAGATTTCTTTATTGCGAAGCTTTAAGTTGAACCTAAATTCAATTGAACGAAGCTTGCTTTTGCATTGAAGCAATGGACGTATACAGGATGGGCCCTGTAACAGAAGCAAAACATTTAACCACAGCTTCCGGTATTCATCCTGAGCTAACTTCATTCTACAGCTTTTAAAAAAAACTACTGGACAAAGAAAAAATTGGTTGCCTGTAAAGTCGGTATACGGGCGAAAGTTTTACGTGACAACGACTTTGAGTGGTAAAATAATTTTAATGTGAATATTCATTCGTATAGTAGGAAGAAGGATGAAATAATAGTAACAATTTAAAACATTTATTTATACAAAGAATTATATTTAACACTAACTGTGCTCGAGTGGAAGGGACGCGTGCCTTTCACTTTTTATGTCTGTCTCACTCGCTCTCATTGTGAGCGCATAACGTGAGCGGAGCGTAACGCAGTTTCTTGAAGTGTCACCCGGCAAACCAATTTATAAGACGTTGTCACGTCAAAACTGTACTGCGATTTTTACTATAGTTTAAAGTTTAATTGGAAAAGCAATGTATATTGCTCAATCCGTCATTCAGTAATGTGACAGGCGATGCCATTTAGGCTATTGGATGCCGTACATTGAAAAATATCATTTAATTTGTTTGGAATAAACATAATGTTAAAATTACTTAATTTTTGAGTTCCATTTGAGTAACAGAACCTGTGTTTTAATTTTTTGCTCCTGTTACAGGGCCCACCCGGTATATAGGTCGTTGGCATTGAACCAGTGGTGCTGATAATTGTGTCGTTGGCGTCGATAAGGTTAAAGCTACACGCTTACTAGTGGACCAATTAAAATTTATTACATAAGTAGCATAACTTACAAAAGTTTGCCGTATATGACAGAGCCGCAGAAACTGTTTGGCTAAAAACCTTCACACAGTTTTTGACCTGGAAAACAAAAGTATATCCATTATTCACTAGTAACTAAATGTGCAAGAGCAATCTGTATATAACAATAACAAACGATATTGAGCTGAGTTATCGCTATTGTATGTGTCTTATTAGTCTTATTATATTACTAGCTTCTGCCCGCGACTTCGTCTGCGTAAAATTATACAGTATACTTGTAACCCTTCTTGAATCACTATTCACTATTTATTAAAAAATCTAAATCCGTTGCGTAGTTTTAAGCATACATAGGAACAGTCAAACAGCGAAAAAGCGACTTTGTTTTTTACTATGTAGTGATTTAGTTTTTATACAATATTTTCAAATCACCTAAACAATACAGTTTTAATATACATGTTTTATCTGTTACCAATACATTATACCATATACAAACTACAACGGCCAAACAAATCGTCAGAGTAAATAGAAAAATACATATTAATGAAATCCATACTTGCCTTCATCTTTTTGATCTTTTCCGGAATAACGTGTTGGTCATTAAGTTTATGCAAGAGTCTTGCCTCTGCGTGACTGCAGTCAGTTTTGTAGACGTCTACAATATCTTCCCATTTGGAAACTTTCCCGTCAAGGACAATATTTTTATTCAAAAAATTGTTCCTCAAACCTTTTACCAGATGAGGGGGATCAAAAATAATTTTTAGATTGACCCCACTCATTGTGATTGTGCCATCTGAAAAAAAAGAAACAAACAAAGTCATTATTTTATAGCAAACACGAAAGCGTCAATGATTTACATTCATCCAGTTACCCCATCTCAGTACGGCGGAACCTTTGGAGTTACAGGTGTGTTAGGTAAGATTGCAACACATATTTGTTCATGTTTCAGTCTCAGTTAATGTCACTTAGGTAGACAGACGCCGACGCCGTATTTTTAGGGTAACAATTTCGGCTACTAAATATATACGATTTTAGCGATTTGGCGTGATTGTTGAGAGGAATACCTCACACACAATAAGGTAATACGTACTATTTACTAATTATTTTGGCTATTTTTTCATCATTATCATCATCTCATATATCCCACTGCTGGGCACAGGCCTCCTCTCAGAAAAAGAGGGCTAGGGCTATATACTTCCCATGCGGGCCCAGTGCAGATTGGGAACACACGTATGCAGGTTCCCTAACGATGTATTCTTTCACCAAAATGCTCATGATAAATTCTCACATAAATTCCGAAAAAACTCAAGAGGTGCGAGCCCGGGATTCGAACCCACGACTCTCTGCTTGAGAGGTCACAGGTAAAACCACTAGGCTACTAAAGGGTGAAAAACTTAAGTAAATGACCTGATGCATGTAGTAGTGTACAGAACTGATATGGGGCTTGAGTCATTTTTCTAATTTGGAAGGTCAATTTGTCTGTTCGCACACATTACTCACACAGTCACACATACAACAGGTCATTCATTTACTTAAGTTTTTTACATATACGGCTTTTTTTACAAAATATTTTAGGCACATCTTTAAATTATTGACAGACTCAAGCTCAGCTTAACCCTTAGCCTAGTCTAACCTAGTTAATAAATAAAGAATATATTATAATAAACTAACCTGGTACTTGATTTCCAAGTATTTGATCACGCTCTGTGTCTTTCTTTAGGGAGTTTAATGTTGATTGAAATGCAGAGCCCTGGTCACAAATAAGGGCAATCGGTTTCAATCCGCACCCTGTTACAGCTGTAATAACCTCCTTCAGAATCTGCTTTAATTCCACGCCTTTAGTGGCCCCTTGACAAAAATAAAATGCCACTGGTTGCTGCCATTTGTGAACAGCACCTCGTAACATAAAGACGAGGGCATGGTCAGCAAATTCATTTTTTTTTTCCTTGAGTTCGACTAGTCCATTTATTAGGTCTTTATTTTTGTCGTATGTCAAACCGCTTTCCAGTGACATTTCGTCGAAGACGATGGAACACATTTTCTTTTTTTCATCCCATGATTGAATCTGAAAATACAATTTATAATATACAGTAGAATTCGGTTATAGCATCGCCCAAGGGACCCGTGATATATGTATTACTACGAGTATGCTATGAAAAATTACAAAACAGCAATCGACGACAGTAATTAATTAAAAACTAGAATTAAGTTATCTTAAGACGTTAAAACTTGTTAAAACTGCTCATCATCTTCATAGCGTTTTTCCCGGCATTTGCCACGGCTCAGTGCGCCTGCGGTCCGCTTTGAGAACCTAATCCCAAGATTTGGTGTAGGCATTAGTTTTTACACAAGCGACTGCCACCTGACCTTCCAACCCAGAAGGGTGGCTAAGCCTTATTGGGATTGGTCCGGTTTCCTTCACCAAAAAGGTCTTGGTAAGTTTCAAATGTAATTTCGCACCTAAATTCCGAAAAACTCAGAGGTGCGAGCCCGGGATTCGAACCCGCGACCCTCTGCTTGAGAGGCCATCACAGGTTTTGACCACTAGGCTACCACGGCTTTTTTTTAAACCTGCTCTTAAGTATTATAATTAAAGTATGATGCTATTAAAACAGCATAATTAAGTTTATTTAGCGGAAATTTTAAAGTTTTTTTAAGTATGATTATTTTAATATGAACTGGGGCCTTACCATGACGTCTTTATTCCGACTCAGTTCAGGTTTTAGCTGTCGTTTTTAGTATGGATTTGACAGCGAGCGGACCTAAACTGAATCGCATTAAGACGTCATGGTAAAGCCCCAGGTTACATTACAAACCTCTTTTGTTATTAATTTGAAGATTTTCGGACAAATTCCCGACTCTATTTTCAATTTCGCCACCATCTTATTGAGAGTAGATCTTGATGGTAATATAAATATTTTCTGAAGAAACTTGTAACACTTTGGGCTTTGCTTCATGATAGACAAAGCTATTAATTTTTCCTCTCGGGAGAATCTACGGCCCTTTTTATTTTTCATACAGAGATTCATTTGCATTTTCAATATTTTCTTTGCATATGGATTCATATGTTGGGTCAATTTTTGAAACGACTCCTCTTTGTTGAATTTCAATGCTCTCTTGGCTCTTCGGTAATAATCTACCTGTTGTTTCGATTTCTTATACTCCTCGTAAAGAATTTTACACTCTGGTGTCATATCCGTAACTTTTTTGACTAATCTTCTTCTTCTTATTGCTCTGGAACCTCGGATTTTACCCAAATCTGAAAAAGTAAGAATTTCTTTAAGATTTCTACAAACTACTGACAAATAAACATTGACTGCGCTGCGATTGAGGATTGAGTAAACCTGACACCTGTAAAGCAATTCAATGGTGTGTGTGAAGTTCTCAATCCGCACTGGACCCGCGCTTGTGGGAACTATAGCCCAACCCCTCTCATTTTTTATGACGAATAATGTGCTTATTACGACACGAAATAATGCACTAACCTGCAACTTGTACATGTGATAGATTGTCATTTGCAGCATGCTCAGCTGCAACAAGTTGTTCATGTGATTCTAGTGGGATGTCAGTCTTCAGGAGTGGACACCTCACGGGTGCTGAAGTTGCATCAATGGGTTCCATTGTTACAGGGATTGCTGAAAATAGATACAAGATAGATTTAATTTTTTTAAGTACAACTTTAAGAAGAGTATTTTGATAAACATAATTAGATATAATACCTACCTATATGACAGACAAATGTTTTGCCTTATACATTCTTAATAAATTTAGATTTCATAGATCTGTGAATGTGTGTGTGAATTTAACGTCAAAAACAATAACAATATTCGCGTGTTCGATTTATTTCCGTTCCTTGGTGTTATTATTGTTTTCCGTGCTGTTTTTGCTTTTTGGTTTCACCCCTGCACATCTTTCCTGACTCCTACTTACATAAAAGTGGTCTTCGCAACAATACATCGTGTAAACATTGAAATATTCCACATTAGCGTCCTGCCTGTAATGACCTACGGAGCCGAAACGTGGCCACTCACCGTGCGGCTTGTCCACCAGTTCAAGGTCGCTCAGCGAGCTATGGAGAGAGCTATGCTCGGAGTTTCTCTTAGGGACCGAATCCGGAACGAAGTAATTCGTCAGAGAACCAAGGTTACCGACATAGCTCAGCGAATTAGCAAGCTGAAGTGGCAGTGGGCAGGTCACATATGCCGCAGAACTGATGGCCGCTGGGGCAAACTGGTTCTGGAGTGGAGACCGCGTGTTGGCAAACGCAGTGTAGGGCGTCCTGTTGCTAGATGGGGCGATGATATTCGCAAGACAGCAGGCAGGGATTGGAGGAGGAGAGCTGAAGATCGAGCCCAATGGCGTGCTATGGGAGAGGCCTATGTCCAGCAGTGGACTGACACGGGCTGATGATGATGATGACATTAGCTTGCATACACCATTCGTTCCGCTATTTTTCTCTGATTTTCACAATGATTTTGTTGGGGCTATAGTTCGAGTCATTGTTGCATCCCGGAACAAAATTTTTTTACAAATATCCATTGTTTGTTACAGTTTTATACTTTGAATTTGCTTTTATTTGTAATGTTTGCAGGTTAAGTTAGATGTGATAGTGACAGCATGACAGATACCGTAGTGGCGTAGATAAACTTTTTTTTTTTCCATTTTGTGGCAAACATTTAATGCCCGATTCTGACTAAAAACCCAGTCGTTAGATCAAACAAAGGTCAAAAGTACTTTTACAAAAATATCTGCAATCGTAAAGTATTTTTGAAATCGGACAAGATAAATCGGTTATTTGATGGTTTTCCTCTAAATGGTTTTCGAATTAGAGCATACTAAAAAATATAAACAATGCCAATTTATGAACTAACTTAACTATACCCTACAAGATTGCTAAGATACTATGGATAGGAGTTAGATAGGAATCTTGTTGAGGTGGTGGCTGCTTCCTTAAGGTGTGTACAGATTATGCGCGGCAGTCGCGCGAGCCAGTGTTCGCGTGAACATTGGCTCGCGCGGCAAATGTTCGATGGAATTTAGGTAGAACGCGGCGGCTGCGCGAGGCAAGCGATCCGGCGCGACACTTGTCATCCATTTTATGTAAACGTGTCGCAACACGTCCAAACTGCGCGCGCGCTAGCGACTGAAGCTTCTTTGATGCGGTACGGGTGCGGGCTCAAAAACCGACAGCGCTCGGATCTCCGCGGGGCACGTTCGAACGCGGCGATGTTCGAGCTGCCGCGCGCGGAAACCCCGTCACCATTGCGCGCGGCCGCCACGCGCTCCAATGTTCGAGTGATTGCCGCGCATAATCTGTACTCGCCTTAAGTCTATTTATATACAGGGTGTATCAGATAGCCCCTAACAATTATCAACTGGGGTATATAACCATAGCTATAGAAGCTAAAAGAAATATAAAAAAAAATTGGAGTAATTTTTTTTTATGTTTTCTATAGAAATGATTGCAGTTAATACTACCATTCCTATAGAAAATATAAAAAATATTTACTCCAATTTAAAAAAAAAAATTTTTTTTAGCTTCTGGAGCTATGGTTATATACCCCAGTTGATTATTGTTAGGGGCTATCTGATACACCCTGTATGTAAGTCATGTAAGTGACATAAAATGCCATAGAAAAAGCAGTGTAGTATCCTTATAGATGTGGTAGAGATGAAACTCCGGACTCACAATGAGAATTAAATAACTTCTTGGAACAACATGTAATGTTTTTTATGTGCATAATGTGGTGTTAAATCACCAAAATAAATTTATGGGGCAAATCCCAAAAGTAATTGTACAAATCGGACGCCAGGCTATTTTTAAGCCAATAAAACAGCGAACTCAGTCTAAGAACATATTATGGACTTTTTTCAAACAAGGTGGAGACTCAGACGTTACATTTAAGAAACTAAATCTCACCTGTTACACCTAGTTTCCGTCGGATTGTCAAGCTGGTTTTTCGGATTTCTAAGCCAAATTATAACTCAATAAACTAACTTTGACAATTTCAGTAAGTATTATTTATGTATACGGGGTCAACATTCGCCTTTTAAAATAAAGCATTTAAATTTGGAACGCCATAAGGGCGTATACAATTAATTATACCTTTACAAGGAAAACTACAGTTCATGTTCATAAGCAAAATTTTGACATTGGTGTAACTTGCGGTAAATAGAAATAGTCATTGACCAGATTCACATTGTAGATGGAAATTTGAATTTAATTAAATCACATGGACACACTATAGTTATAGGGTTGAATGTACAACACTACAAACGCAGTACTAAAGCATATAAAGTAAAGATATCCAACGTCTCTTCATAAAAACAGGGAACTATCCTGGAAATATGTAGGTCTTCGATGATCAATTGAAAGAAGGCATTGGAGCACTCCAGCTCAAATATGAGAGTAGTACTGCATTCTACCGCATCTTAGCTTTACACAACCAATAGTAAGAATTACCTGAGCTACAGCTAGCTACTGGATCTTCTGTTAATCTTGGGCACTCACTAGACGATGAAGCAATCACATCTGCAATAATACAAATTGATACTGAATTCATAATAACAATGGCATAATATTGTCTATCTACTAGCGCATGTTTGTAATATACGTCTCTATCTATCTATCTAAACAGCCCATATCCAATCACTATTGAGTAAAGGCGTTTTCATTCTTACACCACTTTGTCCAGTCCTGTGCCGGTCTCATCCACAGCTTTCCAGCCGAATGTATGTATAATTCATTATTGCTTTGCAGCAAAAAAAATACTGTTTTTGACTTGTTAAACCCATCGTAAGTTGGCACATCAAGACATATTCATAACTGAGCTTAAAACTAAAACTCAACTAAAACCAGATGTAATTTTTTCGTCTACATAATAATAATTCAACAACATACCTTTCAGTGGTTCCCTTGTGCAGTATGTGTGGTCAAAGTGTCTTTTACGCAAGTAATTGTGCTCTTTGCAAGGATCCACATTTTCTGAAATTAACAGGAATAAACATCTATGAGACATGAACATAGTCAAAATAGTTTTCATTTAGGGCAGGCAAACTGGAAACACTTCCGAAAAATAAAATGTTACCAATGGTATGCATGAACAAAAACATTTGCCCTACTACTCCGCTACTGAAATGCAAGATAACCAAGCCTGTGCGAAATACATGTGTGTTTTTCATGTGATCCCACCCTCCATTACTGCCAAAAAAAACACACATAAATCCCACAATCTTAATTATTATTATCATTTAAAATAATACACTAGCAGCTCTGTGATCTGTTATGTATATCTATCACTGCACTTGTGTTCTCTGACTTTTTAAATAATGTCTAGTCTATTTTTAAAACTGTTCACTGAGAGAAAGTTCACTGTTAGTTTACAAAGTTTAGTAAACAACTGTTAAACAAGCAAACCCATGCAACATTAGCGGAGTAGAGTACCAAGGTAAATGTTTTTTATTCATTGAAATGGACCTCTTCAAAGTAACGGCTGATTCAATAAAATGGTATGCGTGTTGGTGTGTGTACTGTATTAACTGAATACCTAGGTTTTTGTAGCAGAGAAGCAACATTAGTGAGTAAGTATAGGTCAATGATAATGATTAAGTAACCCATGCTTCATACTCAAGAAAACTTACCAACTTAGCAAACTTGAAAAAAAAATGAAATCATTAGCAGTTGCCCTCAACTTTATCTAAGCCTGACAGGAACTTCCCAGCATAAGAAAAATAACCAGGATAAAAGTAACCCCTTCCCAATAATTTAAATAGTATAAAGTTTTGATAGATTACTAGGGTATCATAATTTACTTGTGCTAAGGGAAGAATAGCCAACAGGTATTCTAATTACTTTTTAGTAAGATCATGCATTCCTAATTTGGCTTACCTATGTAGTATGTCTACATACCTATGCTGAGAATGAAAAACAAGTAAAGTACAAGTAAGTAAGTACTTATTTAACAAAATTCTGGATTCTGACTATAGATTTTCATGACTTACCGGTATCGATATTTGCTTGAGATGGTATTCCACTAGAAATCTCGTCCTCAGTGAACAGCGATGGATAGGCAGTAACCAGAAGGCGTGATTTGGACGAAATAAATCGTGTTTCAAAGTGTTTTTGACAAATAAACATCTTCGAAAGTTGTTCTGGTGATAATTTTTTGAGATCATCACGATTTAAACACTTTAACCACTTTTGGAGTCTTTTCTCAGTGGTCGGGAAATGGTGTAAAATAGCGTCCTGTCGCAATGATTTACACACACAGCACTCGTAATACATTTTGCAAAAGCAAAATATTACAAAGAACCGTCCGTTGGCTCAGTCACAGAAAAAGCGGAGAGGATAAGCACGACGACTTCACTCGATCAACACTCTAACGTGACTAAAAAAAATCATGGCTGCCGGCCGGCGCCCACGCACACAAAGAAATCGCACGCACATCGGTATGCGTGTCTTTACACGCTACCTGTCAATTTCAAATAAAAAGAACATGGCGCTACCACTGACGATTCGTTATACGTAGATTACAGGCCGTGATTGGAGCGTAGGTACTTATTTCAAAAAGTAGGCCTATCTTCCCTACTGCTTTAGCTTATATATATACTGTGAATAAGCTTACATTAAACCGCTTGGAAATCGTCTCGAACCCGCTTAAATGTTGGTGTTGCCAAGGTACAAAAAGATGCACTCTAGGATGTCTATGTGTGATGTGTAATAAGTTTTTCCCGCCAAAAAGCCCAGTTGAAATTTTTGTACAAAAAATATCATTGTCGCATAAATCAACTTTTTTTGAATGACATAGGAACCGTTTTTATTGCTAGCAAATTTTTTGTTGTTTAGCTATACAAACGATAGGTCTAACTACAAAAAGGATAGGGTCCAATTAAAATCATAGCTGAATGGTCTAAGTCCCTTTATTTTTCATAGTTAGCAAAAATTTTACAAATTTCGTCTCTGCCTGCTGTTGTTTTGTCTGTGGTTGGTTATTGCGCTGTGGTGTGCGGTGGTTTGGTTTGTGTTCGTCGAGCGAGCGTAAATTGTTTCATGTGAAATTATAATTGAAATTAACAATTGCGATACAAAAAGACGAAAAGATTCTAAAATGGTGAAGCTGACAACAGAACTTATACAGAATTCCATGCAATATATGAATCCATGTCGGGATCGCGAACTTGACTTGAGAGGTTAGTCTCAAACGTAATCAAAAAGAACCCTTGTTTTTGGGAATGAAGCATTATACTGAGATGATAATGTGGTAAAGTTTTATAAGTGTGTTGGTTTATATTAGTAATTTAACACAAGAGCCGGTTTATTACCATAATTTATTAGAGTATATCGTCAAATTGCCTAGATATAACTTGGTTCATTCTTGTTTTCAGGCTACAAAATACCGCAAATAGAGAACTTAGGTGCCACACTTGACCAGTTTGATACGATTGATTTCTCAGACAATGATATCAGGAAGCTCGATGGATTTCCACTATTGAAGAGGTTGAAATGCTTGCTGCTAAATAACAACAGGATTGTGTATGTTTGTCTTCATTTACTCAACTGCGGCGATGCCCAAATGGAGGGTTCATAATCAAGGGATAGCATAGCCTTACACTACAGCTGACACTGGTGTCAACCAAATAAGTGAATTGTGAAATTTATAGCCATACTAGCTGTTGCCAGCGACTTCGTCTGCAATTACAGATAGCTTTGCAATATTCAATATAGGAGCTTCGAGCTTCGAGAGGATCTATGGAAGATTAAGCGAAGTGAACTAAATAGCTTTACGTATAACTTTGTACGTTTAAGATTATAACTATGTAGCTTTGTATGACCGTGTTTGTCTTTTGAGTCACTCAAGTAGGTATATAGGGCGCGTGACGTCTGAGCAAAAGCCCCGCCCGCCCAAACAATAATCCCGCCCTGACCGCTTCATTAGAGTGCTCTGTATCAAAGGGAAACTGAAGCTTATTAAGTACTAGCTGTCGCCAGCGACTTCGTCTGCAAAGAATACGTTTATCGCTATCCCGCGGGAACAACGCAATTTTCCGGGATAAAAAATAGCCCATGTGCTATTCCAGACTTTTCTCTATCTATGTGCCGAATTTCATGCAGATCCGTTGGGCCGTTCTGGCGTGATTGAGTAACAAACAAACATCCATCCATCCATCCATCCATCCATCCATCCATACTTTCGCATTTATAATATTAAGTTAGATTAGATGATTCCAAAGTGTGCTATTTTCAACTTCATATGTTGTTTCTAATCTTTTTAACAACATTTTACAGACGACTAAGTGAATCCCTGGAACAATATTTACCCAACTTGGACTCTTTAATAATGTCCAACAATAATATTACTGAGCTTGGTGATTTGGACCCACTGGCTACTTTGCCGAAACTAAGAACACTGTCGCTAATGAACAATCCAGTTGCAAACAAACAGCATTACAGGTATGTAGTAGAGCCGTGGCAAAGTAAATTGTTTCAATAGCCAACTATACCTGCATTACATGTCATAATCATAAACAAAATCAATAACCGACTTTTGTGTACTCTGCGGCATGGCCCTGGAACTCACACCGTGATATGTGGCCCTTGGCCAGTAAAGTGTGACGACCGCTGTAGTAGAGTATAACTAGTTAGCTAATCTATTTAGAACTAAAGGTAGTTGTTGAAATGCAATGTGGACGCAATTGATGCAGTCTGTCAGCATAAAGGTCGATTTAGACGAGGACTATTTTCAGGCGCCTAAATTTCGGCGCCTGGAAAAGGCACCGTGTAAACACTTTCGGCGCCATTTTTTCGCGGTATGGTGCCGAAAAAATGGCGCCTAAAGTGTTTATACGGTGCCTTTTTCAGGCGCCGAAATTTAGGCGGCTGTAAATAGTCCTCGTCTAAATCAACCTTAATGTTGGTGTGTTAAGAAATAACAACACATGATGGTGTAACCAACTAAACTCATTAGAATGACTGTTTTCAATTTTCATAACACAATGCTTAGTAGCTACACATACAGCAGAAAAACAAAGGTTCGTCTGTGAATAATTGTTTGATGAAAACCTCAAACAAATTTTTACTTTTCAGAGCATATTTAGCATTTAAAATGCCACATCTAAGGTTGCTGGATTTCCGAAAGATCAAAGAAAAGGATAGAGAGGAAGCAATGACTTTGTTTAAAAGTAAAAAAGGCAAAGAAATACAAAAGGAGATCACTAGAAAAGCCAAAACATTTGTCCCCGGTGGGAACATGCCAGACTCCAAAGTCACCAGTAAGTTAATTTTATTATTAAACATATACTCGGGAGCACAAAAAACCAGGTCACTTTTCATACACCTTCCTATGGGAACTGGGTTCTGCCCACAACTTCTTCTGCATAGAATTATACATATGAATCTCCCACTTGAATCACTTTATCTATTTAAAAAAAACCGCATCAAAATCTGTTGCATAGTTTTAACGATCTGAGCAGACATAGGAACAGACAGACAGCGGAAAGCGACTTTGTTTGACTTTGCATACTAAGTTAGTTTGCATATATAAGTTAAAATATCTGTAGTATTAAAATTTGTGGTTTGATTAGTATGACTGAAAATTTGTGTACAAGTTTTTTTAGATTTTTTTTTAGTGTGGTCAACAAAATGTCCCCATACATTGATTTATGTTCAAACTGTAAAATAGGGTGACTTGATTTTAATCAAAAATTATAATGAAAAACATTTACAGGAAGTTGAACTAATTCCGTCTGAATGAATAGAGAAATTTTGTGACACTATATTTCCTTCTTTACTTGCAGATCTCACGCCTCAAGAAATACACAAAATCCGTGAGGCAATCAAAAATGCATCTTCGCTGCAAGAAGTTGAGAGGCTAACAAGAATGCTGCAGTCTGGCCAGATCCCCGGACAGAAACCGTTGCAGGCACAGCCAACCAATGGCCAGCGTAAGATAACAATTTATTATCATACTTTTATGTTGTTATCAGCAAATTCATTAATTCAGGTAAATTAATATGGATCCTGAAGTAAAACCTTGAATCTATTAATTATATTACTTGAAACCCTTTTAGGGATTTCTTGCTCACAGAAACAGTAACACTAAAGGATGTTTTGTATGAAATGTATATGTTCAATCTATGTATAAACTGATGTTGTATGTATGTAGCAATAATGTATTGTACAGGGAGGTTATTATTGAATGATAATTTGTGTTGTGAAAATAAATGAAACAAAATAATTTCCACAGGATTCCATCACCATAGTGTTTCCTGGATGAAGAAGTTATCCTGTGATAGCGGGATGGTGCATCATATTATAACTTTTATCATTACTGGTTTTGCAATTCACAAGTGAAATTGCAATGGTTTTAATAACTCAACATAGCACATTAAATTGCAGCTGATATTTTTTCATTTATACTATTTATACTAATATTATAAAGAGGAAAGATTTGTATTTTTGTGTGTGTGTATGTTTGTAATGAATAAACTCAAAAACTACTGTGCCGATTTCAAAAATTCTTTCACCATTGGTAAGCTACATTCACCCTGAGTGACATAGGCTATAA
Source organism: Pandemis heparana (assembly GCA_963854515.1). NCBI lineage: Eukaryota > Metazoa > Arthropoda > Insecta > Lepidoptera > Tortricidae > Pandemis > Pandemis heparana. Next base: position 5,095,274 of record OY978010.1, read on the forward strand.
ATATTTATTGCTTGCTGCACCCGTGCGAAGCCGGGACGGGCCGCTAGTCAATTATAAATTTAAAAAGATGGTTTGATGTGGATAAAAATTATACATCTGTAACAATTCTTCATATATTTATCAACATCACTGATCGGAAATTGTTACTGAATTAGCCTTTGAAAACCTAAATTATTTGCGCTCCAAGGTCTAATGCTATGTTTTTTTTATTTCAGAAGAAAATGATGAGGAGATGGAAACGGACCAAACTAATGGCCTGTAATAATGCTGAACTAAGATTTTTAGCTGTAAGAACAGATAAACTAAGTTTTCCTTATAATAAGATATGCTTTTGTGCCCAGTTAAGCTGATTAGAACAGACTACATGATCACTGCTTTTAAGGTGGATACTACACAAACCTTATTTGGCAAAAGAACAGATACACACACGGTATACTTTGTAATCAGTGAGACTAAGAATAAATTAATAAAGCAAAATAAAATGGTATTATTTCAAACACTTTATTCATTAATTTAATTGCATTGAGCTGTCACTTAATATTACTTAAAGCTATTGACTATAGTGTATCCTGCACACATATCAGCCGTAAAAGGCTACGTCTCAAGGTTGGTCAAACTGATAACTTTCTTTAAATAGTCTTACATCCATGCAAAAAGGTAGGCACTTATTTCATGAAATATTCTGTAGCTTTGTATAAAAATTCGTCATCACCAGCGTCCAGGAAAACAGTGTAAACCATAGGTAAAAGAATAGTTCTTCCCATCAGTTCCTTTACTGTAGGCCGCTTTGAAGGTAAAATTGACAACATTGCGTCTATGAGATCTTGCATACCTCTCTCGTAAACGGTTAGGTCAATTGGGTGCACGCTCTCACTTGTTATTGCTTTCACTAAACCAACTAGTGTCTGAAACAAAAACTATAAAATGCAGACAAGCAATAATTCATTAAGGTACCTAGATGTAAAATGTTAACTTTACTCACCTCTGACTCGAAAGGCCTCTTGTGAGTGCACATCTCGTATAGCAAGCACCCTAGAGCCCACACGTCGCTTTTGGTATCGTAAGGTTTACCTTCGCAGAGCTCCGGCGCCAAGTAATACGGAGTACCGATAACCGTTGACGTTTTCTTAGCTCTGCAAATGCATAGAACCTTTCAACAGTTTCAACGTCCATTTAGTTAGGGTGAGTTAGGTGTTGTAAACTTCAAACGCTGAACCATTTTGCCATTATACAGAAAAGCAATCTTTAGGTAGGAACACAAAAAAAGAGTACTTACGAAGCTAACATCTTTGAAATACCGAAGTCCCCTATTTTAACTAAAACTCCGTGCTTGCCGGTTAAAAGAATATTTTCTGCTTTTAAATCTCTATGAATGACGTTGAGACTGTGGATGTAATCAACGCCTAGTAATATTTGGGCTATATAAAAAAGAATTTCCTGTAAGAAGAGAAAATATAATTATTAAATCATAAACATAACACAACACATTTTTTTTTAAATGTAGTACCTGTTGTTTTACTAATTTTGGATATTGTTGATACATGCATTCTGCAAGATTACCACCGGTGGCATATTCCATTGATATCATCACATAATGTTCTGTATAATAACAATCGTAAAATTGTATTATATTGGGATGGTTCATGGTTGAAAGAATATGCACTTCATTGTCGATATCCTGAAAAAAATACGTAAATACTATAGTGATAATAAAAATGATTATGTTGAAGATTTGAGGTTTTATTTGCCTACCTACCTTTTTGTGGTCTTGAATCTTTACATTTAGGTGTATGTCTTTCACAATTGTTGCTAAAAGAGTATCCGTTTTTTCGCACAAGAAAACATTGCTGGAATAAAGTGGAAAGTTAAAGCAGTTAATTATTATTCTCCTTTCATGATTATCTTCGCATTAGCTACTTTAAAAAAATATCTTACCCATAGGTACCCTTTCCAATAGTTTTTAATATACTTAAATTATGCTTTTTATATCTTGTTACGGTATCCATTATTAAATTAAATGGAATTAACAGCTATCGAGAAAAAAAATGTTGAGGGATCGTTGCACAAGTGATTTTAAAACTACCTGCCTTTACTCCACCCATGAGACGGTAGGGTCGGCAAAGAGAATATAACCACTACGACGGTAGGTAAGTACGAAAGTTTCTTTTTTTTAACAGACAGCACTGAAATACATAGTGTCAAAGGACAAATTTTTAGAATTACACACCAATCTACGAAACTAGCAAGTTTAAGTAAATGTAATTATTATCAGCTAGTTAACAAGATGTAAGATCGCCCGGGGCTCTTACGTTTATAGGTGGAAACACATTATTAACACGCGACGCGACCCGATGCAAGGAATCTATGCGCATGGCGTCGCGTTGGATGTTCATAGTATGGTTCTGGTCATAGAAAATCAATACAATTTGATTCGACTCAACACGCGTCGCGTTGCATCGGGTCGCGTCGCGTGTTAATGTGTTTCCACCTTAGGATAGATAAGTATAAGGTAAGGTACTGCGTGGAAAACAATTGTAGGTACATTGTTACAAAAGTACAGGGAGCCACTTTAATTTTTCATGACAAATGATTGGAAATGGCAAGAATGGAGCGAAGGACTAAACCTTCCAAACAATCTCCAGTTTAGTAAAAAAGAAGACATTTTTGTTGTAGAAATTAATTATTTATCACATTTGACAATGCCAGTGCAACAACGAAACGTGCACCATGAAAATCAAGATTAAAAAATACAGCTGTACTCCGTCACTGTCACTACTCCCTCCCTCCCTCCACCCACGCGCAGCGCAGGCAGTGTGTGGTATGTCGCTGTCGCACGCAGTTCAGTGTTGCCGTTAGCGTACATTTTATTTTACACATTTGACGTACCTTTTTAGCCTCCAATGTGTTATGTGTAATGGGGTCCAGTTTACGTACCTTTTGTTCAAATCCAAAACTATGTGTAAATTTTTATAAACCGCCGCCAAACAGTTGTGGCAAAACTGAGAGCCATAGAACCTGTGTTAAGAGTTGAGATAAAATGCTTATGTACCTTTTTATCCCAAAATGTACCTTTTCAGCGCTGTATATGTAATTTTTGGGAACTCTGTTGTGGCAACACTGACGCAGTTCTGTTTCTGTCATCCATCCGTCTGTGATTGTGGTGTATGCCAGGGCCAGGCAGACTTTAATCGACTGAAATTATTAATACAATAAAGATAAAATAGGTGCTTAAAAGCTATTTCTCAGTTAGAGCTGAGCTTACAAAATGGGCCAAATAATGGGTTCCTTAAATGCGCGCGATGTAGGCCTCATCCCGGATGAAAAGCCAACATTTGACCCTCAAGCTGGATTTGATTTCGAACGAAAACAACGAGGTATTTATCTTAAATAGCCATTAAAGTGATCAAATCTTATACAGCCGACTACAGATTTAAACTATTCAATACGTTGTTGATATTAAGTTAAATATATTTTTGCTATTATATAATTGTTTCCTTTAGGTTAGACACAATAATCTTGCTTGTTATTGCAGTGATGCCAGTGAGCCAGGAAGCCTTGGTCTCAGCTAAAATCCCTCCTAAATTTCGTGACTACTGTGCTGATCATTTATTAGAATACCAGATATGCCGATACAATAAGATGCCGATGTTGTACAAGTGTGCGCATGAAAAACACAACTACCTGAACTGTGAACAGCAAGAGTGAGTGTTGGGTTACCCAGATCCCAGAGCCAGCTTTATCTGATTTTTAACATTAATTTATAAACCAATATTGCTCCTTGATGAACTTGTGGGGTGAGGTCAGGTCATGTTCCAATAAATTAAGTTCAAACTATGATTGAGAATAGTTTAATTCTCAATGCGCATGCATTGTAATAACACAGGTTTCAATAATTTTTTTAATGGGATGTGAATTGACAAAGGACAACAGACAGGTACGTAGCTGATGTGAGAGTTTTAAGGAACATCATTGAGTTGCCTCGTCAAGCACTCGTTTGGTGCCAGAGAAAATGGTTGTGGGCAAGGGAGTGGTTGAAGAATTTGGCCCAAGAGTCCACCAGTGAGACTGGCGTCGGTGCACTTCAGCCTCGTAAAAATTTAAGAAATAAAATAAAGTTGCTCCATACCGTCCCGTCTGTGTTAAGGGATCCTTCAAACTACACAACAGATTTTCATGGGCTTAGAGGATGGACTAAATGGGTACCTACTAGATCTGATTATGTGCTTACTAGAGGGCACATGTTAATGCATCCCAGTGCTATATGAGCTAACACTGACCCTGGTGTTATCCTCCGTCTGCCGTCATCTAATTGTACCATTAATTTTCCTATTGGAACTTGTAGCTAGTGATTATTATAAATGATAGTTATAAATTAGACATAGTTTCCAATATTATTGTTGTTTCCACACTTTCCACACAAGTTTCACTATTTATTTCCATCATAGAAAATCCTGTTTCTCATGACTTTTCTTTGGCTAAGTATTTCCTTATTACTAGATTGAGTCTCTTGATCTGACATGATTATTTAAAATTCAATCATGTTGCATCTTTGATCCCATTTATTCAAATGTGGTTAATTTTTTTATAGCCCCATCGATGAATGTGGTTAAAATATTCTTCTTCTATTATTCTGACATTGTCACATTTTTTCTTTCTGACAGTATTTTACCCAGTTATTAAAAAGTTTGATTTTGTCAAAAGTCTGTCCCCAAACTTTATAGGTACTGCACTAGATGTCACGCGCGGCTTTGGCCTGTTCTATTTTTTTTATTATAGCTTTGTAAAGAAATGACTCGAAATGAATCTCACAATCCTGTTGCATTTTTGTCACAATGGTATAGGTTGGGCATTAAATGATAATAATGTTTTGATATTAATACTCTAGTATTATTACTATTCATAGTCTTATCTGAATCCGATATCCTTCATTGTAATGCCTTATACAGTTTGACCTTAATGAATTCAAGAATAATTACTTTACCTCTTTTTTTCAGTTACGTTCTACGCATGAAGGAATTCGAACGTGAGCGTCGCCTCAGAAAACGCGAGCAACGTCTTGTGGGTGTCGCATAAATAACTGAAAGAATCTGTAGTAAATGATCAATCTTGTGAATGTAAATAGATCAATAAATGAAAGGTGTGTTTTATTGTTTACTATTTTTCTTCTTTATTTTTAAAACCAAAAGCTATGCTGGCACTCTTAGATCATAGTTCTTGGACAGGTGAATAGGTTCACAAATAGCCGAAATGTACCTACGTACTTATACCATTTTCATTCTTACCTGTCCTATTTGGTAAACAAAATTCTAACCTCAATATGCAAATTTTTGTAAAGAATAAGGTGTATAATGTTATCAAATAAACCTGAGGTAATATTTTGTACATAATTTTGCTGATATTTTATCTTCAGTTAATTTATTTACGATGAAATAGTTAAAAAATAACAAAAATGAGACGTTTTGAGGTTTGAATTTTGTTTACCAAATAGGACAGGTAAGAATGAAAATGGTATAGGTGAAGACGGATGGCTTGATTATTGCTCCGCTTCGACTCGCACGTCAAATAGAACTCTTCCTCCTCCTTTCCACAAACGACAAATAATAAAAAATGGATATAAGAACTATCTTTAGTTTAGATTACTTGCATGACTTTTTACTACTTTCCACACAAATTGCCCAAGAAATGGCCTAAAAGCAGTTTAGTTATAAGTTATAATAGCTGTAAATAAGCGATCTACAATTCGCAAGCACTATCTACGCGGCGCAGTACCTACCCATTTTACTATTTTTACCGTAAACTTCAGTTTAATAGCTGTCGTGGAAGTTGACAAAAGGAATTGAAGTAAAAATTTAAGCAGATACATTAGAAAAATGCATTTACTGAATCGTTTTACAACTTACTTAAGTATTTTATAGTAATCCAATAAGAAAATCAGTTGAACTTGCTTGATTCCGGCCTTTTTACGTGTCTTAAGATTTTTTTTACTTGAATTTAACTGAAACCACTTGGATTCATTTACAGACACGTTAAAGTAACTATGTTTTAATTTATTGTTCCTATTTCAGGAAACAGCCTGTATAACATTAATTTAAATGATTTAAATTTAGTAGGAAAACTTTTTATTTTTTTGTTTTCACGAACACTTTTTTTTTAAACAAAAATCAAATCATGGCTGTTTCAGTTTTCTTTAGTCATTTTAATGAAAAAACGAAAGAAAGTATAATGTCTATGGTTTTGGAATGACAACACTGAATAAAATCAATAATGTTGCCACTGTCTAAAAAAAATTGCTTCCGTAACTTACACCGTATTGATGTAAGTCAACAAGGATGTGTTTTGTATCCCAAATTATTTATGACAAAGTCAAAATCGCATGCACAATTGTACAAAGTGACATGCAATTACACACCTTAAGAGCGAGTCCCATTCAAGAGTCATCTGATAGCTTTCTTGTGACATCTTCTGACAATTTTTGTAAACACACGCTTGTCGAATAGGCTATTTACTGCGGAAGTAATGGCTTCCCTAAAATTTAATTGCAGATATTATTTTGTAGTGGTAATTAACAATTAAATAACAAAAGCATATAATGTTTTCCGATGTAAGGAATTGTCTAAGGTGAATATTATAGGGTGATATCCGGCTTATTTCCTTTCCTATTTATACATTTTCTGCAAACCATGAAATAGCTACAAAGGACGTAAGGTTCTCACAGAAGGATTTATTTTGTTTGTTTATAATGAATCAAAGAATTATTATCACTGTTTGTTTATAGTTATTTCAGGTGCTTTATTTTGTGGTGTGTTTTAGGAAAACGCGTTTAAGAATGGCATGTTGAATGCAAAGTTCTCGGTTGCGTCTCAGGACATGAGCTTTGGATGGTGGATTTTTGAACTGCAGACTGGAAAACCATGAGTGACGCGAGCGGCAGTAGTTCACTGGGCAAAAAAAGTAAGGCAAAAGGCAACGATGACGAGGCTTCTGACGATGATACTTGGGACAGTGAGGAAGACGACGACACTATAGCGAGGATACAACGAGCTCACTTCGCACAGGCTGCAGCCATGCGTGGCCGCCGGCGCTCTGCCCCGCGCCCTCGCCCCATGAGCAATAAGAGGAAACTAGAAGCAGTCAAACAATTTCATGATTTTACCAAAAGACTCAAAAAAGACACTGGTGTTACCATCCGAAGTCTTGTTGGTAATAATATATTAGAGTTAAGTGATTTTTCAAGTGAAGATAGCAAAACGGATAGTGATGGGTTGTCGGAAGAAGAGTTTGTTGTTAACCCCAATGCTGTTGAAGAGTTGAATGAGGAGGATGAGAGTTACATTGACCCGGAAACGGGTGACTTTGTACAAGGTAAGAAAAGCGTCCAGAAGCCGCCTAAACCCCCAACACCTGCTCCAGAGACTCCAAAACCTGAAGAAATACCTGAAGAGGTACCTGAAGAGGTACCTGAAGAAAAGAAAACATTATCTATAAGTGATATTATAAGTGATGGTGACTTAGATTTGACTAAAAATGTAGAAATATCTGAAGTAGAAGAGAGTGATTTGTGTCCAGGAAAGAGTGCGGAAGAGTTGTTAGATATGAAGCAAGAAGAGAACAGTCAAGACTTTGACATCACAGAGAAGTTAAAGGAAATGGGTGAGATTAGTGTTAAGCCAATCAAAAAAGATGATGAGGAAGACAAACCTCCTGAAGAAGATGAGAAAAAACCAGAGACTGAAGAAGATGATGTAAGTATTTCTGTATTCTGATTTACTTCTTGAAGCTATTTCATTACGCAAATACATTTCTTTTGTTATTTTCGGTTTCTAATACACATTCAATAATAGTCTAGTTCTCAAATGTTTTGGTACATAGGTACTTGGTTTAAGAAACTAAATTTAACAGTGTAACAAACAATTTATAGATACCACTGTGTGTCAGAGATTTGTTAAGTTGACTTTTATGCATAATTTTATCCACAAATCTTTTACTAAAGTAGTGTGTATAAAGGGTAATGTACCTTATCATACAATTCAATATAACACTTCAATCTTGATCTAAGAAATCAAAGTATAACAATATTATTACTATTAAAATACCCTTTATTTTTTTCTCACTGCTTGGCAAAGGCCTACATCTCAAACACATCACATACCTAATAAAGTTAAAAAAAATCTCAATGTGCTCAATGTTTTTTTTAGAAAAAGCAAAATTCAAATGCAATAAACATGCGTCGCAACATCAGAGATGTTATGGATGAGAAGAACCTGGATGCTTCAACGCTAGCTGCACAGCGGCAGGAGTCAGAGCGGTTGGCTAGGGTGCAGGAACAGCAGAGGATCATCAGAGAGGTATCTATACTATACTGCAGTGCCTTGTGTCATCCACCATTTAATTAAAAAAATCGTAGTTCCATTGATTATGTTGCCTAAGTAACAGCCTACATTTATATGATTTAGATTAATCAACGATTAAACTGTTTATTAAATTAATAAAAAGTCAAGAAAGTAAAAAAATAAAAAAAATAAACTGATTTAAATTAAATTAATCTGAATATTATATATTTTTTAAAAAGATTATGATTTTTATCATCCTGGTTGCTTTGAAAATGGACCTGTAAAGTGTGGATGGAATTTAGACACATTTAGCGAGTCCTAGTTTTAAACTAAACAAAAAATAAGTTGCTGTTTAGAGGGTTACTATAAATGACATTGTCCCTGTGACTGTGACAATGAACTTGGAATAAGGATGCTGCAAGGAAGCCTGATTTTCTATTTTTTTTATTAACTTATTATGTATCTTAACTTCTTAACTAAGCTACTAAGTATTATTTTTATGTATTTGTAATGTAATTAGCTATCTTTGTGTTGATGTGTATTTTTTTTCCATCAGGTACAAAGACAAATAGCAATAAACAGACAAAACAAAATTCATCAAAAAACAATATCACTATTGCAAGGAGGATCTTCAATATTGAAAAAATCTGGCCCAGGGCAAAAACTTAAGTATGTAAAATATAAAAATCAGCACTCAGAGACACCAATTAATAAAAAAAAGTATAATTTACTGTCATTTAAAATTTCTTGAAACGACACAAATTAACAATGATACAAACAATTAATTGCTGTCCCTGAGACCTGTACACTTTTTACACCTTCGTCTGAGATTCATATTATCATTATAATTTTAATTACAGCTTGCCAAATACAGTATTGGTGAAGTTGCCTTCGGGTGAAGTTAAAAAGACAACAATGAAACAAGGCCAGGTGGAGGTGACCAAAATTTCTAAACCCACCACATCAGGATCGGCTCAGCAGAAACCACCGAAATCGGAACAGAAGACTGATAAAAAGGAGGTAAGTTTTTTATATGATATCATGGTCACAATTGTTTTGTGTTATGTTGGTTACCAGTTAAACATCTTAGGTATTTATTTATAGTGTATTTTTTACATTTTTGTTTGCATTATAGATTGAATATCTTGAATATCTTAAAGGCCCATTTAGACACATGCAAGAATTGCATGCAAGTTTCATTACATTGCGGGTTACCGGGGTAAACCGAATTCAACCGATCTGTCAAACTTCGCAATGTAATGTAACTATAGACTGCTTAGCTGAGTCCTCGCCCGCGTGGCACAGGGGCGCGGGGTAGGCTACAAAGGGGGCCGAGAGGGGTGCGGGCGGCAGGCGCATGCAAGTTTCATTACATTGCGGGTTGCTGGGGCAAACCAAATTCAACCAATCTGTCAAACTTCGCTATATAACTATAATGGCATACAATTCTTGCATGTGTCTAAACAACGGTTGTCGCGTCCTGGAGCTTTACCATGACGTCCTAATTCCGACTCAGTTTAAGTTTTAGCTGTGACTTTTAGTATGAATCTGACAGCGAGTGAACCTAAACTTGAATCGCATTAAGACAGCATGGTAAGGCCCCTGGTTTCTCTTAGTCTCACGCACAAACCGTACTTACCTCTTTCTGTCAAACGGTTTTATACAGTGAAAGAGAGAGATGGTAAACTTATCCCTATTCCTTAATTTGCAGGTTGTAGAGATTGTAGACAGCAGTAGTGGTGAGGAATCCTCATCGTCTACGTCCGATTCCGATGACTGCATCATGCTTTCGGACTCTGAGGTTCCACCCAGCCCGGAGGCTGAGGACGACCCCAATAATTCAGGTGAGTAAAAATGATTAGTTGATGCGATGACGTGGTGAGAGGAACCTTCGAGTAAATAAGTTCCATACACAGTATACTAGCTGCTGTTTACGACGCCCATCATGTTTCTTATTACGTTGTTGTTAAAGATTAATTTTGATAAATCCATGCGTCGGTTTAAGCGCATAACGTCCCACCCGCATAATGTCCCTTTGTCCCTCTCCTAAATACGACCCTTCTGCAAAAGGGCCCGTTCGCAAAACGATCCTTATCCCGTGAGAAGACTCCTAGTCTCTACTGAAACAAGCTTTTTCCAGACGGGACATTTTGCGAATGGGTCATTTCACAGACGGGACGTTTTGCGAAAGGGGTGGAACCTTTTGAGAAAGGGACGTTTTGCGAATGGGGTATTTTACATAAGGGACCATTTGCAGAGAAGACGTTTTGCGAATTAGACGTAATTTTGGTGGAGGGACGTTTTGCGAGTGGGACGTTATGCGCCCAAACCCATGCGTCTTGTTATACAACATGCCATGGTAGAAGTACTTTTATGCTTAAATCTTGCAAGTCTGATTTGACACACTTCTGTTGGTCAGATTATCTTTAAATTTGATAAGACAGGATGGATGACAATATAAATATAGACAGCAAGAAAATTAATAATGTTTTTTTTTATCTTAATATTTTTCTCAGGTCTGCACGTAAATGATGCTTACAATCAGCCAGACGAGCAAGGCCGGGTCCTAATCAATCTCGGTCACCCTGAGAATGAAGAGGACATATTTCTGGCTCCACAGATTGCCAGGGTCATTAAACCTCACCAGGTATGTAGCAAACAGTATAAATGTTAGTCTGAAGCATTTTGTTCACAAACTCTCTTTAGGGCTCG